>PYHX02000158.1:115142-515142 GCA_004302925.2 Cochliomyia hominivorax | reverse complement strand
TCATCACTAATTTTACCCGTATTACGTAATTGTATCAATAATTGCAATAGATCCTTCTTAACCACCCCATTTTTTTTCTCGGAATTCAATAGTTTTTTTAACAATATTTTGAAATTTATATACAATATTGCCCCTTACACCAAGTACGCTTAAAAATCGTGCAATACTAAAAAAATCAATGCTTGATCAATGTATTTAAATAATTAAATTTTGAATTATTCGAAAAATATTCTTTTTAAAATTTGTTGGAATACGATGTCGTTTACGAAAAGTAATTTCTAATAAATATTAAAAGTTTGTAATTTTGTATAACGTAGAAGAAGACTTTTTATAGCCCAATGGCAGAAACATTCAAATAGACTTACGGAGGACAAACAAAACTCATAATGTTCCGAATGTTAAGCAAGATACTTGCTGTCGAAAACAGTTCATTTCATTTGTAAAGCTATCAATCTCCAGCCCAAAAATAACGGAACCAATAATGTCAATAGCATATCTGTAAAAAGAAGATATATATATATATATATATATATATATATATATATATATATATATATATATATATATATATATATATATATATATATATATATATATATATATATATATATATATATATATATATATATATATATATATATATATATATATATATATATATATATATATATATATATATATATATATATATATATATATATATATATATATATATATATATATATATATATATATATATATATATATATATATATATATATATATATATATATATATATATATATATATATATATATATATATATATATATATATATATATATATATATATATATATATATATATATATATATATATATATATATATATATATATATATATATATAAAATAATATTATTTCCTTTATCAATAAAGTAATGGTTTCACATTATAGTTTTTTTTTTCTCTAAAATCATCATAAACCAAATTTGTAGATTAAAAATTTAGAAAATAAATAAAAACTACGATAAAAGCAAAAACGAAAAAAAATTAATACATTTACGATTTTTATTTCACACTGGAATCTGTGTTAATAACTATTTGGACGATCATTTGAAGGTGTTTTTTTATTAAGATAAACACTCTAAGGAAAGTTAAATAAATTCATGCAAATAAAATGAAATCCATTATTAGACTTATGTATATATATGGATCCAATAATAAAGCAAAAAATAAATGAAAAAAAAATACATAAAAACAAAAATAGATTATAACAAAAATGGATATGAAAATTAATTCACCAAAACAAAATGAGTTGAAGTTGTTCGTTGATACAGATAGAGTGTTTTTGTTTTTATACCCTACAGCATTAAGGCAGTTGGGGCATTATGCGTTTGTGATATATTGTAACGGATGGGGAACACTTTATAACTATCAGTTTAAAGTATACCGTTTGCCTTCTTAGTCGATTTAACAATGTCCATTCGGCTGGTCACAATTTTAAAGATTTTCGGCACATGTCATCATTAAGATTTCAAGGTCTTAAACATACAAAATATAAAATCATTTTAACGAAATTTAACACAAAATAGTTTTTTTTTTAATTCGAAACCGACGTGCCAATTAATGAGAGGATCGGTTAATTGGTTATCATAGGAGCAACATGTCCAAATTCGAAATATCACTTTTAAATGCTTAAATCTCACATATACGTTGGTATTGTAATAATATTTGGTCGAATTAACACAAGTTAATTTAATCAAATCGATGTTAACCATAGCACCCTTATATGGTGTAATGTATATCATAGTCGGGCTTAACCGACCATAATATTCTTAAATGTTTTATTTCTTCATGCTAAAACGTAAAAAACTTTCATTTTTACTAATGTACATCAATTTTATTATTTTTTTATTATTATTTTTTATTAAATAAATAAAACGTATAAAATTTGATATGGACGAATGAAATGAAAATAATTGCGGTTCCAAACTTTTTCTGATTATGAACTATCGAATATATTTAAAAACAATTTAATATTACAGCTGATAGGTTTTCAAGCAGTTGGGCAGTGTGCGATCTTCAATAGTTGTCATCTGAGGTATGTTCATTTTTGGGAAATCATTAAAACATAACAACGATTCATAAGTTACATTATTTATAATTATTTCTATAAAAAATGTTATAGAACCACTGTGATATGCTTATAGTATAATTCGCAGGGTCATTTAAATTGTCCCATTACCACAAAAATCAAATTATTATTCAATTTTTCAATGTTTTTATTCTTGAATAAATCTTAAGTCAGTTTTTTACTATAATTTAATTAAAAAAACAACAAAGCAAAAAGTTTTGAGAATTTTCAAACAATAAATTTTAGTTTAATTAAATCGTACTTGAACTCAGACTTTGATTTTCACAATTTAGTTTTTTATTTTTAATCATTTATATAATTTGATATGAGTGTTTCATGGTAGGAAATAAATTAAATATATTGTTTATTGTTATTATTAAATATATTGTTTATTGTATTGATTGCATTTTAAATGTCATTTAATTTGTAAAATATTAACTTTGAAATTATCTTTTTAGATGGCTTATATGGCTCCTAGACGACGTCTGGGCTCTATAGGAGACTCAGCACCACCATCAGAATCATCTGAGGAAACGCATTCGGCAGAAAACCATGAATTGGTATTGCACTCTGAATGGTCTCATAGCTCACAAAACGGTGTTTTTAATCACAACTCCATGTTTCTTAATTCGGAAGGGGATACCGATACAATTAGTACAGATACAACCAGCAATACCATGCTATCAGAGTATGAAAAGGGTCAAGTTGAAAGCTTTTTTGGAGGTTTAGGTACAGACATTTTTGTTAGTTCATCATTGGCTAATCTGTACGAAAGTTCCGGTAAAGACAATGAATGGAATCTAGTGTTTACTGGTATACCTGTTGTTCTATATGATCGTGGGAGTGCACGATCTAGAACCATACCTCGTGTAACTTTAGTATTAGCTGAACGTGGATCATGTTTCGCATTATGGTCTGATCGTATAGATAATTTATCAAATTATAGTGCTGCTGGTTCATCATTTCATACTATGTGCTTGTCTAGCAACCATCAACAAACGATTGGTTTTAGCTTTGATTCAACCGAATCGGCGCGAGATCTCTGGCAGCATATGGAACAATTATTAAGTGATCCTGTAAATATTGCGCTTTCTAAGCCTGGACGAAAGAAGCAAAAGCAAAAGCGTTCAAAACGTCCACCATTACCACCAAAAGCACAAATTTCCCATCCGTGTCAATTTCATCATATCACTAGTGTGACAAAAGGTGATGCTGATCGGTACTATAGTATGCAAGCATTTGCCGCTATGAGCGAACGTTAAATCAAAATTGAAAAATAAAAAAAAATAAGGAAAAAAATTTTCGAAATAAAAAAAAAATAAATAACTAAATAATAAATAAATAAATATACATATATATATATATATATATATATATATATATATATATATATATATATATATATATATATATATATATATATATTATTATTATATATATATATATATATATATATATATATATATATATATATATATATATATATATATATATATATATATATATATATATATATATATATATATATATATATATAAAATACTTTCAACAATACGGTTTTAAATTTATTGTTATACATTTATGAAAAATCGAAATTTGTCTATAAATTTATAATTTAATTGAGAATAATATTTATCTGTGATATAAATACAAATTAAATGTATTTCTTTTATTTTTGTTGTTTTAATATAATTTTTAAAAATGTTGTATAAAACAAATTTAACAAAAAATTAAAATTAGTGAAAAAGATATCACTACATGAATCTCTCTTTTTAGAGAAAATTCATTTTTGTAAAAGCGATGAGTTTAAACTAAGTTTAAACTAAATTTCCACAAATATTAAAATTAAGTTATCTTTAAGCTTTTTAGCTTTAAGAAAATAATAGTCGTTTTTATTAGTATTCAATTTATATATAAGTTATTCTTATTTATAGTAAAAATATGCTATAACGAAAAATACCTTTCCCGAAGGATTGAAATTGCGTTTTAACAAGAAATATAAATATTATTTATTTGTAAAATTTATAAAATACGTTGAAATGAATTTGATTTTTTTTCTTCGTACTTTTGAATCATTTTTTAAATTATTTATTAATTACTTTTAACATGTTTTTTATTGTTGTAAATAAACTATTTTCTGATCTATATAGTTATTTAAAATTTCTGTATCATATCTTAGAAATTCTTTCATTTTTATTTCAAATTTCAATATATTAACTTAGGTCTCAATCCAAATGATTTGAATTTTAACCACTTTAAAAATGTAATTATTATTAAGTATACAGTAATATTAATAAAATTATTATATTTGAAAATTTCAATTCAATTTAATTTAAAAATAATTTAATTTAAAATAATTGTAAAAGACATGTCACTAACAATGCCATATAGAAATTAATCTACTAACCGATTTCATTTTATAATAAATATAATAATGTTTTCTAGTTGATTTGGAGGAATAGTGGCCTCATGTGATCAGGTGTTAATGGTATGCCTTCCAAAGTTTGATGAAACTATGGTAAGTATCTGCATATCATACCTATATAGCAATTTAAAGTAGTAAAGTAGGTACAGTGAATTTGTAAATGTACACATGCGAAGAGACATGTATATAGAAACTTCGATGCTATCTGCAGCTTATTTAACACATAATACTCACACAAACGATAAATAATTTTAAACTAACATAAAATACACACATAAACGACAAATCAACTTTAACTAAATCTCTACACAGTAGAAATTACATACATATATTTGCGATAGGAGTAAAGTTGATTGTGACGAAATACTTCAGTTTAAAATTATCCGAAAACCACGAAACGTAAACATCGGAAATAACTCTTAATAGTAAAACAATATTTCATTATATATCTGCATACAATAACTTTGTGTATGGTTTTAATAAGAAAGAGCAAAATTAAGCAAAATTTATACACTCCACCACCAGGTGAAGAGGGAATATTACCTTTTACATTACGTATGTGACGCTGCGAAGGAATCATCTCAAACCCAATAATGTCTATTTATTCTTGCATCAAATCAAAATCTTAGGCGATTAAGCTTTGTCAGTTTGTTTGTTGTTGGCACGCTCACATCCACAGTAACGGACAGAGCTCAATGAAATTTGGTCTGAATATTTTTGTTTAAGAAAAACTTGTATATATTGTTTACGTCAGTTAGTGTGTATTTCTTCACACGCATTGCGGTGGAGGATATTGAAGATTCGGTATTGCGAATTAAGCATTTTGTGGTGTAGGGTATTGAAGATTCGAAATTGCGAAGTTTACATTTTTAGTTTTTTTTTTTTTGTATTTGAAAGAATATTTTTTGTGCAGAAGAGTGCTTCGAGAGAGTTATTTGTTATGCATCTACAAAAGGAATATATATATATTTTAAGTTTTTCACTCTATGTTTTATGGATGGTTGCTTGGTTGGATAATTCCGGTTTTCCTATTATTTTCTCCTCTCCTTCTATAAAAGAAACTTTACTTCGTCATCATTATTAGCTTTTAATGCAGCGAACAGTTTATTGAACTCACCTGAATGCAGTATTATGCTGAATTCATGGACATAGAGATCAATCAATATGTTTCACATTCACCTGCATGAAATTAAGTTTTTTCTTGAAGTTTCATAATGAAGAAATAACTACAACCACAATTCAAATGAGGTTGTTTTTAATAACAATAGTTTTAAAGTTTGAGGTTAAAGAAAAACGAAGAATTCAAAGATTTCAAATAATTGTTGTCGTTAGATTTTATATTATATTTTTTTTCATTTCTTATATTGTTATAATGTTGTTATTGTTACTATTAATTAAAATTGTTTGTTGGTATGAATATTACATAAAGAAAACAAATTTAAATCTGGTTCGTTTAATAATGAACACTAGTATTTTTCATTTACGTAAAGTTTTCATTAATGGATGATCGGTTTCAAATAGAAGTTAAAATGTTTGAAAAAGGAAAATATATATTTACCAGTCTAACACTATTTATTAACGTTTTTTATTTTACCCATTTTAGTAATAAAGTTTTTTATTTAAAAAATTTTCTAATAACAACTAAGAATTTGAAGACACTATAAATCGAATATGAGAGAGACTACTGCCATAAGATAATATAACATATATAGGGCAACAAATAGAACCGAATATTTGCTAATCAAATGTAATGGAAATAAACAAGAAAATCAGGTGTGAAAAACAGTCAGATTCAAAAACTAAATATTATGTTTTTTCCGCCATTATTCGATTTATGTCAACACAATATATATAGTCTGTAGTTTTTTTTTATTTCACTGAATATTTTCTTAATAAATTTCAACTCCAAGAGCAGCATTTGCAAGTGACAGACATGATATGTCTGTCACTTGCAGTCTTAAATGTCTTTTACATACAAAACATGAATTTAGTCTTATATTTACGCTAGAAGAACTTAGAACTTAGTTTCAAGTCATGTAAAACAACAGAACGGATAAGAGCTCTGATAAGAACAAAGACAAAACAAAACAAAACAAAAAGAATTAAGAAATAATAATTAAAAGAAAAAAAAAACATTTCTAAGAACTTTTTTAGAAAAAGAAGATGAAATTTGTATGGTACATTATATTTATCCAAGTAAGTTAGTGATATTAAATATAACACACTCTATATTGTATAATATGTATGTATAGGTTTTCGTAACAATGGCAGCAACAACTACAAAATTGACAATTAGAAAAACATCAATAAATATGGAAGATGAACATTTTAAGAAATTTATTCAACAAATAGAAAATTTAGTTTTAAACACTACCAAAGATGCTCTTAAAGTTACAACACATGTTTACCGAAATCTAACAAAATCTGTATCACCTTTACTGCAAGAGGCCATTAAACCCATCACAAGTGAATATTTACGAATGGTAGATAATATAATGGTATGTCCTACCAATTTCTCTGAACAGAGAAAACTTTTGCGTTATTTTCGATACAATAATCTACAAATAGAAAGACTACGCTTGCAACTGGAACCACAACATCCAAAATTTGAATTTCATTTATTATCGTACAGTTTCTATTACACCGGTAAAAATATAACCGCATTTGATAATTTATATTTAGATTTTATGCACGAGTTTCAACGTTTATCGCAATTATTGTGCGATACTATTTCAGAGGATGTGATGGAACAACAACAAGACTTATTAGAGATTTTAGGAGAAATTTCAAAAGAGAAAGAATTAAGTAAAAAGGATAAATTATACGATGAATTTATTGAAACATTTTTATTTAAATCGGAAATGGATACCATTCTTAATAGACAGTTAGAATAATATTTACAGTTAGAATAATATTTATTATAAATTAAAATAAATAATAATGAAAATATATGAATACAAAAAAATGAAATTAAACAATGCACATTGAAATAAAGTGAGTCCGTCTGTCTGTTCTTTTATATTGAATAAATTATATAATTATAGTTGTGACTTTTGTGTATTTTTCTGTGAAAAAAAGCGAACATTATCAAAATATACTTATATATATATATATATATATATATATATATATATATATATATATATATATATATATATATATATATATATATATATATATATATATATATATATATATATATATATATATATATATATATATATATATATATATATATATATATATATATATATATATATATATTCCTAAATCGTGATATCATTACAGTAATTTCAGCAAATTTCAGTTGGACAGTTGGTTCTGCCAATACTTCCTGCTGAGTTCACATTCGATGGATTTTTTCAATTTTTTTAATAAGTTTTTTATTTTTTTCTAACTTGTTAGTTTTTCTAAAATATAAATCATAAATAACAATTTGGTATTCAATTAATTCAATAGTACAGATAATTCCATAAACATAAATTATAAAGATATATTATTTATTAATTTAATATTTTCGATGTGAATGTAAAAGCACACTTATTTGATAGTTATTGGAACCAATACTTCCGCTTTCACAGATCTTCAGATATTCTTCAATTCATATTTGCTTCTTTCTGCTTGATTCATCCTTCCTATATTTTATTCAGTAGATTATAAATAAATGTCTCCTTCAATTTTCATGAAATTTTATGAAACAAACAGTTCATAACATTATTTCTAAATTGATAGATAAATATAAATATTGCAGGAGAAGATGTTGCCATGCAGTCGATAAAATGCCTCACCAATGGATATTTCATCACGATAATGACACATACATCCAAATTAGTGAAGCAGTTTTTGGAACAAGAAAGCATTAATGTAATGCTGTGAAAATTATGGGAAATAGTTAATTGAAAGGTTAAATGGGAATCGGCACATCGGAGCCCAAATAAATTATACCAAGCTACATACGAGGCATGGTCAGCTATTATAATTAAAATAATAGAGAATCTTATTAGTTTTATGCCAAAAAGATGTTCAATAGTTTTAAAAAATCGTGTTTATGCAACAATTTAATAGGTCACTCTGCATAATCCAATATGTTTTGTCGTATAACTTTTTACCTTTATTTTCATTTCGTTTAATTTTTATTATCCATGATTGTATATTCTTTATATTTTATCTACAAAAATCATTTGCTTTTTTATTTTTAAATTTTTATTATCTCCACCACCACAAATGAAGTGGCTCTATTATGTTGTCATTCTGTATGTAATGCTTAAGAGGAATCATCTAAGACCCCATAACGTTTTTTGTGGTCTTAGACTATTAAAAATCATCAAATTTTGGTTCAGTAGATAAAAGTTATAGCCTGATATATACTTAATTTTATGACTCATTAAGTATTTCTGTGTTATATTAAAAATAAACTTTAAATATTGTATGCATTTATATGTGTATGTATATACACTGTTCATGTACGAAATATACTTCACACAAATTTGTGGTGGAGGGCATTGAAGATGCCGAATCGATTATATAATTTTTTATAGTTTACATTTATTAACGTATGAAGGAGGAGATCAAATGACCCAATCCCAAAACTATTTCGAACGAAAATCTATGTAAATTATTTGCAATGACTTGGAAGCTTTTGCTGCAATAGGCTCAAAGTGAACATCGTGAAAATCTGATATTATTTCAGAGACTTAATTTTAGATTCTAAAATAAGTCATTTATTAATGCCCATTTTAACCATTCTTACAATGTTAGAGTGCAAAATTTTTTTAGTAATATTAATTTTTTTAAATATCTTTATTTAAAATATTCAATTTAAAAGTATTATTACATTATAGGTGGATTGGAAGTGTTTTTTTTTGGATGCTTCTAATGGTAACGATGAGGGTGATTATGATAATGAAGATTATTATTTTGTCCGTGTGTATGATTTAGATTATGATTTCGAATCCCAGCAGATACTGTAAATTCCTCCGCTGTTACAGAACATCTAGGCGGTTGACAATGACTAGATGATAGTACGGGATCATCATAACGTGAACATGTATGAACACCTACTGACGATGCTGTTTCAAAACGTTTCGATAGCATAGTAAATTCTTGATGCGCCGAGCAAAGTGCTTGTAAACGTTGCAATAAATCTGTTTCTGGAAGATCACGCAAATGTAAAGTTCGAGCTACTGAAGTGCGAAAATTTTGCAGATTTGTTAAACGGTGATTAGCTTCAGACAGTTGACCCTGTACGTGATTTAAATCACTGCGTAGTGACTAAAATTAATAATATTTATAAAATTAAATTATTTATATATAAATTTTGATCTTACGTTTATCAATGTTTCGTCACGACATCTTCTATTTTGATTAGATTCGCTGGAAGATTTAAGTTTTTCCTTAAAAGCATTTATTTGAGCAAAAAGATTAGTTTTCTGTTCCTCCAAATTACATATTTGGGCGGTGAGTTCGTCAATTTTACGAGCTCTTTCTAAAGCCAAAATTTTATATTCTACCGCTTCCGTCAATTGTGTTTTTACCTCTGCTATCTGAGAACGTGCATCGGCCAATTGAACAGTTAATTTATCTATTTGTTTATTTGCCTTTTTAACACGGCACATGGCTTCATCACGTTCTCCTTGCAGTAGACATTTACCTCGTGCACCATCTTCTATTATAGCCAATTTTCTTTTGAGCAATTCCAAATGTAAATCTCTTCGTTGAAGTTGTTCCTTCAAGACACATATCTTCCTTTGAAGATTATAGAAAGTACTGGTACTCTCTTTAAGCGGTATATCATGGCATGATCTTTCCCGCCTCAATTTATTGTGAGCATGATGACTGTGATCACAACAGATCTAAAATAATGTTTAATATTAACAAATAAGAATGCTATATTCGGCTATGCCGAAGCTTCAATACCCTCCACCACAAAATCGTGTGAAGTTAATACGTTAGGTTCCATAGATATACATGTATTCCGTAGATACATTTACACTCACAAATGTATATAGTATATAACATAGAAACACTTAATGAGTTACAAAATTAGTTATAATTTTGGCTACAACTTTTTTTTTACTGAACTACATTTTTTTAACAAATTTCATTGAGCTCTGTAAATTTTATAAATTCTTATAAACTCAAACCCGTTTTCCGGGAACTCCTGTAATTAGGATCTATAGGAAAATTAAGAACGATATAGGGCAAATTAATATATCTTCAGAACAGTTAGAAAAATAATTGTGTCGAATTTCAATAGAATTGGTCTTTATTTACTCGTTTTATAAGCTGAAAACTGTTTTCGGTGAGGGGCCTGATATGGGAGCTAATTCAAAATATGGACCGAGACTGTTCTAATTAAAAATATACATTAAAAATAGCTAAAAAATGCATTGTACCGAGTTCCAATGGAATTAGTCTTTATTTGATTGTTTTATAAGCTCAAACCCGTTTTCCGGGAAGGGGTGTTATATGGGAGCTATATCAAAATATGGACCCATGTTAATAAAATTTATAACATGTATTTAAAATAGTTAAAAAATTAATTGTGCCAAATTTCAAAAGAATTGGTTCAAATTTAAGAGTTTTATAAGCTATAAATCATATTTCGGGAAGGGGCCTTATATGGAAGCTATATCAAAATATGGACCCATGTTAATAAAATGTATAGCATATATTTAAAATAGTTAGAAAATTAATTGGCCCAAATTTCAAAAGAATTGATTCAAATTAAGAGTTTTATAGGCAATAAATCATATTCCCGGTTGGGCCCTTATATGGGAGCTATATCAAAATATGGACCAATGTTAATAAAATTTATAATATATATTTATTTAGAAAATTAATTGTGCTAAATTTCAAAAGAATTGGTTTAAATTTAAGAGTTTTATAAGCTATAAATCATATGCCGGGAAGGGTCCTTATATGGGAGCTGGGTCAATTAATGATCCCAGAACAATATGACTTCTTTGGATTTATTGTTGTATCAAAATAAGTATATGTGACAAATTTCATTAATTATCTTAAAAATTGCGGCCCATATGACACAAAGAGTTTGGGGTGTATCAAAATTTTGCATATTATAGCCTATAACTTTTTTCCTGTTAATCAGATTTTGAAATTGTATGCTAAAATTATAGGAGTTCATTTTCGAAATTTTGAGGTTGTTTCAGATAACGGTCTATAACTTCCTTGCTTATAAACGATATAGCTGGTTTAAAAGCAAATAAAAACAATAATAAACAATGTGGCCAAGCTTTATTGAATTCGGACAATTATTTTAGGCGTGAGAATGTTTCCAACAGACAGATAGACGGACAGACGGACATAGCTAAATCGACTCAGTTTTTGATTTGATGCAATAATATATATACATTGAGATGATTCCTTCTTGGCGTTACACATGGAATGACAAACTTAATATACCCTCACCACTTGTGATGGTGGAGGGTATAAAAACGACTTAAAAAACGTAAAATTTTCTATCATACCTTATCGGAAGTACGACGCAAATATTGATGTTTGTCATGATACATCCTTTCATGATGAATATGGCGATCGTCTATTGATAAAGCCAAATGTTCTGCTTTTTCCAAAAGACACTCGGCCATAATGTTTGTATCATTACCTAAAGCAGGTAGAGAAGAGCATTCACTCCATTGTAATGCAGTGGCTAAACGTTGTAAATATTCTGAAAGTCCCATATGATCTTTACGTAATGAATCTATTTCAGTATGATATTTTTCTAATCGCTCTTCTAATACAATTTTTTGTGCCTCTTCATTTCTTAGGCGACATTCTACAGTTTCTTGGCTCTCTTTAAGTTTCAAATGTTCACTTGATATTTCATCCCGTAGAGTGTGAATTTGCTAACAAAAAATAATAATCATAAATGTCTTTTAAATGTTTTATTATTTACCTCATGCAAGCTTCTGGTTTCATCTAGAAATTTAACCAATTTATCTTTTATTAACGTCTCGCAAGGTTCAGTTAAATTTAAATGATTTGCTAAGCATCTGAGAAATTGTAAACGATCATTTTGGACACGATCTAAGTGGGTTTGTAGGCGATGACATCTCGATTCGAAACCTCTTAATTCATCTTTTAATTTCTGAAAGTTCATTTCCGATTCACTGAAGCGTTCTTTATGCATTTGTAAGTCTCTTTCATACTGCCTACATCTCGTTTCTAATTCATGTTCATGATTACCTGCACTTTCTAGTTGTGCCGATAGACGTTGTTTCTCAATATTGGCTAATGTTTTTAAATTTAACAATTCATTTTCACAGCTACTCAAAGTGTCACAAGTTGAATTTACTTTTGCTTTGGTACGTTGCAGTTCAGTAATTAGTTCTTCTGCCCTGGCAAATATACATTCTGTGTTTAAATGTGCGTTTTCACAAACTTCCATGCCAAAACAAATGCTTAAACGTCGCAAAAAATCATTGAGCTGATTATGGGCTTGTTCTTTTTGAGTTTCTTCATTTGAGAGATGATTTTCAAGATGTTGTATTTTAACCAACAGTTCTTTACACCTCTCATCCGCCGAACGTTTTTCATTTTGAATTGTTTGGATCGTAGCATCGCATCTTGATTGTACCGACTGCTCTCGATTTTCTGATGCCTGTAGTCGGCTTTGCAGTGATGATATAAGAGTCGACTGGCGCGCAATTTGGGCCCTAAGATTTTCGCATTCCACATCCTTGGTGCATAAGTTCAATTTCACATCGGATAGCTATAACACAATAAGAAATATATATAAAATTAAATAATTTTGTGGAATTTTGGGTTGAATTTACAAAACAATACTATGTATGACGATTTTTAAATATATGTTTTTTTCTATTTTTTTTAACACGACATGTAAGAATTTACCTCACTTATTAATTTGTCCTTCTTGTAGGACAAGGCTGCCAATTCACTGCGCAATGTGGTAACCAGGTCAATGTTATGATGATGTTCTGTCAGTGCTAAGGCGGTACTGTTGCTACAGTTACTATCCAACTGTTGATACAAATATTAAATCAAAAGTATTTAAATCCAATAATTAAGATAATAAGTAATTCTGATTTAGGAAATTCAAAACTAAATTCGTTTCTAATAAAAACTTAAATTGTATGGTCTTAAATAATTGAAACAGAATTTCAAAGATTTAAACTTATATTGACATGTGTATTGGATTTGTGTTAGAGCATTGAAAGGATATTTTTAAATTTGCTACTTTATTTAATTTCTATCAATATCTAAAAAATCTAAATTTATTTCACATAAAATGTTAATTTCAAAAAAAGAGTGTTACATCTTTACTACAGAAATTTTCACTTAAAGAATAACAAATATTTACCACATTATGATGATGGTGATTATGGGGTGATACATCCAAGTGTTCATGATGGTCATAATGATGTAGATGATTATTGCGATCTGTATCCAATGGCATATTTTACAGTAAAAAATCGAATTAATTATATTAAAGTGGAAAAAACAAACGGAACCCTTTAACGACCATTTACAAAAAACAACTAAATACTTACTAAAGAAATAATCAGATATAACATTTAAATGAATTGAAAATTCAATTTAATAAATATTGCTTGCCAACCAACCAACCTACAACTAACCATCAAATATATACACGCACATATACATACATATATACATTATTATAAAGTTAATATTTATAACAAAATGTTAATAAAAATAATGTTTGAGAATTCACAGTTAGTTGTTGTTATTATACCCTACACCACCACAAGTGTTGAAGTTAGTCATTCTGTGCGTAACGCCAAAAACGAATCATCTAAGACTCTATAACGTATATATATTCTTGCATCACTTTAAAATCATAATCGATTTAGCGATGTCAGTCTGCCTATTAGGAGCATTCCCACGATCACTATTTGGTATTTAAAACCAAAAAAAGCTTTTGTCAGTTCTTCAAAAACTAATCATCAAATTAAAATAAAATTCAAATATCATTTATAGTAAATAGATTTCATTATTTTCCAAAAATCATAAAAATGGGATAAGAAGAAAAAAATTATGGTTGAAAATATGTCAAATTTCATGACACCCAAAATTTTTACTTTATTTATAAAATACCTCGAAGATTGACATTAGCAAGTTCGTAATTTTTAATATATGATAACAAACGGTACAAAAATTTTCGTAATTAAAATATTTGATAAATAATACCACATAAAGCAAATAATCGAATAATATTCCACACATCTCAATTTATCGAAGGGATTTGTCTGTGTCAGAAAATATCTTGCTCATATTATTAGATATACATTCTTTTTGTAATTTGTTGGTGTTGAAATTTACGTCTGTGCAGTTGTTTGTTATATTTTTGGTAAAATTGGAAAAGTGATGTTCTGTTATGCAAAAGTTAAAATTACAATTTTTAAATTTTCCAGAAAAAAATATGATGTATCACTGTTTAAAAAATGAGAGAAATACTTTCAAATCATGAGAAATCATAAAAAGTCGTTACGAGAAATAGCAAAGTATTCACTCGAATTTATTAAATTTTATTTTTAATTATTTATCCAAGAAATAAAATATAATATAAAAATTAATACCAATTGTTCAAAACAACACTAAAAGAAAGCCGTTTAAGCTGAGATTGTTATTAAAATCCATCCAGAAACAATTGGTCTTTGTCATCCACAAACAAATTTGACCAGAACAATAGCTAGAACAATTACAATGTGGGACAAATTATAAAATGAGCAAAATTATGAAATATGCGAAGACGAGAAAACTTATATTTCTAGTAAATGGATGACACCTGAAGGAAAGAAAATTAACAAAAAACTTATACAGTCTTTTTATTTTGTTTAACCCTTAATGAAAATTTTCCAGTAATTATTCCGGGCAAATTTATTTATGGATGACAATTACCAACTGGATTCCAATACTTAACAAACAGCTTTCGAAAGTCTGTTAGTGAAATATAAATAAGTGAAGCATTTCTATTATTATGAACATGTCTTTTTCTAATATTTAAGCAAATTCGCATTTTGTTAGGTATTTTGTTTATCAGATTTTTAGCTTTAAGTGGAATTACAGATTTTATATTTTAATTATGAAAATGATTTGAAACAATTATTTGTTTAATTTGTATAATATGGCTGTTCAAAAATCTAACTCAATGCTCATACGTGTATGTGTAAGGTATGTTAGTGTTTGCGTCTATCTAAGTATTTTTAAAACTTCGGCAAAACCGAATATAGAATCCTTTCTTGTTTTTGTATAAATACATATGTATGTATAAAAATTATTTCCTTCCCCTTGTACTGTTTGTTATGTATAAAAATTTGTTGTGACTGAATTGTTATGCTGTTTATTTTATTTTAAACAACGTTGGGTTGGTAAAACTTTTTGAGTGAATATAGGTAACCTAGGAAAAACATATATATCACAAAAAATAAATATGGAAATTGTAATCTATCAAGTCCCATAGCAGTATATCCTACACAATGATGTAATTATATGATTGTTGAAGGCATTTTAAAATGATTGTACAGAGAAACTATGTATTTTATTTAGCTGTATTGCTTGTAGGATATCAAACTTGAATATATATATATATATATATATATATATATATATATATATATATATATATATATATATATATATATATATATATATATATATATATATATACATATATATATATATATATATATATATATATATATATATATATATATATATATATATATATATATATATATATATATATATATATATATATATATATATATATATATATATATCATCAGGATCTTAATAAAAGTTGGAACTGTATACTTCTCCAAACAAAGATTTTGAAAGCGAGTCCATCAACACATAAGTGTTACACACATATAAAATTACATAAATTCAAACAGAATTTAAAAAATTTCTGATTTATTTCCAAAACAAATTCGAAAACAAAAAAGGATATCTTTCTATATAAAACAGGATATGTGTATGTATGTTTGTTACGTAAAGACTCTAAAATGGCTGGACCAATTTTGATGAAATGTTTAAAGAATGATCCCAATATGCCCAAAAGTATCATACACTATAAAAATTCTGATATGACCCATACAAAGCAAATATGGATTATAGAATATCTAAAGAACTATAATGGTGTGTGTTCTCAAATTAAGTCCCGAGTACTTTCTTAAGGAACCGGACAAAACGTCGTACGTAGGAATTGTATGATAATAAAACAGACTGAGTGGAAAAATTAACATTGTCTAAAATCAACATTGATTAACGTCGATTTTATTTCAAGTTGTTTTCTTTGTGTATTTGATCAAAAGCAAATTATTAAAAATAATAAAAAGAACAAAGATTTTACTACATACACTATCAAAAATTTCATAATATTTTTGTCAAATCTAATATGCTGGTGAAAAAACTTCCTTTTAATTCAGTTTTAATATAGACATTAAATATCATTTCAAAATTGTTATTCTTGCAAATAAATTAAAACATTTTGAATATAACATTAATAAAATAACTTACCAAATAATTAGTCTGAATCGAAACAAATGTTGGGACACCGCACAGAATTTCAAATATCCTCCAGTCGTCTTTAGAGTTTCCACTCATAGAACTTATTGATTTCACTAATGTTGTATTACTTAATGAAATTATATACTGTTATTAAAATATAAAAATATCAATTTAATACATACAAAAGAAAAAAAATTATATAAATGTTTTGTTTTATTTTTGATAAACGTATCCAATGGAATAGTTACTAGGGTAATATATATATACAAATCCAATCATTATTCTATCTGTACACCAGGAGTAAATGTAAGTTATTAGATAATTAGATTTAATGAAAAGCAAAAAGCTAAAAAAAAATACAAACCATTATAGACAAAATCATTTATATTGACTGTCATTCAACTTGAATTTATCAGCTTTATACGCACAAAACAATTAAAGTAAAATTAACGTTGAACATAGTTAATTCAGACATTCAGTTTAAACGTATTAAACGTATTTAATATTTTAGTCAATCTCAATATATATGTATATGGTTTTATTATAAATAAACATTTTTATTATGTTATAAATGTATAATTTATTAATTATATTCATTTAATCATGTTTCATTTCTTTAGCAACAGCATCAACGATGTTCTTGAAGAAATCTTGAAATTTGTCCAAATTTTCCTTAGTGCTTTTTCCGGCTTCTTCAACAGCTTTCTTGACATCATCCTAAAAATTAAGATATTAACATTTACATTAAATGCATTATAATATTTAAAATTTTAAATCTTAAATTAAAAATGGAAATATGTTTGATGTTTTTTTTTCTTTAAGAGAAAACTTATTCAATAGTTATGGACAAACGTATGTTCTATATGAAGTGCTATAACGTATGTTTTGAGTGATAATGTTTTTATACCCTCCACCACCATAAGAGGTGAAGAGGTTATGGCTTTATCATTCCATGTGTAACGCTAAGAAGGAATCATCTAAGACCCCATAAAAAATAAAATATTTAATAGAGCTAATAAAATATTTAATAGTCCTAATTTAAAACCAGAAAAATCAGTGGAGTATATTAAAATATATACCGATATATGAGACAACCACAAAGTTTAAGCGTAGATCTTTCGTAAAATTGTCAATTTTAAATGAACCAATTGTAATAAAATTTTGACATAATATTAAAATTATTATTATCATTCCAAAAAGTATCACTAGAAAAAAGGTTTAAGACAAAACTTTATATAATAAGTTGACTCATTAAGTATTCCTGTGTTATATTTAAGAAAAATCTGTACATATTACATGCTTTTATGAGAGTGTATGTACGAAATGTAAATGAAAACGTAACTAATGCTGTACCTTTCATCTGCATCTATAAGTAATAGTTTTTTTTTTTTTTTTTTTTTTTTTTTAACAACAAGCAGCTTGATAGTTCTTAGATCTAATGTTTTGACTTGTCATTGTTAATCTTTAATTATTTAGACGTTGGAGATATATAGATTAAATACACATGTTAATAACTTATTTTAGATTATAAGTATCGCAAACGTGACTTGATCAATTTGGTTTTTCATACCGATCGAGAATATATACACTCTGGAAAGTTTTAGGTGAAAATTTAGATGAAATTGAACTAAATAATGTGTTTGTTACAAGTTATATAAATATATTAAAAGGCTGTTAAATTTAGAAATTTTTTATTTAAAAATAAATAATTTTCAGAAATAAGAATATAACTAGCTTTTACTATATTTTTTTTTAATTCTTAAAAAGACAATTAAAAATAATAATGACCATTTGATAATGTATTCAAATACATTCTTTACTTACGGAGTTGATGTTGCTAAATTTCTCTTTAATTTCCTTTAAGACATTGCTTTCTTCAACAGTTTGAGTAAAGTCCTTGGTTGCTTTTTGGAAAAGAGCGGACAATTCATCAATGGGGTTGCCAGCAGGAGCATCACGGCGTAAACGGGCCATTTCTACCAACTATAAACATTTAAACATATAAATTTTATAATTATAATTTATAACTCTTTAAGTTTGACTTCATTAAAAACACGTATATGTACACGTTAAGGACATTATTAATATTAAACTTACCTGCATACAGCAGATGAAGGCAACAAGAACCAAAAATAATTTAATAGCGCCGGCCATTTTATTTAATTTGAACTTGTCTGTTTAAGATGAGTTTTTCAACTGTAATTTTTAAAAAAGTTTTATTTAAAATGTCAACTTTTTTATAACAAGTAATATGTTTCATTTATTTTATTTGTTCTTGTTTGTTTATTTCGTCTATATGTCTATCTTTCTATTTGTATGTATGTATTTGTGACTACTTTTTCATATGATTATTTTTATATTTTTTTAGATGAGATAACGTATTGAACTTATAGGCAACGTAATATTATTTTAATTTTACTTAACTCACAATCACATATACAATGGATGTACATATATATTGTATATAAAACTTTATTACTACATAAAGATATTGACACGACTACAAACTTTTGTTTAAATTACAATAATATATTGAATCTTGTGTATTGCACTTTGATGCTGTTTAAATTTTAAATCGATTTCGAAAGGTATACGTTTCCAAGTCACGTTTCTTTTTCCTTAATCAAGTCCATTTTTTCATACATATTTCCATATACATAATATATGTATATGTTTATATATGTATTTACATTTATGTGAGCAGATTATTTCTCAAAATATCAAACATAAGCCCATATAGGCTAAAATCTAAATTTCGTAATAGTAATTTAACAATATTTATATTTAATTTTAATTTTTAAAGTTAACTGTATAATTAAAGCGGCCACGTATTTCCTTTTGCATAAAATAGATTTTACGCAATTAAATGATTTTAAAAAAAATAGAGAATTTAAATGCCTTCACTATATATTTTTCAGCGTTAGTGTTCCGTTCAAATAAATTAAACGCAATACATACAGTTTAAAAGATAAGAATAATTAAAAAATCGCTTGGCATCCCAGATTTTAAATAATTATACATAAACAATTCAAAATAAATCAGACAGACTTGTTTGCCCAACTGACCACAAGTTTCAAAACCGATATCAGTTAAAAATTTTTCTCGAAAAAAACCTTAAAAATGTTGAAGATTAATAATTATTATAAATTATAAACTAATAATTATAAAGAAAACTTATATATAATAATAAACTTTAGAATAATAAATCTTTAAAAATTCTAGTTACAATCATTTAATTAAGATTAATCCACGACGATTTGAAGTGTTTTTGGAAAAAAAAGATTATAAATTAATATTAAATAATATAAGAAGCAATCAAACACTACCATTACCGTCATATGAATGACGATCACTTGCCGTATATATTTTTTCCCATCACGTAAAATCTGCATAGTTTGATAAATAGTATTAAAGACTTCAAAATTGTGGTGCTTATAAGATAAAATCATAATTTACCGTAAATTATTTAAGTTCTCATTATTTTGACGGTAATATGAAATCTCTACTGTTCCAAGATAATTATTGTAATTATAAGGCTTTTCAAAAGATCTGTATTTTGTATAAATTTTCACGAAGGCAAATTAAAAAACCACATTGATTTAAACATTATATGGTAGTAGGCTTTGTGTTGAGCTATAAGAATAATTTATTTCAACGATTTCATTTTTATAAAAAAACTTAGCTTCACATATAAATTTATTCACATCACTTATTTGAGATTTTTTTTAACGGAATATTGTGGATTATTTTGGTATTTTAATATGAATACGTAAATATAATTTTTATAAAAATATATTTATTGAATTGAATTGGTACAAATTAGCTTTGCAATTATTAATTACTAATTCAGATTTACTAAAAGATTTTTTCTAAAAATTCTATCTGACAAAAACTACTTTCAAAGATACATATCAAATTGTTTTTTTTTTTTTTTGAAAACATTGAGGACAATTAATAATGATGATAATGATTCGCCTATTCCTCTTATATGTATAAAAAATTACATTAAATAAATTGTCATATATCAGGATTTTGTAAAAATATATTAAATATTAAATTTTTGTTCTTGAATCCCAAGAATTATGTTTCTATCAAAAAATTTAAGATATCCCGAAAAAAATAATTTTTTGAGTTATGACTACCATGCGCAAAATGTTAAAAAATATTTCTCGAAAATGAGTTCAAAATGTTATCAGTGCGGATTTAAATACTTTAAGCCGTTGGTGTGCATTTTATAATTTATAATTAGTTTGAAAAACGCTTTAAGTAAAATAAGATTGATTTTTTAAAATATTAATCGATTTTTTTAAATGAGTCCTTTGACAAAACTAACACTGATGTTATGCTTAATACAGGTAAAATATTAAATGTATTTATATTGACATTTATGGAATCATGCCTATACATTTGGAGATAGTACAAATGGCACGCTTGAAGCGGGACGAAACATCTGCTTTGAAAATAAGACAACCAACTGATGGAGATGTTAAAGTTCTTGGTGAAATTTTAATAAAAAAACTTGAAGATTCTTTAAAAGATTGTGATCAAACCATTAAGGTATACTACAATAACTAATAATATCATAAGTACATGAAATACAAAAATAACAAACATATTTATAGAATATTTTGTCCTGTGCTAAAACATCTTTACAACAAACGCAAACTGTGCCAGTGGCTGGTTAATTAAACTGTTTTTCTTTACTAATTTTTATACAAATTGATTTAAAATTTTCAGTGTTTATTATTTATTAATTTTAATATTTTTGTAGAAAAACTGGAAAATTATAGTATATACTATTGGAGTTTAAGCAATACTGACAGCCCAATTTTTCATGTAATAAAGTTTACTACCTTATGGAAAGACTCCAAGTCTTAGACATTTTTTAACCATTATATATATTCATTATTTAAGATATCTTGCTGTTTAAAATTAAGTATATAAATATATAACCCTTAAAATATGCAATAGTTTTATTCATGTTACCAGTGCCGTTTGCAATGCAGAGCTGAAAAATTCAATACAATTCAGGAGAATAGAATCTTCTTCAATCAAGGATTCTTTGATACATTAAAGATTGTAAAAGGATAGAATCAGTTTAAAATTTGATTTTTTTTGCAGATATACGTACATTCGGATTTATGACACATGCATTACAGATTTTATAAAATTCGTTTAATTAAATTCAATTTGGAACACGAAGAATGAAATATTTACCTTAATCTTAATACACATATCTAGCAAAATACTATACTTTTATGAACAAATTTCACATTTTAGATAACAATTTCACAGTTTTCCCTCTTATGATAACTCTTTTCAATGAGTTTATTTAACAAGGCAAATTCAGACAGGTATATTTCATTTATATTTAAAATAATTCTAGACATCAAAACGATTTTCGTAATTTGTTTATATTTCAATTTTTTTTCTCAATAAGATTTTTTCCCATATTAATGCAGTTAAAAGACCGCTGTATTCTCATCAAATACAAAATGTTTTCTTGTGTTTTATGTTGGAAATATATATGTTTTTGAAAAAAATCTTTACAAGGAAATACCTGTCAAATATCACCTGTACTTTTGATATCACCTTCATATATTTTACGTACATGCTATATACTCTATTAAAAAAATTGAAATACATACAGTCATGAACTCCAAACTGCAATATCCGTTATGTCAATAATTCTTTTAATATTTATTAATTTAAATATTTATATTTTTATTATTTTAAATATTTATAATATTGAAAAAATATTAAAATATATCAAGTAGAAAAGTTGAATTTACCACATTCATTCATATTTCAGCACTATAATGATCCGAAAAAAATATAATTTTAAATTTGAATTTTTCATTTTATGTCAGTTTTCATGTTGTGCTTATGTCCGTCACTGTACATATGTTATAGAATTCATTATTTATAAAACAAACATATTTATATAATGTCTAGAAAAATCGTAGAAATATATGGTAAAACTTCTGCAAGTATAGAAGATCCCATAGTTTTTGGATTCACCAACAAACTTCCACTTCAGAAACATGGTAAATGTAAGAATTCGAAAGACCACAATGTCGTTGCAAGTATTTATGAGCGATCGTCATTAAAAACTCTGTATGATATGGTCTCTATCAAACAGATTTTAACAAAATCGAAACGTTACAAATACTTTAAACCTAAATTTGCATTTGAGATATTAGGTGATCATCGCAACTTTTTATATTTAAAAAAAATAGCAATTTCTCGACTGGAGACAAATTTAAAAAAGCAATTTAATATAATTTTTAAAAGGATTCAATGCATAGATAATAAAGCAACTCCAATTGATGATTTATCGCATAGTATTTTTAGTTGGAAATGGAATGATTTTCTCTTACGAAGAAGGCTTAAGAATTACGTATGGGTTGATGTTTTATTAAGAATAGGAGATATAATCTTACATACCTATAAATTTAAAAAGGACTTGGAGCAACTATTGTTTTTTGTGAAGAAAATATTCGATGGCTTATTTTCAAATATTGGGGAGGAAAATATTAACATTTACCAATATATAGCCATACCAGTTGAGTATGTACGATCCAACTTATAACACAATTTTATTTGTATAACTTTTATTACTTTCGTTGTTTGCTTATTTTAGTGAAGCCATTAAAGTATTACGTACTATAAATTTTGTGGAGGATGACCTTGATATTAACATTAGAGAATTTAAACAGCTTGTTCACAAAGAATATTTTTTTATAAATGCTAAACGTGATTCTGAAGAGAAATTTCTCAAAGCTCATTTGGAAAATAGAGTTTGGAACAGTCATAGTTAGTTGCGCAAGAACATATTTAAACTTTTCATAATAATTATTATAAATTTCAGTTTATGACCCCATTGAGGTCCGTTTTCAATTAAATAGGTTTCATAATAATATCAAAGAAAATCAGTGTTGCATGGATATTATCATAGAAAAATATCATACTGATATAAATCATTTAAAACAGATGTTGGAATTGGAAGCTTTCATATATGGTAACTGTATGGACTATTGTTATTCATCCATTGAAATGTACAAAAACCGTATAAATGAAATTCAGGAAAAATTCGAAAAAGAAACCGATCTAATCGAGAACAGATTGACATATAACCGCATTCAAATTGAAAAATTATCCGAACAGAAAAAAATGTTGTCTAAAGAAATACAGCATTTTCGAGATGAAGTAAAATCTATGCGCTTACAGAATAAATATGAGAAAAATCAAAATTCCCTAATTTAATTACAATTGATAAATGTTGAATAATAATAAATTTGGATTTAATTTAACAAAAATACCAATAGTATCTAATATTTTTATTTGGAAAAATAAAAATAAAGAAAGGATTTTTATTATTGTATTATTAAAAATCACACAATATTAATGTGTTGAGTATCGCTCCATATTTGCATCAATGATTTAAATCTTCAGTACTTTGTCTAATAACCCTTTGCTTTTTATACAATTCAGAAATATATTCCGCCTTTATTTTCCTCCAATCCTCTAGAACCCTAACCAAAACTTGGTTAATATTTTGTAAAATAATATTAATACCACAATTATCCTACTTAAATCAATAATTTATTTTTAAATAATATCGCTCATTTCTTTAAAAGATCATATTTTATCACATTCAACCATTTGACTGTGATAAAATATGAAGCCATACCATACATAAAAATGTTACAAATGTGTAAAACTAAAATAGATCTTAGAATTTACCGTATCTAATAGAACCAAAATCAGAAAGCTTGCTTTTACATTAATTTGTGATTAGTTAAAAAAGCTATTTAATGTAATTTTAACACAACAAAATTGTCAAATAGTTTAGCATTTTATCTTCAATTTCTTTAAAATTTTATGAAATTTATAGGTGAAGATTTAAATCCTAAACATTATTATTTATATTTTATTATTTTTTTAACATCTTAAAGATTCTTCATATTTAGATCATTTCTTAGATAGACTTAATTTTATTAATTTTACAAACTTACATTTTAATACATCAACCCTTCCTACGTTTATCCGCTTTAATTTCAAAATATATTATCATATTTTAAATTATCTGACATCTAATAAAAATACGAATCGAGACGATTTTAGAATATTAAGATATTAAAGAGTTCATTTCAACCAACTTACATTCGAATTTAATTGAGAGCAAGAATTTAAACAAAAGTTTCACAATGTTATTTATAATCTTTGTAATTTCATTGGACGTTGAAAAGGCATTTGATCATATATTCCATGACGGTATAGTTTTTAAACTAATTAAAATTGGATTCAGTACACAAAAGTTCAAAAGAATAATAATAAAATTGTATTATTTGACGGTTATGAATAAATGCTCTATATTCATAAGAATATAGTTAAAATTAATTACAAACGAAGAAATATTAATGTTAAATACGAAAATATGCATTTAATTTAAAGAAATCTTATAGGCAAGCTGTTTGTTTCGGACGGACACAGAAAAAATAATGTTAATAATAACACTTAAAGTCGACTTTTGGAAAAAATACGAGAAATAAATACAATTAAAATAAAAAATAATAACAAAACACAAATCAAAATTTAACAAAAATTTATTGTTCTTTTTATTATAATAAAAAAAGTTTGCAACGGGCAGGAAAATAACACAACCAACTGATTCGATTTATGGATGGTTGTCCGTAATGCTGTCAGTCCATGTTAAGCCAGCGATGAATTTAAATTTCTAAATATCCCTTGATGAAATATGCCACGTGCAACAAAAAATTTAGCTTAAGGACGGAGCCTATTGAAATAGATTATGATCCACATACAAATTCCTCCCGGATTCATACAATTATATTGTTATTGCACCTACATTATATAGCAGTTAATAGAGAACCTGGAATTTATTTTTAAAAATTTTAGGACCTACATTATGTCCACTTAATTGAAAAACTAAAAAATTAAGGGTATAAAAGGAACTTTTAGAGATGACATACACATGTAAATATATTTTTCTTGTATTAAAAAAAACAATATACCCGATGTGGTCAATTTATTAGATCACCGTCTACGTCTTTGATCTGATAGGAGTCTTCGCTCCTATCAAAAGACTTAAAATTACCTAAGCTTTTAACATTTGAAATCTTTAACGGTTCAGAAGTTAAAAAATTTTTTCCCTAAAAATCGGTTTGGACGCATTAAGTGCATAAATCTCGTCGTAAATGTATTGCATAATTTAGAAGACAGAAAACCATATTTTTTTAATTTTATTTCAACATATTTCCCAATATTTAAAAAATAATTTTACTATCTCCTTCGACAATTGTTCTATCACCTGCAAAATACCTAACGTTGAATTTAACATGTCTGTTATATTATATTAAATTGTTTTTAAAGCAGACATTTCTGTTATGGCTACGTATTTTCATACAATAACATATATTCGTTATGTTAAAAATATTATATGATTTTAGAATACAAAGCTGAAAAAATTATGTTATTGAAGATAACAGAAAGAATATTAATATGATTTTTTAAAGAATGGGACACATATGTTCGATTTTTTTTTTCTAGCAAATATAACAATGTAAAAGTTAATTAGATTCTGAACAGTGATTTTTGTGGTATAATTTATTTTTTATTGTTATTATTAGAAATTAGATTATAGATGTTAATAATAATTGCGACACTTCATTTGGAATTTTAAAAAATTAAAAAATATATTCCAGAGAATAAAATGAATTTAAAGCGAAACCTTTTTGGGAAAAAATCAGAATTTTCTGAATCTATAAGAGATATCCCGCAAGGTATATTTTTCATAAGATTATAATTACTGTCTATAAGTGAAACTTAAAAAAAAAACTATAAACGAAATTTTGGCCAAATTATCTAGTTTATAGGTACATCTCTTGGACTCACTAAAATTTTTTACAGTTTCGAATTAAATGAAAAACTACTCATACATGAACACGTTACAGATAAATATAATGCTCATTATGAAATATTAGCTAAATCATTCGAAATTGTCATGTTTCCTTTTCCACAAACAATTCTTACTCAACTGGCATTTAATAATATTATCTTTATTATTTAAGCAAAAAATCGCATACTGTTAAATGATTATCTGGCTGTGTGTTGAATATCTGAAAACATGAAAAATACAAAACGTTTTTAGAACATTTTTGTTGACATTTATAACAAGATCTTACGTAAAAGTATAAGACATATATTGCAAACAAAAATATATTAATTTATAAAAATAAAAGTGATAACCATAATATTGTTGGCAATTTAATATGCGGATTGCTTTTATTTATATAAATATTAGATATTTAATTCAAAGAAAAACTTAATATTCACAAGATTAGCAATATTTTAATTCGCATAAAAACAATATATATGAGTGTTTGAAATTATGTTAGTTGTGTCTCAACCATATTTAGTTCTGATACTGCAATAATAATGTTGTTAACTACATGGGTATACCAGAGTTCTCAACCCTAATTTGGTTGTTACACAACCATGTTTTGTGGTGGTCAAATTTTTTGGGTAATTTAAAATATTAATATGGAGCGACAAATATATGATTACTACAACCATATTTTTCACTGTGTGTATAAGACATTGAAAACATGATACATGCATTTGTATATTAGGAACTGTTTTATATTATAAAACGTTACGTATATGTATGTATTACATTTATTAGTAAAGTGTTGGTTTGAATTTTGATGAAATGTCTTTAATAATGCATATGTTTGTTATATGGTAGGATTAAAACGGCAAACCTTCTTACTTATTTTTAATTGAATGATTCCTAATTTATTTCTCATGGAAACATAAATAAAACCTATATTCCGTTGATCCAAAATGGCGATGAAGTGATGATAGTTCTACTTAGCTTTTGAAATATTTGGTTAATTTGTTGCACTCACAAATATCGAATGTTGCTTGTTTTTTTCTTTTTCCATTTGTTTTTCTTATTGCTGCTAGCTTTCGGTGTGGTAATAATAATGTCGATGTGAGTGAGTACTACAAAAATTTCACTAGCACTTCTACAAAAAACAACATATGGATAGAAAAGGTTATGTGCGACAGTGCTTGAGTGAGTTGGAGAACATACAACAATAAATATAATGCATTTATTTGCCTCATGACTTGTGTAAACGTTTTGTTCGCCTGTTCTCGAACACCTAAGAAAACGATGAAATTTCAAGCAAAATTCCCACTGCAAAAATGTTCCACAATTTAAGAATGAACTACTGTTACGGTTACAATAACAAACAAACAATTATCGTGAGTAAATCCCCACCGTATACCATACATCTTATTGTCACCTCATAGGGTTTGTCTTGTGATCGATCATGATCAATTAAATTGTCACTTTATTCATTGCTTTTTTTTCGTGTTGCACATTCAAGCAGTGCAAAAAGCCGTGCTTATAAAAATAGGTTACAAAAACATTACTATTTCACTATTTTATTTTATATTAAAAACGAAGACGAAATGTTCAAATATTTTCTTTCATTCTATTTTCGCGCTAAACCTAAAAAATTATCTCTCCATTTAATATCAATTAGTGGTCGGAACATTTTGCACTTTTGTCAGAGTCAGCAAAATAAGGAACACGATTCCAGTAAAAAATCATCAGGACTGATAAGACTACCTTATTCCTTTACCAAGGTCACAACTAATTTGTATAATGATATTTGTATGTTGAAATAAAACATGTTTCAAATTTATGTATCTATCATTGTTTTTTATTTAATTATAATGTAATATGCAGTTTATTGGTCTCTACATTTATTATTTTCAAACAATAAAACAATTTTTTTAACAACTCCACTACCATATTGTGGTGTTGTGATGCGTTTCTTATGTTTGTAGCATACAGAAAAAATGGTGTTAACCATTTTGCAAAGCAAATTTTTCTTGGATGCTTTTATTATTTACTATGGCCATGATAAAATCCCACATTCCAATTTCACCTAAATTGTATAATTCTCTCATATAGATTCGTATCAGAAAATACCGACTATTACACTCTTACTTGTTTAAGAAAGAAATGATATTTTAAATTTTCCAGAATTTTTCAGTTTAATGTTACAACACGAAAATATCAAAAGCATTTAGATAAGTCATTTAGAAGCGCCGTTGACTACAAAATGATACTCTACATCAGTGTTATATAACAGGGAGTGATAAAAAAGCAAATAATGTGAATGTGTTAGTGTCTTACGTTCAATTAATTGAAATATTTCTCTTATTACACCGAACGAAATTTATGTATGACATTATTAAGTTTGTGTTGCAAATGTATACCATTTATACACTCAGCTTCATAAAAACAATTCATAGTATAAAATTTTTTTATTCTATATTCCACATTTTTGAAATTGTTATTATTTCTGCAGTACACATACATTAAACGTACCTTAAAAAACTTCAATATCAACCTGCCTTGTGGAAAGTTTGGATGCGACTGAATAAAAAATTTTTTGTTTAGTTCACTAAGCCAAGGGTTTTGTTGAAGAAACTGAATATTCTGATGTATTGTTTGAACATCACATGAAGATTGTGGTTTTGTTCATATGAGTCTACCTGATATTTTTTTGTACCATGTTTTAATATATTGGTATTTTACTCGGAGTTGCCAAAAGAATAAATATTACATTTATATAATAACAGTATAACAATATAATCTCCATAAATATATATATATATATATATATATTTGTAAACTTTCTGAAATTTCACCACAATTATTTTCGTTTTAGCGAAATAGGAACGACTTTTTTTAAGTTTTTTCCGATCATGTTTAATTCTATTCATACCCACAAGCAATTTTGATTCATTTCAATTTCAAGTATTGAAATAACTTACACTACACTTTACTTTAATTCAATTTTAATTAAAAATTCTTAATTTTCCAACCATATTTCATATGTAAACTGTGTATATTATTGCAAATTATGGTCAATTGAAATAAAAGTGTTCGTCCTTTGAATTTTGGAACTTTCAGTACTTATTGTTTTCTTGTTTTCAATTGAGAATAATAAAAAGTTTAATTTTGTATTAGATTTATTATTTTTTAGAAAATCGTCAAATCGTATGAGCATGTCCATTTGTCTATGGTATACATAAAATTTCTCAAAATGAACTATAATATTTATAAAAATAATAACTATTATTTATATATTGTAATATTAAAGGTTATGAATGCTTAAATATTTTCAAAATCTATTTCCCATTAAATTAGTATTTACATCTACATTATTCGTATATTTCTGTCGCCAGTCGCTTGAGTTCTGTTGTTATAATATATTTTATTGTGACGTTTACCATTAGAAAACAAATGGAAAAAAGTAGAAATCAAAACAGAAATGAAATTTTTTGTTTTGTATTCACGAAAAAAAGAAAAGAAACGACAAAATAAGATAAAACAAAAAACGACAGTACAAAATGAGAGTTATAAAATACAATTGAATGTATGAAAAAGTGTTGCCATTCTGTGTATAATTGAACATGATTAAGTTTGCAAATTCTTAAAATTTCTTTCAAAGTTACTTTGTAAAACGACTATCGTGACTAAAAGGCTGTTTACTTACAATTTAGACATATTTACATATTTTTGGAAGATAATGCAAAAATATATACATTGTTTAATTATTATTGGGTGTTATGGCAACTCTGTTGTGATTGAATGACGCATACACATCCGTGCAAACATGTATACAAAAAAAAAAACAATTTCAGAAATACAAAGTGAAAGAGGGAAAAAACTAATGAAATGAAATTGTACATAATGTACGACGACTACGGGAGCGTTGGATTTTGAGTGTTAGTAAACATTACGATATCGGAGTGAATACATTGAGTAAAGCGTTATGTAAATTGCTTTGAAAAGGAATAAGCGTTTAAATAAAATCGTTGACTTACAAAATATATTGCAAATCAAGAAGATACGAAGTGATAATGTTTATGATATTTATAAAATAAATAAAATGATATTAATGATATTAAAATTATTATAATTTGGAAAGAATTGTTGACAAACAATTTTGAAATGCAAGCAAAGTTGAAATAGTTTTTTAACAAAAATGTGTATAATTATTTATAAATTTTAGTTTCTCAAATTTGCAGCAAAAGCTATTGATAATTTTTTTTTATAAGAAATAAGCGTTACAAATAATTCTTCCCAAAAAAATGAATCAATATAATTTTTCATTATTGTTATGATTTTTCTGATCAATTTTATCAACATCTACTATTACATATTCAATATCAACAACTATTGTGGAAAATATTTACTTCGGTGACTCTTTCCCATTTGAAAATAATGTAAGTTTTTCCTTCTCTTTATGTAAAATAAAATCAATTTCTATCTACAGCATCTTACACACATGTGCATATTGAATTTTTATAAACAATAAAATGTCTAGACAGTGTTAAAATCACCGTTTAGTGAAATGACTATCTGACTGTCTGCTTATAGCGTCTCTCCCTTCTATTCCCTATTCCGAAACCTAATTCCTATTTTTTCCTTTAAATATGACGGAGATAAAAGGATGCTTTAAAAAATGTTCGTTAAAAATGTATCTGTTAATTGGAATTTTTCTAAACTGGCTTGTTTTGACCTGTTATTTTTGTGGTTCTTCGTTTTCTTATATATATATATATATATATATATATATATATATATATATATATATATATATATATATATATACATATATATATATATATATATATATATATATATATATATATATATATATATATATATATATATATATATATATATATATATATATATATATATATATATACATTATTTTTAGAAGTTTATTATTATTATTGTAGGTTTCTTTACCCTGAAATAAATCTTGCCTTTCTCAACGTTTAATTTTTTATTTATTCATTCATTCATTCATTCATTCATTTTATTTTTGGTTTTCCTAATATGTACATAAATTCAATAATATTAAAAAAAATTTGTCTTTTTTAATTTACTCGTAAATTATAGGAAATCGGGATTATTTTTTGTGGTTTTATACATCAAAATGTAAAACTTAATTAACTAGACATTTAGAATTGTTGCTTGAATTTCATATTTTTCTTTTTTAGTTTTATTTTGTTAATACTATTGTTACGTTGGTCGAGAACATGTTTTTTTTTTTTTCCATAATATTTTGTATTTTCGGTACTATTTCACTCTGTTTTACATAAGAGAAAATACGAAATGAAGAAGAGAGAAGCAAAACAATAAAGTAATACTTCTACAGAAAATGTCAAAAATATCAATCATTAATTATATGCATGTTATGTGTGCTTGAATTTAAATATCGCTTATTTGCTGCAAAGTCGTCATAGTTCCGAAATCTCCGTAGTTTATTTTTAATAAACCCAATTTAATCTAATATTCAATATATAAACATTATTTAGATACTCCAGAATATTATTTATAGTGAAATCAGTAACAAGAGTGTAAGATTACCGTTTCTCAATGAAAATCTGATAGATTATATCTTATCTGCTTTATATTGCTTTTCAAATCCCTATTGAATGCAAATTTTGTTTACTTAATACATATTATATTCTTCATTTTAAAATACTTCCTTTGAATTTATAATATAAAAACCATTATTTTTCAAGCATGTAGAGCCATTAATAAGACCAATATTACGCAATTTTCTGTAAATAACATGGTCTACCATATAAATGAACGGACTGGTGTATTAAAACATAAACATAATAGGCAAATGTATGTGTATGTAAACTCCATAAGTGTATGATGTGGAAATAACACATAATACGTAAATGTTATTTCGTTTATACCATGGAAGTTATTAAGACGGGTTTATATGTAATAAACTGGATTTTTTACTTTATCAGTATACTCCACTGTCAGCAATTTTAAATATTAAATCATATCTTCTGCAAGTAGGAACCGATTTCTGATATAAAGTTATAATCTAAAAATTAAGGATGAAATGGCATAGATAATAATGGCCAAATTCTTCTTATTTTACGAAAATAGAGAAATCTCATATAAAATATTCAAGTAATTTGCACTGATACAATTACTTTGCTTCATAATATTGCATTAATTTTTTTTATTTTATACATTATCGCAACAACATTATTTATATATACTATTTCTTATTACGTTCTATTCCCCGATCCACGACAATTAGCTCTCCGATCCGGAACAATCGAGTCTCGCTCAACTAATGATTGTCAATCCAGCGACAACATTATTCAACGAAAGCTTTATCCAAAAAAGAATTGTCGGGTACAGCCAAACTGTTACAACAACAATGTTCAATTCGTAACTTATTATGAACTCTAAAACCATAAGTTACCTTTTTATGAATCACGTTTGTGTCCTCCTCATACTCATAAATGCTTGATTTTTAAGAATATTATTAAAAAAATAATTCTTCTCTCTCGAAGTAAATTCATTCATAAGCCTTTTTTTCTATACCCTTTAGAAGTTTGCTTATCTTTTGCTAATATCTGCTTGTAGTTGTCTATTAATTTTCTACACCACCAGTACTACATTCTGATCGATATTACGTAAATGTTAAAGAGCAAAACCAGCCCTCATTTAAACCTTGTACTATTTTTAGTTGGATGTGGCATTAATATTTCAAAGTTTTAAATGTACTTAATATTAAAATTTTTACTTTCAAACCTATTTTCAAAATTAGTTAAATTTTATTCAATGGCATTTACCAATTATGCATATGTTATTAAGTTTATTTCATACCGATTGCACTATTCTAAACTGAGTTATAGTTAATGTTTAAAATTTATGAAAGAAAAGATCATTATGGATCACCTTTATCACGGTTCAAATTGGCATTTTTTATTTGTTAATGACCACATACTGCTTATACTACTAGCAGTTTTTGATGACTAATCCATCTAGTAATCCAACAGTCTAAATGGGAACGCCACTATTTAATTTACTAAGCTTCTAAATAATAACTTCGACGTGAACTTGTTTTAGCAGTTAACCAGTTGTCTCAAAATTTAAAACATTTTTTTTTCAGAATAGCAGTTAGCAATAAAATTCGTAAATTAAGGAATTTTCGTTACTTAACGACAAAATTTTTGTCCTTAACATATTAAAAGAAAAATGATTTACCTTTTAGCACTTAATTTAGATAAATTTACGTATAAACATATGAAATATCGAATAATATAAAATTGTTTTAAATGTATCAATGCAAAGATAATTGAAAACAATATAATAAATTTAAATTTCAAAACCAGTTGTGCATATTTGATTGTTTTGTTTTTTATGTTTTTTGTAAAAATAAAAATAAAATTTTTGTAAAATAAACAAAAGATGTTGATATAAATTGTATTCAATAATTTTTAGATTAAAAAAATGCGAACATTCACTTTTATTGGACCCATAAAAAAGTATGTATATTAAGTAGCAATAATGACACGTGTGAAAAATTTTACGTTTTATGAATTTAATGAAAATCAAGAATATACGACTATAGGCAGTTGGATTATTTTTAAGAAACACAATAGAGAGTAGACTCTCAGAAAAAAAGTATTGACGTTTCGAATTACTTCCGAATTAGAATAAAGGCCGATATCAGCTTAATCTATCTTTAGTCTTATTATAACACTTTAATGTAATATATCAACCAATAAAGAAACTATATTTAATTTTATTTCTTTTCTTTATAGAATTGTTTGGCTTAAGTTCTGCAAAAAACGGTTCGTCGTCTTATGATTCGCATTGATATCAAATATCACATACATAAATGTAAGACAAGTGTAGATACCAAATTTAATCCATTATTTGTCCTTTTTATTTTTTATCACTTAGCAAAAATAAATATCTTACTTAATGAATAAAAAATGTCCAATTATAATTTTTGAGCGTATTTTAATTATGACCTAGATTTATCATAAAAAAGTAAAGTCTTATATGTTACGACCGATAATCACGCAGGTGTAGCAATTATAGACTGACTACCGTAGACTTTATTTTTACGATTTCTGTACGGACTTTGTTGAATCGACTCAGAAAGTGATTCTTAAAAATTTATAAATTCCTTGTATCAAATATTATCATGTATATTAATAAATAAATTTTTCTTGCTTAAAACGGGGAAAAACGCAAAGAAACGTCACTTCGCAATATGTACGTCACAAACACTAATATAGTCGCGGCAAACATTTATTGTTATCACCAACATTTTAATTATGGTCGCAATAAGTTTGACTGTGATATATATATATATATATATATATATATATATATATATATATATATATATATATATATATATATATATATATATATATATATATATATATATATATATATATATATATATATATTATGAAATGTTATTTTGCGTTTATTGCATTATTACTTATCAACACAATTTATATTGTTAAAATATACATTGTAAACTATATGTATATAAAGATAAACCCAATTATAAACGGTCTCATGAACTTTTTTCAAGGTTAATACATTTTAATCTTCAAATTTAAAAGTAACAAAAATCTTTTATTTAATAGTGAAATCATATAACTTTATTAAGATTTCTTTCAAAGTTTTAATTTAAAGTTGAAAACGTAAATTTTTTCCACCAAATTTTATATTTTCTTAATAAATGTTTTAAATAAATTTACTTAATCTCTGAAACGTTTAGAGTTTTGGAACTTCCTAATAAAAGGTCTGTCGATGTTCCAAAGTTCAAATAATTTTTTTATTCATATATATTTATTTTCATATTATAGAGAATTCAAAAAGTGCCATTTTTTTTTTTTTTTTTGTCGTAAAACGCACTCTTGGACTTAAATTTTTAAAATGTTCAGTATATGTTGTAGATGTGATCCAATCTTTTTTAAATTCTTAAAACATATTTACTCTAAAAACGTACCATGTTTTTATTCGAAATAAACTTAATTGTTCATTTTATATGACTAAATATCCATAATAAATGAATCAAATGTAGTTTTTTGTTCGCTTTATTTTGTTATTAAAAATATTTTTGTATGAAATATTTTAATATACTTCTCATTTTATACATATACCTTTGGAAAATGTGAAACATCATTTAAAATATTTTCGTCATATAATTTTATTTTAATTGCCTTTTTTATATATAAGTAATAAAAATAATAATTCAAATATGTATTATTCTCTATGTTAACACAAATTGTAAAATATTGTAACAAAATATTTGTTCATATTCAATTGACAGTAAACTGAAAATAATATTTTGTCCTAATAGCAATAGTTTTTTATGACGGACTATTAATTAACAATAAAATTGTGATCACTCAAACATATTGCGACCATAATATTTTTTTTATTTAATAAACATAATTTTATTACAGCAACGAAATTGTTTTAAAAATAAACAATTAAAATGTTGGTGATAACAATATATGTTTGCCGCGAATATATTTGTGTTTGCGATGAACATATTGCGAAATGGCATTTCTCTGCGTGCATATTTGTATATTGAATATACAATCATATGCACTAGGTTATTTATACATTCCTAAAAAATATTCATTTCGTCCATAAATACAAAAAAAATTTATGAAAAAAGTACCATATATACTTAGGTACGATTTTTATCCCCTATATTTTAATTTTCAAAAAGTACTTTTATTTTTTGTAAAATTTCGATACTAATAAAAATTTCACTGTACATATGTACAGTTTAATAAATATTAGCCAAAACCCACTTCATAGGGGGTTTTTGTGGGAAGAGAACAGTGTTGCCAATTTAGCTATTTACTGTCAAAATTTAGCCTTTTTCAGACCGAAAATTTAATTTTGCCATTGTTTTTTAGCCATTCTTATTTATTTATAATTAATTATTTATAATTAAGATTTTTCGTTAGATTTTTCTGTGTGTAGATATTTATAAGCTTGAAAAGTAAAAAACAAATACATAAATATTGTGGCAAGTTTAGTATTTTAATTTCCTTTGGATTATTGCACAATTAAATAATGTGCAATATAAAAACGAGCGTTTGCAGCAAGTTTTACTGGAATTTTTTTACAAAACTTTGGTTGTCGGCTGATGACTAAAAATGCATTAATGCAAGAAATGAAATACTTACAAAATATTTGATTAAATATTGATAGATGGCTTAAGAATAAAGTGCATTGCCTGCAACATTTTAAAACGAGTAGAAATGAATAAATCCTAAACGCTAAATGAAAAGACCAAATCAAATGGATAAAATATTTATATCTTAACTTCAAGTATATTTCTAATAAAAAACATTATTTGAATATATTTTAAAAGTTAATGTTCTCCGATATCTTGAAAATAGTTTAATTAAATCAATTGTATTATATTCTATAATAATTAATTATAGAATATAAAAAAATGCATTTTAATGAACTGTTCTTAACATACCAGGAAATATTGCAGAAAAACCCTAACACATTAAGTGTGTGCGAAAATGAATTTTGCATATTGTATTTAACTGCTATACTTTCCATTAGCACATGACGTAACAATTTTCAAATTTTTAAGAAAGCTTGTTACAGCTACAATAAATAAATCAAAATATGAAATTAAAAAAATAGGTAGCATTTGGTTTGTCTTTATTAAAAACGGTATAGAATTTTAGAGTGGTAAGAATACGTTGCTTTTTAAAATAATCGCTTTAAGTCAGAAAGATTCAAAGGATTGATGCGATTCAGTCATTGCTGAAAATCTGAATTGCGCAAAATGAAAAAAAAAAAAAAAAAAAAATATATATATATATATATATATATATATATATATATATATATATATATATATATATATATATATATATATATATATATATATATATATATATATATATATATATATATATATATATATATATATATATATGAAATGAAAAAACATTGACATACATAGCATTTCGACTAGTTTTTAGTTCTCTCATTCTGTTGCATACACTTTCCTCAAGTTCTTTAATAGATTGCTGCTCTCATTGCAAATGTTTTTACAGGAATTGTTGAAAATTAGGTCAAGGTTTTTTCCTAATTTTCACCACTTAATAATTTTCTAGGTCATGCTGCAATTTTAAATTTTGTCACATGTTTAAGAATCTAGATATTCAATGAATAACATTTACCATATGTATAATTTACCTATAATACAATTCAAAATGTATTAAGATAATTTTTCCAATTTAAAACATTAATTAAAATGAATTTTAAAAAAATAAAAATCAGGGTCAAGCTATACTCTTTGACTAAATTATAATATTAAAGGGGTAGATATGTACAGTTATTAATAAAAACGTGGAGTTAAATTAATTTTCTTCTGCTTTCTTTCATCCCTTCTTAAAATTATTTTACATTAACAAACCATTTACTCTCTACCGGCACAAGTGGTGGTGAGAGTATATTAACTTAGAAAATCTAACACACTTCTGGATATCTTTTTTATGCTCTACAAAACTACTTTAACAAAAGCCCAATATTTTTCCATAGTGACAGGATGCTATACCAAAAATTAGTGGACGCATTATGAAGTCTCATGGATGGAAGCAGCCTTTTGTAAAGTTTGGTACTTATAGAGCCCGTTGTAACAAATGATTGGTTTCTTTTACAACAACTTTTGGGTCCTACACTTTTCTTTAATATTTCTTTAACTGACATGTTTTATAAGGGTAACTTGAAAAAAAAATAGTTTAGCTAATTGCAACATCCCTGGTTTAATATCGATTGCATAAACCGAGCCCGTACTGTATTTGTATTGGCGTTGGTGTACAGCGCGCTGGGTCAAAAAATTATTGACGCAAATGTATGTAATTGTTTTAAACCGTGTATGATAGCGAATATAGGAAAAATATTAAAGGATTATGTCGGTTAGACACTATTTAGGTCACAAACGATTATTATATTTTAGTTCTTTCGATTTGATGGTTCTATTTGTACATGTATTTTTGCATTAATTCCACATCATGCAATATTGTAGTACACAATATAAAATCCATCAAACGAAGAGGCCTGAATAATATTTTTATATTTTTTTGTTGCCATAAAAAAGTGTGAGGTAATTGTGAGTTTATATGAAAGTGTTTGGGGTTCTTGTATATATAATTTAAGAATTTTTTGTTCTGTCCTATTCTGCTTTAAGTTCCAACAAAATATTGATTTTTCACTTATTTGGTTGCATTTAGTAATAAATAAAACTGCTAAAAAATTTAATGTAAAAAATCAATGAAAATATTAAAATATAAATATTTTTTTTAATATTAAATGCTTTTATGCTTTTATGTTTGAGTAAAAATGTTGTTGCAACTCTCTGATGTATTGTATTGTTTGTCTTACTTGCTTTTACTGTTCTTCCATTGCAATTTCCAATTTTTGATATTACTGGCGCATGTCGTTTGCTTTAATTGTATTTTGCACCATATTTTGCATTGGAAATTTTATGCACTTTTTATGCATGTGTAATAGTTGTTGCTATTTGTATTTTCTTTTGTTAAATCGAATCAAGTTTTATTGGAATGCACATGTGTGAAAAATTCAAATATTTGCCATCCGTGGAATACAACTGAAAATTTAATATTTTTGTAAAAAATAAGATTTTTTATTACAAAACATATGACGCGATGCGTGCTTTAAGAGGAAAATTAAAAAATATATATATATATATTATTGAAAATTATAAAAATGCAATAAAACTGTTGCTGCACTAAACTGCAAATAAAAAATAATAATCAAATTGATACAAATTATGTTTAGTTTAGAATTGTTTGTTATCCGGCATCTTATTCTACAATTGATTTCTGTTAAAGCTGTTTGTTTTTTTAATTTTTATTTATTTCATTATTTTTCGTTTTTAAACAAGAATCGATAAAAAAGTAAAATCGACGTTTGTTTTGCTGAATTTTCCAAATTGAATTAAAAATTTGTAACAAGAGTATTTTATTTAGTATTTGTCATTTGTTGAATGTGGTCAAATCGTTAAATAATCAGACGATTTTTAAGCATTTGGTTGAATATATTTACGTATTTTCATTTTGTGTTCTATACATTATTATTAATTACTATATATAAATAATAAAAATAACTTTATTGAAAAGAAAAGAATAATTAATATATTAAAATAATAAATATGAATCGTTGCAATTTATCAACGGATATAAGGAGTCGAATTAAAAATTTTGAAAGTGAGTGTAATGTAAACATTGAAATGTATGAAGTAGAAGTATACCCTTGAAATTATCTATTATATCGAATGTATATTAATATTGATTAATAAAAACCATATACTAAATTATTGTAGTTATTATTTTTTTTAATTATTTACATTAATAGTACGTTAATTGAATTTAGAATTTTTAATGTTTGATCCAGGGTGTATTAAAATTTTGCATATTTTAGCCTATTACTTTTATACCGGTCCAGAATATTTAAAAACCGATATAGTTGGTTTTAAATAGGAAACTGATTAGGACAGTAATAAACAAAGTGACCAACTTTCATTAAATTTGGACAATTATTATAGACGTGAAAATATTTCGAACAGACGGACATAACTAAATCGACTCAAATTTTGATTTGATGCAATAAAATAAATAATTTACAAGTTCTTAGATATTTTTTAGCAACATACACTGAATGAGGTGGTTGAGGCTTAAAAAAAATTAAAGTTTTCAAAAATAAAATAAACAGAACCTTCTTGTAGCTATATATTTTTGCACTGCTAAAGTGAAAGTACCTTCTAAGATATTTTACAAAAACGTATTGCCAATTTCGTAAATTATATAAAAAATTATAATGATTAGTGGTGAGATTAGTAAATATATAATTTAACTGCAAAAATATACTAATTTATAATGGCTCACATATATTAATAAACACCAATAATGTACATCATACTCCGAAATTGCATTGTTAATAATCAGATATAAATCATTAATACAAAAAGTAATTAAAAAATCGAAAAATAAAACAGTATTGAAAATAAACAAAATTTGAAATTCCTCAAATATTAATTATTAGAGAAAAGTTTTCCAAAGATTGCTATTCAGATAAAGGAAACATTGAAACGCATTACCGCACGTACAAGAAATTTATAAAGAGGGTTATATTTTACCTGTTTTATTGGTCTTACATTTGAATGAATAAAAATATTACGTTTATATAAGAATTACTTAGTTAATTCCTAAGCGGACAAAAGTTTCAATAGACAGAAGTGATTTGTATATAGAAAAATGTAAAATCGAGTTCAATTACGAAATTGTTTCCAATAATTCATTAATTTTGATCCAATTACAAAAATATTATATCAAATCAGAATACTTAAATTATTTAAATTAAAAGTGTAAACTTATATAATTATATACAAGTATATATTTTAAATGAATTATCTGATCAAAGTTCTCAAATGCAGTCTAACAATAAGATCTTGATTTTTGGTTTGGTAGAGCTTATCTTCAAAACGTCTTACTACCTTCAACGGATTAACTACAACGTGGTTTTAAAGTTTTTATTTTAATTTTTAACAAATTAATAAAAACGCTTTTTTAGAAAAATAAGGGGAAGGTCTAGTAACTATATATAAAAAAAGACCTAACATATGTTCTCTGCATTTTATATAAGTATATGTCTTTTGCGTAGAATTGAGGTTAATATGACAATTTAACAAAACTTTTTTCACACATTCAAAACTCGAAAGTATTTATATATGTTTTGAATTAATAAACAAAAAATACCAAAAAGAACTTGAACAAATTAAATGCAAAAGAGAAAAGAAAAAAATAAATCTAAAGAAGAAAGTGGTATATTGCTTTTTGATTCTTTAGGTTACATACTAGCAAACAACAGTGATGTTCGAAAAATAGAGCAAAGCAAATCCAAAATATGTCCATAAACGTTATAATCATTGCTTTATTAATTCATTTACTTAGATTGAATATATATATATATAATATATATATATATATATATATATATATATATATATATATATATATATATATATATATATATATATATATATATATATATATATATATATATATATATATATATATATATATATATATATATATATATATATATATATATATATATCTTTTAATATAGGACATTTTTTCAGTTTACTTCCTCTAGTTTCCGCATTTAAATGAAACTAATGCATTTTAACTATTTTCATTGACTTACCTATATATTTAGCAATTTTTTCCTGCAGCTATTTGGTGTGGAGTTTTTTGGTTTTGCTGCATTCTTTTCTACAATGTTTACCTTTGGCTTTTTTATACACTACATATATTTTTGGTATTATACAAACCTTTCATTCATTTTTTCACTATTGTCTTATTTCTATTCACGAATTGCGAATAATTACTGGCAAATTATTTAAAAAGTAACGATATACAAAATACCAATAAAAATATTGCATTTATTTTTTTAATTTCATAACTATGTTAAATAGATTTGTAAAGCAAAATCTCATAAAAACGATGCGTTTTGAATTCAACACTTAATAGAAGTAAAATATCGATAACAACGAAAATTATATATGGATGCATTTCTATAATAAAATTGTTTTTATTGTATTTTAATAATTTAAATCAATTATAACGAAAATTACTTAAAATTCCTAAGGAGAAATAAATAATTTAATTGTTCTAGACTTTTAGGATTTATGCGATAAATTAATATAGATAAATGCTATCGAACTTTTTTTATAGATTAAATTAAGTACAATCAGTGCAAAATTTAATAATGTTTTAGTTTTTAATACCCGAATCTTGGGAGCAATCAATTAATCATATAAATCTGCATAAAAAGCTTTTATTTTGGTATGGAATGAAACAATATATTTTGCGAACAAGCTAGAAATACTTATCCTGCTCTTATACTCTAAATAAAATAATATATCAAATATGGAAATTCTCTGGATTTATTTCAATCCTATCTCAATACGTTTTTAGACCCACTTCGGTATAGTGGTAATTTTGTCGACTTTTCTCAGTCATATTTAATGTTTTTTAATACATATATACATTATGGGGAATTAGATTATTCCTTCTTAGCATTATGTAATGACAGAGTTAATATACCCTCATTTTCAAATAAGTCAAGTGTAATTGGTATTCTGTGAGCAACATGTTTTTGTTTGCTTTTAGTGAAATTACTGATACCATTAACTATGAAAAGGATTCGAAACACTTGTTAGAATAATTTGTTAATTAGTGCTGTTCAAAAGTCTCACTTCAAGGTGCATCTTATTTTAGGAATATGTGAAGACCAAGTTCTGCTATTTTAGTATTTGAAGTGGTTATTATATTAATACAATCTATAGAAAATAGAACAAATGAAATTTAATTTAAATAGCTTTCTGCTTACATTTTCATTTGAAACAACAATTTATGCTATTTGTTTTTGAAAGTTAATTTATGAAACAACAATTACATTTACATCTACTTAGAAAAATTTTAACTGTAGCGTAAAAAATAAACAGCGCATTTATAATTCTATCTCATACAAGATTTTTGTAGTTTTTATTAACAATTGATAAAATGTTGCCATACACTGAGAAAGAAAAAATAAATAGGGAAGTCACCGTACAAATTTTGTGAATTAAATATGGACATTTTTATATAGTAATCAGAATTATAATACTTAAATAAAAATTTCCAATATGTTTTGAATTGGATTGTGATAATTTTCCAGTTAATTTTCACTTTAATTGAATTTGAACCTATAAATAAACATTTACAAATTCTTGCCATTAAATGCTTAAGAACAAAGGCAAGTAAGAAAAAAATATATGGCAAACACATTTAAGAGATATGGCATACAAAATGAAATGTTATAATCCCAGCCAAGTCAATTTTAACCAGTAGCCCAGGAGATATTTGGTTTGTTTTTTTCGGGATTTTAAATTTTCTTTGTATTGAAAAATATTTTTGGGTATGTATATGTTTGAAATTGAAAATCACAAGAAAATATTTTGTATTTTGTATTTGTTAAATGAAAATTGCATTTGCGATATAAAATATTTTATTAACAGGATACTGCATCCTTTTAACTGTATTAAACATTCAAAATTTTCTTTATCTACGATAGAGAAGAGTTTCCGCCTTTTTCGGTCCAGTAACACTACCTGTCTGAATTTGTCTTGATCCCGGCCATGGTTAATCATAGAAGATAAATTTGTCGGTTAAATACGTCCCACACAAATGTTCACAGATCAATTTTTCACATCTTGGGCTAAACTCGGACGTGGAAACTATGTTTCTGGAATCTACTAGTCCTTGGTTAGTTCAAGTATTCCACTTACCCGATTCATGTATGCTCCAAATGTCCATTGGATTCACTTGAAAATTAAATATTTTTCAAGATTTCTTTAGTAAAAACTCATAATTTTCAAAATTCGATTTTTCACATCTCAGGTTGAACCTTGACGTAGAAACTATATTTCTGGAATCTACTGGTCCTATGCTAGTTCTACTATCCCGCTTGATTGATGTCTGCTGTAAATATTGTTTTTCGACAATTCATAATTTCGATTTTTTGTCAAGAAAAATGTTATGTTTTCGACATATATAACAATTTTTTTTGTTAACTTTTATTTTTTTAATACTTTTCTATTATTTTTTAAACATTTTATTTAAAAATGTTTTTGAGTGGTTTTATTTTTATTAAAAAGTAAATTTGTTTATTTTTAAGTCGGTTAACAGCGGTGTGGAACGTATTTAACATTTGTGTGGGACGTATTTAACTGACGAATTTATCTTTACATGATTTTAACTGCTCAAAACGTAACATTTTTATTTGCTATACTTTAGTTATTTACACGCCTAATGGATAAATGTAGAACGATTTTGAACATTATTTTTATTTTTAACTTTAGTAAAGACTTTTTAAATAAACTACTAACAATATATTAAAAAATGTTTGAGTTTATGATCCCCTTGAAAGTTTTCATTGGTTTCTATAATAATGTTAGTTATTTAAAATTGTTTCTTCTTTGTATCGTGTTTTTGTTTTTTCTCACTAATATTGTTTAACTGTTTCAAAATATGTAGAAAGTTGACGGTACCAATTTTAACACTCTCTATTACATTATATAAAGCATATTAAGTTATTCTTAAACTTATAACATAGATATCAAGTATAGTTTTTTTGCTGAATGAACAAAATATTGTTGAATTAATGTAGAAAAAATCTGCGGTCAAAACCAAACAAATTATCTGAACAAATTAAGTTAAGCTCTTATTATTAGTTTGGTTGTGAGCATGGAAATAACTTATAGAAGGACAGGCGAAATTAATTTGACTTAGATTTTAATTTGATGAATGAATATATATGCTCTATGGGGTCATATATAATTCCCTAATATACCCTAATTCACATCTGGAGGGCATGGAAAACAGCATACACTTAATAATGACCTAAAATATCAAATATCTTTTGACAAATTTTAAAAATCTATTAGCAAAGTGATGCTTTTTTCTAAATTTCTTAAATGATTTATCTTTTTTTAAGATTGCGACTTAAGAACAGTCAACGGGAAACAAGTTTTTGCACAACATCAAAATCAAAATAAAATTGATTTAGAAGAATTAGAGGAAGGTAGTAAAACAAAACCAACAACAATGATGATGCCAACGCCACCACCACCACCGCCGTCGGGAGTACAAACAGATGCGAACGGATTGATATTACCGAAGAAACTGATAAATCCATGTCTGCAGTCGTCAGATCGGAAACAATTACATCGCGAATTAAAATTTAATACAAAAATGTGAGTAAAAAAACTTATTTTGCTTAATTAAATAATAAAGCTTAAACAATTTATGTATATACTCGTTCAAATTTAACACAAAAAATATTTCAAACACTAATAAAAATAATAATAACAATAACAATAATAATTTTTCGAAAAAACTTTTACAGAATTTTTAACTTGTTCTTTTATTTTTCTGTTTTTTTTATTATTAAATTAATATTTTTTTCACAATTCTGCCAACAAAAAATGTTCTCGAACTTTTTTACAAAAAATTTCTAAAATTAAATTAAAGTTTTTCTTAATCTGCAAAAACAATTTGTTTGATACTATTATTATTACGATGATTTCATATGAAAAATTATTAGATAAAATAAAAATGATTGTATTAACGAGTTTTCCTTGTGAATTAAATATTATTAATATTAAAAATTCTAATTAAATAATATTTTTTTTTATACATCCATTGTTTTATAGGGGTATTAGTGTGCTTAATCAAAAGACGGAACTTCAAAAAGCATACGAGAGACAAAGAGAAAAACAACAACAACATCAGCAGGATAATAATTCACAGCAAACGCAACATTCACCCACCTTTGGCCTTAAAAGTGAACTAAATCGTGTGATAATGGAAAGAGCTCAGAAATATGAACGTACCCGCCTGCAATCTGAATCTGAAAATGGTGGTGATAAACAATATGTTAATCCTGAATATTTAAATGCAAGAGCAAAATTAAGAACGGGGCAAAGAACTGAATTAAAATAAAGAACAATAATTTTAAAATTGTAAGAAATTACTCGAAATAATTTTTTAATTTGTTATTATGTAACTAATGTTTATTAAGGTGGTTTTAGATAACAGATAATAGATAATTAAATATGTACAATTCATATTTTTATTACTATATTGCATTAATTATAATTTTAGATAAATTTTTTCAATTTGTATTTTTATGTTAATTATTTTAATATTATATATATATATATATATATATATATATTTATATATATATATATATATATATATATATATATATATATATATATATATATATATATATATATATATATATATATATATATATATATATATATATATATATATATATATATATATATATATATATATATATATATATATATATATATATATATATATAATTTTAAGTTTATCGAAATTACTTCTTAATTTCCAAGAATAGAGTAAACCACAAGTGTTTGTTTGGACTTTAAAATTATAATTCCTTAATGATTGCTGTTAATTGGAATCTATATTAATATCCTTTAAGGATTTCCATCTTAAAATACATTTTGTGTTTTAAAAACAATTACACAATTATTTAACACTTAAAAGTATCATAGGCGGCTGTGGCGAATCTTTAATACCCTGCATCACATATATGATACAATTTTTTAAAATAACGTTAATGTAATCAAGTTTATAACTTTGGATTATAAATTCTATGGACTGAAACGATTTTGTTTTAATCTATTTACTTTTTATAGAAAACAATTTCACCAAAATTTTGATTTTGACTTTTTATAAACTGAATCGATTTTGTGTCTTTCAGTTGAAAACATCTCACGATAACTACAGGCCAGATGTGATTTCGCTAACGGGTACAGTTAAATCGATTCAGATTTAAAATGATGTAAGAATTATATAAAATTTAATTTGTAATTTATCAATATTATGTTTTGATAAAAACATACAAGTGTTGTGACCTCTGATATTAAATGCACTCATATGCTCAAAATAGTAAATACAACTTGATGTAAGTCTTCTAAACAGTCGCAATTTTAAAAGTATGCTAACAAATGTTTCAAATTTTTTTTGTAATAAGAATATTTGTATCGACATGTGAGATAAAACATTTTAGTTGTTACTAAGTCTATATTTTAATTACGAAAAGTATTCGTTGTCATATTTTTAAAAAATTACGGATGTTCAAATGTCAAAGTTCGAGATGTACCTATTATTTTGAAATGTCTCTTTTAATTTATACAAATTATTTTTGGTACAGTTTAAGACGTTTTACTTTATGTAACTTAAAAAATAAAGAGATGATTACTTAATATGCTCGTTGCCTTAAAAAACTTTATCATTTGCATTTTTTTCATATTACAACTGAAACAAAAATTAATCTATTTCGTTGGAATTTTATTTGAAATATAAAAATAATATGCTTAATATTTGTAAACTGTTTAATTTCCTTAATCCCTTTTTTAAAAACTTTTACGTAATATTGAACTATTACGTATTGTTATTTTCACATTATCAATAATAAAGTATATTATTCCGAAGTGAAAACAATAGTTACTTTATACATGTTTTTAATTTGATTTATAAAGAGAAAGAACACCATAAAGAAAAATTAATTATTTTCGTTGAATGTATGTAATTTAGAATTTAGATTAACCTGGTAGTCAACAATCAAAGAAATTATATTTAAAGAGAACATTGAAATAAGACAAAAATCGCATTAATATATTAAAAATATTTGTATATTTAAAATAAAGTATATATTTCTTCAAATTTATTTACATAGATGTTATTGATATTTTAAATAGTTTATATTTGAAATTTAAAAGAATATATATTTAGACTAAAAAAAAAATAAAATTAAAATTAATTAATTAACAATACGGTGAATAAAAATATGTTTTATTATGGTTAAAATTTTTGGTTAAGAGTCAGATTGTTGAATATGCGTCAAATCTTATTTTTATTCTTAGCAGATAGTTTTAAATGAAATGTTTGATATCTAAAATAAAAAGCTCCACATGTGGAGGAAATATAATCAAATTGTCAAATAAAGCAGTGTAAGAATGTAATATGTTGTAACAGCTTAAGATAATTATATTTTACACCAAAATTAAAACACATTTCAACACATTAAAAGCTCCAAAATTAGATCCTGTGATTAAAATTTCTGGACATTTTTCATTCATATTTTCCTCACATTTATGTGTGCAATTTTTGATAAAAATAATATATAATGATATAGTTTATAATATTTTGTTATCCATTTGCTAAATTTCATTAATATTCCTGTCACAGTTTTGGAGATATGCGATATAAAAAATTTCGTTTGTAAGGGAACAATAACATATACTTAGGGAAAATTTCATTGAGCTCTGTCAATCTTCACTTGTGGGAGTGAATAGTATAAAAATGGAAAAAAATAATAACTATATGCATTGGAATTTAAAGTTATTCCCGCCTGTAAATGGCGTGAAGCACATATTTATTATTAATTTTTTTATTATAAAATATCGGTTTTGTTCCTTTCATCTGTCACTGGGTTGATAATTTTTAACTGAGTGTGACTGTGGTCGTTCCAAAACGAAAATCCTATGGTCTTTTATTGAGTTTTCATTCAAGTTTATTTCGTATGCCGTAAATATTTGAATGTAATTACATTCTTTGAATTCTTAACCTTAACAATTAACAGAAAAACACGCCCCATAAAAAAACTTAACCATCTAACCAAATATTAAATCCATCTCTTAAATAAACAATAATAAAAAGATTTCCCTTTACATATTTGTTTACTTTTTCAATTTGTAATGCAGTCAATTTTTTAAAATTCGTGGCATGTAACACGAGAGATACATTTTAACATTTTTTATCTACAACATCTCCTCCCTTTATCATGTTAATGTCTCCTTTTTTTATTTTATTTTATTTATTTTTTTTGTAGCGGGAAATTAAAGTCTCTACAGTTTGAGCTTTTTTATTCAATTGTAAAATTTAACTTAATATTACTTCCAGAAAATTGATGCAGTCATGGTAGGAAGTAATCATCTTTTTCATGAGAGTTTTAATTTTTTAAAATGTTAGATTATTTTTACTTAAAATTTTAAATTTAATATCGTTCAATGTTAATGGAAATAATAATTTTAAAGGTTTTATTTAATTTTGTATTATTCTTTAGTTTTAAATACGGAATATAATCAAAAGTGGAAATAAACTTTTTACAAAAAAAGTTCTAATTTTTATATGTGGAAGTCTGTGTAAAAAACATTTTTAGTTAACGAGATATAGGATATGTCCTTTTTTATCCATATTGCGGATTGTTTTTCATTTTGGTAATCAACAACTTTAGCGATGTTCTTAACTATCTTCTTCAAATAGGCCCATACATTTTAATAAGAAGTTGGCAGATTGCATCAATAACAGTTATTTGCAAAGCGCAATGCAAAAATATTGAAGTAAAATATTAAAGTAAAGTAATTGGTCCAAAAAAATTTTTATTTTAGAACATATACATTGTATTTAGTACAGTTTCATAAATTCTACCTGTTCAGAAATTAGAATCAACCACTTTAATACATAATCGCTATAGAATTAGAACTTGTAATTCTAATATCTGGACATTTATTTATTAAGTCATAAATTAACAAATTAAATTTATGATTCTAGAGGGTCTTGCCGTCGGGAAGTGATTTTCCAAAGTTGGTCACTTCACAATTTTTTAAAAAATCGCCAAATGATTTGACTGAAAAAGTAAAAATTTCGCTGAAGTAAAAATTTGTTATATTTTTAATGATTGCAAAAATATACTTAACAGACTGTATGTATAATATATCTCCTCACTTTTATTTAATTTTTGAAAAAGTATTTATAAATAATTAAGACAAAGTGATTTTTGTTTTTTTAGTGTATTATTTATTTAAAATATAGAAGTAAACTTTCATAGTAGATAAGACAACAAATTGATATTAAAAAAATCAAATGTAAAAAACAAATAAGAATATTATAAGCGACTGTACTGAATTCTCAATACCCTTCACCACATACACACATACATACATACATACATACATACATACATACATACATACATACATACATACATATTAGTAAAAATAACATTAACACGTACAACAACAGGATGGCTTAAATCAGGATCCCTATCATAGCGAAATTACTTAAGTGATTTTACCATGATCACTATGTTATGCTATGCTATGCTTTTTTTCATTATTATGGTCCTTCACAAAAAATAAAACCAACTATAATTTTCTTCGGTCTCTGGTAGTTTCCGTGATATATTGTTTGAGTTAAAGATTTATTGAATTGTTCCAAAAGCAACATTCGTTGCTTTACCTGTTTATATATCATATACTCTTCACTCCATTTTAGTTATTGAGCAAGTTTGTTTATCAACCCTGTTTCTCTCATTGCATATTGAAAGTAATACTAAAAAAGAAAAATTGCATATAAATATAATCATTTAGACATAGCATTCTGGTCTATATGTTTAGTATTTTGTATTTGTAATTAGAATTAGTATACAACTGAACACAGTAGAGATCAGTTGAAGTTTCCGGGCGTAAAAAAACGATTCAAAAACACGTAAGTACATATGAAAAGTGTGTATAAATATAAGAGTAATGAAATTACTGAAAGGGGTGTATATGAGATAATGAAAGGGATTACCATCTAATCAACACAAACAGATATATATCATTTACATTTTCTATTATAAAACTACTTGAAGTTTAAACATATTTTAAGCCTCTATGAAAATGAAGGCAAACAAACAGGTTAAATAGTTTATCTACTCTGTTTATTTTACTTATATATATATATATATATATATATATATATATATATATATATATATATATATATATATATATATATATATATATATATATATATATTAAGCCTCTATCAAAATGAAGGCAAACAAACAGGTTAAATAGTTTATCTACTCTGTTTATTTTTACTTAATATTTTGAATGACGCTTTAAATCTTGTCTGACAAGTTTTTAAAGTTTTGCAATTGGTAATTTTCTATGAATAAACACACATATTGGAGACAAAAGATTTAAGCAACGTTCTTTGTCTGAAGTAAATTCAGTTATTAATTACACACAAAGTGATTCGTATTTATTTAAAATGTTTAATAGAAATTTACTTCTTTTTACAATAATACTCTTTTCTTGTTTTGCATTGCACGATGCTGTAAGATTATCACGCAAAGGTAGAATGAATTTGGATACAAAATCTGAAATTAAAGAATCTTCAGAATCTGAAGAGTCTGTGGAGGAACCCACTTGTAAAATTTTGGTTACACATCCAGAAGTACCCAAAGAAGCTTTGGAATTAATGAGTAATTGTGAAGTTATTGTTTGTCAAAGTTTGCCACCAAATCGTAGCGAAATTTTGGAAAAAGTGAAAGGTGTTCATGGCTTATTTTGGGGTGGACATGATACCTTAAATGCTGAAATCTTAAATACGGCGGGACCTCAGTTAAAGTCAATTTCAACTATGTCCGCTGGCATTGACTATGTAGATGTGGGGGAACTAAAAAAACGGAAAATTCCATTAGGTCATACTCCAATTGTGTTGAATAACGCTGTTGCTGATTTAGCCATCGGATTAATGTTATCAGCTGCCAGACGTTTCCACGAAGGAAGAAATAAGATTGATGGGTACGTTTATTGAATCCTAAACATGAGTTGCTAATATCATAATATCACAATTAAAAATGTTTATTTTTAGATCAACTTGGGAAAATTATCATATTGACTGGATGTGGGGTCAAGATATTCGAGATTCTACTGTTGGCTTCTTTGGCTTTGGAGGCATAGGTCAAACCATTGCTAGACGTTTACGAGGTTTTGATATAGATCGTATACTTTATACCACACGGAAACCCATTTCTAAAAATTTAGAGGAAGAATTTAAAGCTTCCAAGGTACCTTTTAACGAACTGTTAGAGGAAAGTGATATATTATTTATTGCCGCGCCTTTAACGCCTGAAACTGAAGGAATATTTAATTCCACAGCATTCCCTAAAATGAAAAATAATGCAGTCCTAATTAACATTGCGAGAGGACGTAAGTTAAAAATATCATGAATGATTTAATGCTTTAAACGGCTTTTATTCGATATATAGAAATAATAAATCAAGATGATTTATATGAGGCTTTAAAAACTCGTCAAATTTTTGCTGCCGGCCTTGATGTTATGACTCCAGAACCCTTACCAGCAAATCATAAATTGTTAAGTTTACCTAATCTCGGTAAGTTGTAATACTATTTATTATAGTAGTCATAGATCAATAAATAGTAATTCTAATTTTATAAGAGTATTATATTATAATGGTGAAAAAAATAAATCGCAATTATGTGGAATTTGCTAACTGCAAATAAGATTGTGAGCCATGAAATTATTTTAAAATATTACCGTTTTAAAAATGCTTATTTGTTATTAGAAAACACGCATATGAATGCGTTTTAATATTCTGTTTTAATATGTCGTTAAGAAACCGATTAAGCGACTATTTTTAAAAAAACCGAAACTTATTATTTCATTCGATTTAAGAATTATTTGGCTTAAAATACCATTTATACTGAGAATATTAATATTGTAGATCGTAATTTTTAATATTTATTGAATAAATTATTATTATAATTGCATTGCAGTTGTTACCCCACACATTGGATCCGCCACCAAAAGAACTCGCACTGACATGGCCATAATAGCTGCACACAATGTGTTAAGAGGAGTTGCTGGAGAACCCATGATGTCGCCAGCATATTAAGTTTATTTCTTTAATAAAAAATGTATAGAAAGCAATGCTGTACGATATATATATATATATATATATATATATATATATATATATATATATATATATATATATATATATATATATATATTATATATATATATATATATATATATATATATATATATATATATATATATATATATATATATATATATATATATCTATATATATATATATATATATATATATATATCTATATATATATATATATATATATATATATATATATATATATATATATATATATATATATATATATATATATATATATATATATATATATATATATATATATATATATATATATATATTAATTCACGTGAAAGAATGTGATGTAATTTAAATTACATTATTAAAATAACATTATTTTTTATTTTTACGAAAATAAACAAAAATATATTCCGCTTTTATGCAACACTGTAATAATGTATATTACATACAGTATGTTTTGATCACATGATGATTTTTCTTCTAATATGATAATTTTTATTCCAATACTAGTTTTTCCTCACAATATTTTTAATATAATTAAACAAAATCATTAAAAAGCAAGTAAGTAGTTATGGTCGGCCAAACATTGCTATTTAATACCCTACACATTGTTGGTTATAAGCGTTACCTAGCGAAAGGTAATAAACCATTCTTGTATAAAGATATTTTTTAATTTATACTTAAGAGTGCAGTATATTATAATGGTACTAACATTCATGTGGGATTAGTGTATTCTAAAAGGATATTTTATGTGGACGTTAAATGGAAACTAGAACTAATTATTTCACACATACATTTTCCCTTAATTTTTTTTAATTTGACCAGTTCTTACCACAATATCAACGTAAATGTGAGATTAAGTCCTGGGCCTATTCTCTTATAATTTGGCATATCGTTTTAAAATATCATAAATCCCCATTCCGAGAGGAACATTTGTATTGAATCAATTTCAATAGGCATCCTTGCGCCAATATAAATACACATACCAAATTTCACTAAGAGATCGTTAAATCGACTCAGAATGTTATCCTGAGTCGAACGGTATACTTATACATATATCCGAATAATACTCTAACCATATTGAGTATGAAGTGTAAACAAACCTTGACAGAAACATAAAGAGAGAGAGAGAGAGAGAAAACATAAAATAATCAGCTAAGCTTTTACTGTCACCGTGTGAGAGTTTTTCCACCATGATGGTTTCTAAAAGTTCTTGTCACTCACCCGGAAGTGCCATCTCCAGTTCTAGAATATTTGCGCCAACGAGGGTGTGAGACTACCATATGTAAAAATGTTTCTCCCGTGCGTTCTGAAATATTACAAAAATTACCTGGTGTCGATGCAATTTTTTGGGCACACTATCAATCTCTTGATTCAAAAATATTAGATGCTGCTGGACATACACCGGGAGTAGTAAAAAATTCTGTTGCTGATTTAGCAATTGGTTTGATGATATCTGCAGGACGATCTTTTCATGCTGGCAGACAAGAAATTGAAAAGTGAGTAAAAAGTAAATGACATTAAAATATATATAGTATATATAATAGTCTAACTTATAATGTATTATCTTTTTCTCTTAATGTTAACGTAATTTTGAATTATTTTTATAATAAGAATTAAGTATTTATTAAGACTGTTATAACTACATTTTAAAAAATTAAATTCTAAATGTTGGACAGTCTGAATTGTGTTCAACAAAATAAAATTAAACATTTTTCAAAACTCCATATTTTTGCCCTGTAAAAGCGAAGGTACCCTCTAAAATATTCCGCGAATACGCATTGATAGATTCACACGGATATTATTGTCGTGATTTCCAATTAATTTCGAGAAGCGCAAGTTTCTAGTATGTACTTTGAATGGAGATCTCCAAAGTTGGTCACCTCGAGCAAGATTTTTTTACATCGCCAAACTATTACGTATGATCTCTATAAAAATGCGCTTACTTGGGTGGGATATTTATATAAGTTAAAGAGATAGACCAAAATAAAATTTTAATCCATGTTGAACTTTATAAAATGTTTGTTTGAATTATCTAGAAAATGTTAATAATTTTTGTACAAGGATCATATTACTATGTGGATTCCAAAGTATAAATTACATAATATGGAAACTGATTCTCTTTTTTTTAGTGCAACAATTCTCTAATTTAACACACCACAACTGACATCTCATAATATAAACAATAATTATATTAAACAAAATTCGTTAATTTTAAACGGAATTTTTATTAAAAATCCTACTTTATTCGCTTGTACTAATGCCGTAGCAGAAAAAATGATATAAGGCCTATTTTTAAGTATAACTATCGGCTCAGAGTCAAAATGAACAATCTGTGTACAGAATCACTTTAATAGTTAATTTACGCTACAGATGCATGTATTAATTTAAGAATAAATAATACCTATTAAAATTAAATTACGTTCGGTCTAATATATTTCAGGGAGACTCCAACTCAAATATCCTCCAAGAATTAGAGTTAAAGTTCATAAAGTACAAAAATATTAATATATTTCAATTACATTTGATTTGTATATATGAGAGTTATATTTCTGAAGTTGTTATTTGTTATTCTCTACAAAATTATATATATTAACTAGAAAAATTATTCAAATTATTATAATCATGGAATGAGTTGCATTAAATTATGAACAAATATAGCAGAAAACTTATCCAGTACTGCTTCACACAAATGTACAAATCCATTCATAGATTTAGGTACTGTGCTACGAGCCAAATAAACAATGTATTAAGTAAAAAGTTTTATTATTCTAAAATAGAAATTCAGAAAAGATTGTAACATTTTTTCATATTGAAATGAAATACATTCCTCTGGAATATACATTCTATCTTAATTCTGAAAGAATGTCTAACGTATATACATGTAAAGCAAATCCGAAGGCATTATGGTAGATACCTTCCCCTAGCGCTCTCGTAATTTTGTTAATTTTCCAAAAAAATATTTAAAGTTTAAAGGATAAGAATGTCAAACCTAAAGTTTTCAAAAAAAGTACCTTGATTATATAACTACATGTAATAGCTATCCACTCAAAAAGTCTCTAAAGCACCAAACCTCTTATAACGCCATTGTGAGCATTTAAAAAAAAGTAAACAATTTTTAAAAATTATCAAAATTTTGGAATTAAAAAGTGGAAATCCTTTTTATAGCCCCACATTAAGGGCCATATTATATTCAATTTTCATAATCCCTTTTAAATATTTGTTGCAGGATCATATGATTAAACACATTTTAGTGAAATTTTGGACATTATTTCTAAAGAATTTTTTGAGCTTTTTAAGGACCACAAATTTATATTTCCTCTCGAAGTCAGGAATTTTAAATACAAATTTATCCATTTTGTTTAAAAATCATAACCGAGATGAGCAACTACGAAATCCACTTTCCGATCCCAGGACTTTAAAATACTGAAAAAATAAAACAACCGAAAAATGCTGCTAACGCATTATAATAAATTAAACTCGCATTCATATATATATTAAATGAGAAGCTTTTAATCAGTAAGTAAAAGTTGTAAATTTCCTAGTCAATTTAGTTCACATACAAAAAATAATAAAGAAATTAACATACACATACATACGAATGACAGTAATTTTTCAACTTATTGTTTCACTCCCATTTTCTTTAAAATTAAATTTTATTTTGAAATTGCCAGTCTGAAATATTTAAAACTAGTTTTATTAAGAACAAAACTATCGCAGTTCTTTGTGGTAAACTGAACGAATAAATTGGTTAATGGGTCAAGAAATTCGTCATTCTATTGTTGGATTCTTGGGTTTCGGTGGTATCGGTCAGGCCATAGCAAAACGTCTTCAGTCTTGGGGTACAAAGAAATAAGAACTCAATGCCCATTATGTTTCATTCGAAGATCTTCTAAAGGAAAGCAACTTTTTTGTTGTGGCATGTCCGTTGATCCCACAAACTAAAGGGAAATTTAATGAAGAAGCATTCGCTAAAATGAAACAAAATTGTGTATTTGTTAATGTAGGTAGAGGAAGTAAAAGAGCAAATAAAAAATTTCTTAATCTTAATAAAAATTAAGATTAAGAAATACATATTTTTCATTTAAGATATTGTCGACCAAGAAGCATTATATAATGCACTAAAATCTGGACAAATTTTTGCAGCTGGTTTAGATCTTATGACACCGGAACCTCTACCAGCAAATAATCCTTTATTAAAATTGCCGAATTGTGGTAAGATATAATTAACATAATTTATATTTTTAATATATTTAGTGTATTTTTTATTTGAAGTTATACCACATTTAGGTACGCAAACCTTAAAGACTACTATGGAAATGGGAATGGTTGCTGCCAATAATATTTTGAACGCTTTAGATGGTAAACCAATGATATCTCAGTTTATTAATATTTTTATGATATATTATATAAAACATCTCTTCCCAAATTAATTGGGACTTTGTAAAAAACGAATAAAATATAAAGAATTAAATAATTATTGTAATTTTTAAATTGTAGCATAGTTGCCAAAATGCTTGTTTTCAGACTCATGGAGTTAGACTATAAAATCTGTTTACTTCACACATAAATACTAAGTCCGTTGTCTTTATGCCAGTTTCACTTGCATAAAGACAAATTTATTCTGCATTATATCCGTATTATTAATTATTAAATAAAATATTTTTCTTTAATCCACTTAATATGTTTTGACTTGCGATGTTAAACTACAACGATATGAGAAATATTTATTGAAAATATTAATTTAAAAACAAGTTATTTTCAAAAATCACTTGAAAAATATTTTAAAGAAAATATTAAGCCATCAGTCAATAAAATAATAAAAAACAAGTATACTTAGTAGAATTTTTTTTCTTATGAATATGTTTTCCAAACAGTTATTTTAGTTAGCTTTAAAAATTTCTTTTGTTATTTTATTGTTCTTTATCTAGTGGTCGTGTAGAAAAATTTATAATCAAAGAATTTTTAATTAAAATTGTAAAAATATAAAAAAATTAAAACTTTCTATAATTTTTTATAATTTTGCGGTAGACGTATCTTTAATTTTTCCACAGAATAATATTTCTTGGAATTCATTTTTGTTGAAATCCTGACTGATTAATAAATGGTCCATTCGCAAAAACTTGCCAAATGATAAAAATACATTATTTACTATACACTACTTATGTTAAGTCGAAAGTTGGAAATTTTGAGTTATAACGACCTTGCAGCAATATATTAAAAAAGTTTTCGCTATCTTCTTAAATAAAAAATCTAGAGAGTCACTGTTATTACTAAACAATTTATATAAGTTTATGAGCGATTTATTCAATCAAATCTTTACTGTATAAACTTAAGAATAAAGTATCCCATTCCTCTTTACCTAAAGATTTCAAATACTTCTTACGTTCTTGTATCACCAATTCCAGCAAATTTTCATCATGCTTTTGACCAATTTCTAGAGCTTTGTGCCAATTATGCATACGTAGGCATAGACCAATTGCTTTATCATATTTTTGAGTTTGTATTAAAATTGTTTCTGCTTCCACTAGCCTGCCCATCATAAGGGAATTTTCAGCCATATAGTCCGGATCAGATGTATCCAAAGATTTAATGTACTGTAAATAGCTGACCTTATCAATTTGTAACGCTGCTGAGTAAGCTTCTTCACTAATCTGTAATTGATTTTTACGGGTGGCTACTGCTGCAAGTGTAGCCCATAGATATGCGTTTTGGGCCATTCGGCATATGTTCAAGGCCTGTTGCCATTGCGACTCCATTAAAGCGCGATGTAAGATTACGCAATATATATTTATACTGACTGGCAGCAGAGATCCCGAGCAACGGAAAGTGATAATTGCATCTTCAAAAGTATCTATAATAACATTTTTTCCCAACTCCCTTAAAAATTTAAATCTGTTTAATAAAATACAATATAATAAAAATTATTTAACATACGTAGCATCAACCGTTATTGTGGTTAAGGCAATTATTGTTGGATCTGCAGACCCCTCTCCCGGGCAATACCAAATACTATAACAGGCGTCGTGCACACCAACCAAAATATTTGATTCACTTGCCCACTTTACCGTCATTACTTGAGTACCAATTTTATATATATCGCCAGTTGCTTTCGCCGTGATACCAGTTAAATTAGTTCTTTCCATATTGTTTAAATTGCGAGATTCTGTTATGTACATTTCGCGGTTGATATCAATTAGTACCACAAATTGATCATCCGCGCACCCAGCACGGCAAGCTGCAACTTCAGCTATTTGAGTTTTAGCTTTAAGAGTATAGGGTTCATACTGCTTTGCAGCTCCAGGTATAAGGTCAAACACGTGCAAAGCTTGGTAAATGAAAATATTATAAGATATTATTACAATGATTTTATTTTTATTACCAGTATTATCGGAGTTATCGCGAATTACCAATATATCTAAACCCAGGGAGATATTTCGCGAATTCAACAAAGGTATCTGAACCTGTGAACCTGGATAACGAGGATTTAGATGTAGACGACCAGCAAAACTGTAAACCCAAATTGAAGTACAATCCAGAACCATAAAAAATCTATGAAGATTAGGCTATATTAAAATTGTTTTTAAAAAAAGTAATAAAAAGGTACTTTTTCCCCACTTCAATAATTCGAACATCGGTGCGGCCGTCTATAATGATTGGTGTGTTTAAATATTTCTCATTATAAATATGTATTTGATTGGATGTCGCTACAATTAAATGACCGTAACCAAGGGCGAAATTAATAATTCTATCAGTAAATTCCACAGGGTCGCTACTGCCATTCAAAATATTTTCTATGTGTAAAGATTTTCGGCCAGTTGTAGTGGCCTTTAGGTTTTTTGAAATTAATTGCTTTTGTACAATATAACCAACAATTAGTTGACCAGTAGAGGTTCCACAGGCTACTTGAGTTCCATCGGAAGACCAGGAGATTGCATGAAAGGAACCAACACAGGGTTCGTTAAATCGAGTTGTACTATAAGTCCACTTAAAAATATAATAATGAATTTAATTACAAATCAATATAAAAATGCCACATAGCCCTTACCCCAGCATTTGCGCATAATAAAAGCATATTAAACGTGCCCACAAGTAGAACATCATTTTCAGAATTAAAAGCCACAGAAGTAATAGGATAATCTTCAGGAGAACTTGTAAAAAGGTTTGCTCCCTGATAGTCCCAAATTTTGAAACGAAAATCTTCACCTCCAGAAGCTATTATATTTGACTGAGCAGACCAGCTTAAAGAAAGTACAAAACCATCATGTGCACGCCACTGAAAACATATATATATATATATATATATATATATATATATATATATATATATATATATATATATATATATATATATATATATATATATATATATATATATATATATATATATATATATATATATATATATTATATATATATATATATATATATATATATATATATATATATATATATATATATATATATATATATATATATATATTACCCTTATCAATTTGCTATTTGCAGCCAAAGGTTTTATTGCTATATGGCTTCCTTGGCAATATACTATAGATGATGAGGTTGGAGACCAACGGGCACTTCGTATAGGTTCATCACTTTGCAAGATTGTTGAGCGTAGCATACCAGAGCGAGACCAAATTTTAATTACACCGTCTTCTCCAGCTAAAAACAAAATACTTCATCGTGGGTATTTGGAAGAAAAAAATTCTTGCTACCTGTTAATAAACCTGTGCCATCCGGACTCCACCTACCCGAACTTATTGCCGCTGAATGAGCTGTTATACTACGTTCTATACGAAAACTTTTATTTAAAATAATAAATCTGCCATCACTACTACTTATTAGCAAAGAATCACTTCCCTTACCACCTCCATTGCTACGAATGCCCATTAATAGCCAGTGCAAATCTGTTGGTATAAAATCTTCTGGTAGTTTGGCAATTTCTAAAGAATCACGTGACGACGAACACAATTTTCGAATTTGATGATCGTCACTGTAACATGATCGTTTGAAAATATGAAATTTTTAGTTCAATTAAATTTTCGGAGTTTTTTTATACCTGACAAAATATATATCATCATTACTGCTCCAATCCACACAGATTAGTGGCAATATATCCAAAATTTTATACTCATTGTTTTTTTCTTTGCCAGAATTTGTCGATGCAATGTTTGTATTTTGTAATAAATAATTGCCCTTTAATGTGGCCCTTTTACAAATGTGCGTCTTTAATTTCATTTTTATTGTAATATATAGTATTGTTAAAAAAAGAAAGTATAAGTAGATATTTGAGTTATTAATAAGAAAGTAATGAAAATAGTAATAAAATATCATTTGTTGTCTTTCGATCGTTACTGTTGTAAATTATGTGTCGTCATAGAAACAGGAATAACATTAAGTGTATAACATTTTGAGCAGTAGCTTTAAACGACAAAATCGATTTTTTCAGCAATCGCTTTGTTCTCTGACCACGAAATTAATTATGTTGTCTGAAACTAGTGTAATTTTTAAATAACCTTACAAGAACACTGACAGTTATTTGACCGCTCATTTAAATGGCACCGCTGATGAAAATAGCCGTCATTGTGTAGAACAACAATTGTAGCTTATTCCAACGATGCTACAAAAGCAGGTAGCCTCGTTTGAACAAAAACAACAACCTGAATGAATACATGTATTTTGTTAGTGTAACGCATCGATTTACTGTCAAATACGCAAACAGTAGTCAGAGATGGAGGTACTACTGCGATTGTTGTTGACTTTTTATTTTAACCAAAATTAACTGTATATTCTGTGGTTTTAACATTCAAACATAACAATATACTAACCCACAAGAAATAACAATTTATAATATATATAAAATTTCAAAAAGTCGTTTTTAAAGCAAAATCATAAAATTGTATTATTTTTGTATATATTAAAAACAGAATCAAATGTTCAAACTTTTTAAAAAAAAGTGCATAACAAGTTTCACATTTCGTAATTTATTGATTTTTCGATAATATTTTATATACGTCTTAAATAAAATATAGTTTTATTGCAAATTTACTGATAACATTTACCAACACATCCGGAATGAAAGCAGACTGGTTAGATCAGTGCTCGAGCTTCGGTACGGCATGTTAAAGCTAATGCACGTTTAAAAACAAAGAAGCCACAAAAACGCTGCTAACAATTTAGAGACCAAAAACAGAGGACGGAAATTAAAAAATATTCTTATTGCATAATGGATGATAAAATGTATATTCTGTCAAATTTTTCGCATCTTCCTGGTCAAAAGTTTTATGTTACTGATGCTCGAGGAAATGTTGAAGAAAAGTATATACAATAAAAAATAAAATCTCTAAGTTTAGTAATTTCCTTTTCAGTGACATATATGCATGTAGAGTATTTTTCTAACCCACTCCTTATTATATTCATAAACTAATTTGAAATTTCGAAAAAATATTATGTTGAGATTAGACGACTATAATTTTGAAGAACATGTTTTATCGCAATTAATTCCTAAGATTTGTATATTGTTACATTTCTACCTTTTAAAAACGTTAGTTTATTTTAAAGAGCCAAGGAGTTTTCAAATTACAACAAGCTCTTTATTTACAACACTGTTAACAATTGCTTTTGACTTTATCGCTATTAAGAATAGATTGACTGACTCAACATTATTACGTGGAGATTCTAAACCATACAATGCCGTTACAAGCCTCTGAATTAAAATTATAAATCATAATAATTTTTTTTAATTTCATTGATTGATTTAATTTACCAGAGATCTTTTCTTAAGTTCCATTTACATTAGAGAAAATAATTATTTTTGCGCTAAATTGAAAAATGACAGTGAACATTTAGAGAATTTGTGGATTACTACCTCCAACCCTGTCTACAGCATAAGCAAAAAAGAATAGAAAACATATGAAGGCAAAAATAACAAACATTTTGACAACTAAAACATCAGTAAAAATCAGATGAAATGACAATTCATGTTTTGTTGTGCCATGGTCATGTTATTAAGTGCAAAATGAAGGAAATGAAATGTTGAAGTACATGCGTACATAACCACATACATACGTTCATACATACATGCATAAGTATAAACATACAGATTTTTTATTTATTTATGCAAAAAAGCAGACGTCTCTTGTTTTTGTTTTATATATAACTGCAGAGCGAATTTAGATGAAATGTTCATAGAATGAATATATATATTCATTCCTATGAATATATATAAAATTTCCTTAGGCAAAACGAAGTTTGCCGGGTCTGCTACTATATACAAAAGGAAATATACTAGTTAATCGATTAAATGTTTTCAACTATAAATAATCTAAAAGAAAACACATTAGAGATAATTATATGTGAGGAAAAGTCAACACTATGTTTTTTATGCGTAAATAATCAAAATTAAATTTTTATATACAACCAACACAATACAAAAAATAAGCATGAATACTTTCCCCTATGGGACACTGACAATTAATCATACAATAAATTAACAAAACAACCAACTACCTAACTAAGTAATAAACAGGAATGAGGATATATTAAAACTCAAATTACATTTAAATTGATTTGTTCCACAATTATGGATGGTATGACAATATATTTTTGTACTTTTAATGACTTGAAAGGAAATACTTCCTCCCACGAAAAAGACTGATTTAATAAAAATGCTTATATACATCCACATACATAGTTCCGATTAAAAATAATAATAATAATAATAATAATAATAATAATAATAATAATAGTTGAATCGCAGTAGACAATTTTGATGTCACCTTAACATTTGTTTTCACTGTCGTTACCCATATCCATCAGTCATTTCAGAAATACAAATGTACATTTATAATTTGTTTATGCTGCAACATAAAAACCCACAACTTCAAATTAAGTATTATTTTTTATTGATTTTTTGTCCCGTTCTAAGTAATTTATTTAAATAGTGATATTTTCTTATCATTATATGTGTTAATAGTAACTGAAAAAATATAATATATTTTTTAACATTTCTATATACACATACATGTACCGTATCTCTCATAAAAATTTTAATTAAAAAATACAAAACGATAACATATATTTTTAACAATAATTATTGTTGTTATATATTTTTAACAATAATTATTATTGTTAAATTTAATTTTCATATCAATTATATAAAAATTTATTAAATTAGCTTTGTTATATGAACTTTAGGTAAATGTTATTGAGTTTAGTTTATTAATGGCGGGCAGAAACTTTGAATTTAGTCCAAGTTGGATTATATGAAAAATTATGGATAACAAATATAAAATTCAAAAATTTTAACGCTTGAGAAAATTTTTCGAAAATTGCCTGTATCACATGTGTTCTTTTTCATTTTCGGAAACTAATTACGAAATGTTTATTACAATTTGGCTACAGAATTTTATTCATTAAAATAAAAATATTTTATTTACCTAAAAGTACAACATAACATAACTAATATTTTGGTAAAAAATATGAATTAAAATATTTATGGAAAGCACTGTATGTATGGTCATATAGTAGGTATATTCAGGAAGAACAATTTAACAATTAACTATTTTTTCGCTCTCAAAGTATCACATGAAAGGTCTTTACAATTATATATTTTAAAGAGACCAAATTAATTTTTATAATTTTTTTCTATTTTTTACTTTTTTACAAAAGTACCAATGTCTCAAAAGGATAAGAAGGAATTAGCTAAAAAGTTGGTACAAATTTAATAGTAAGGTTTAATTGAACAGATTTAATACATTTGAAATAAAACATTTGAAATAAACATAATGAATTCAATAATGAATTTATTAAATATTGTAAGGGAAGAATTTAAGGATTATATTATGTTTTCTTTGAACTTTAAAGTTTAAATGACAGGGGCATTAAGAAAAAAAGTTAGGGTAGGTAAAAGTTAGGGTGTCCTTAAATCCTTCTTGAAATCTTAAGTGTTATATGGTCGTCATCAGTAACAAATATTCTGGCCGCCTTTAAAAATTAACGACGATACGCATTGTGTTCAAATGTATTAAAACTGGCATTTATTTCAGAAATAAAATTGGCAATTAGTTTTGATATCATATAAATCTATATAAAATATATACATAAGTACGCAAGAAAAGAAAATTTTATACAAAATTTTGTTAAGAAACTATAAATGATCAATCTGTTAACAAATATCTGATCAAAGTTTAAAAAATAGAAATTTTATTCCCGTAATTATTACAATTTTACATATTCATTGTTGCATAATTCCATATATTCGATTTATGCAATTGTATTCGAAAATTTGTTTTAGTTTTGTAGGTTTTACTAAGAAATAAAATTGTTACTCAATTTAATAAAATGCCAGATGAGAGTCATTAAAGATATGGTGCGACTGCCCGGTAAATGTTACTATGGTATTCAATCGATTAGAAGTTAATCAAATAATTTTACTTTAATGATATCTTGCAACTTGTCGTAAATTCATGTGATGAATTTTAAGAACATTAGTTCATATTCAATTGTAATGCCCTTATGAATTTAATTCCTCGAATATGGTTTTATACTTATAATACTTTATAAAAGATTACATTTCAGCTTTCATGTTTTTTTAATTTAAAAACGCTCATTAAAGTTACAATTTGCTAAATACTAAAAAAAAGCAACTATCTTAGAAATGACAGATTTGCACTTAGGTGTACCTTCAACCAATAAGGTTATTCCTAAGATCTTTAATTTAATATTAATTTGTTAAAATTTTTCTAAAATAAAAGTGGTGGAGGTAAAATAAATTTCGGCACAGCTGTATTGTCTTACTTATTGTTTCGTCATTTTATTATTTGTTATTTTTAATATTAGATACATTTTCAGGAGCTATTACTAGAAAAAATTATGGACAACATTTAAATGGTTTTATTTTCAGTACAGTGATGATTTAGTTAAATTTTCTCTAAAAAAGATTAAATATTTTATAAATTTTCTTCATGTAATAGATAATTTTAATTGAAAAGGAAATAACTGCACAAGAATTAAAATTACAAAAAAAATCGTTAAAGTATAAAGCGCAAATATTTTTACAAGCAAGAAAGTATTATCAAAAAAGCTCTCACCACATGCGTTAGGGAAGCAACCCAGTTCTCGGTTTATTTGGTACGAAAAGTTAAAGATAATGCATGTTTAAAAACATAGAAGACTCAAAAAGTTCCTGACAGAAACGAGAGCATGATATTCGAAAATATTCTTGCTGTATAATGAGTAATGAAACGTACGTTTTGGCAGATTTTTCGCAATTTCTTAGCCAAACATTTTATAAAGCTGGTGCTCAAGAGAATGTTGAAGAAAAGTCAAAAAATTTCTCAAAGAATTCTGGGTATAGCTAACAATGTGCAGTTGTGCAGAAGCCAATCATTTAATGCAACGTGCATTATACTTCATAATGCGTCCACTTATTTTTGGCCTCTTGCACCATCAAGGGAGGGAATAATAATGTAGTATTTATACCGGGAAATTCAAATCCTCCAAACTGCCCGGAGTTAAGGCTAGTGGAAAAGAAAATGTTCAAGCAAAATTATTGAAAGAACTATAAAAACGTTAATGGTGGGATTTCGGTAAAAGTTCCAACATTTCATACTTGTGGTTAAAAACTATTGCACAAAAAAATCAATAAAGTGTACAGTTTGTTAAGAATATATTTGAAATTTTACTACTTAAAAATTAATTAAATTAAAAAAAATATCATTGTATAATTTTATATATTCGAAAATATTCTAAAATGTACAATATTATTTCACCACACAAGAAAAACTTTCAATTTAAACTAAATGAAAAATAAAGCTATGTTCAACGTCTATGTAGAATAATAATTTCAATTATTCGTTTTTATTACCATGTATGTATGTAAAGAGTTATTCGATCTCAGTCCTTAGCAAAAATATATTACTATATATTACTAATATTATAAAATTCTTTAATTTAAAAACAAAAACCATTCACTAATTATGAATATTGCTGAAATGAAAATAAAAAATAAATTTAATATTTAATTTCTAAATTTTGTTCAATGTATGTAAGTATTTAGTGAAGAATCATTTGTTTGCGATGATTGTTCACACCTGCGAGTTTTTAAAATTTTGTTTTGCATATTGCTTACAATGCTACCAGTAGAGCTGGACACAGCTAGTCCATAATTTGTAATTTTTTCAGCAATTTCAATCTTCATTTCATAAATTCTCTGTGGGATTTAAGTCTGTGCTGTAAATTTCTAAATATTGAAATTTATCCATTTTCTCATTTATTTATATATAATATCTTCTTGATTTGCGTCCAAATGAATTTGCTTAATTTTATCTTCTTCTGTTTGATATTTCCAAGTTAAAAGGTTCTTTAATATCTTTAATATTCATACTTTTCGTGGCATTGCTTCTCGACTGTTACCATTACCACCAATATATCAGGATATGAAACGTATGATATAATTGCATTATACAATTTTTTTTATGAAAATTTGCATTACTCCAGCAATTTCCGATATTTTTCCATCATTATTCATTTTCCATATAATTTGATATTCCTCCGTTTACGAGTGAACTGAATTATCTAAGGTTATTGGGATGTTTATACGCCCACTTTAAAAGGGTACTGTTTACGAAAAATTATGCATTTGTAGAAACAGCAAACACCTACATTCAACTCTGGCAGCAATATAAGAAGCGTCAATAAAAGTTTGGCAAACAATACTATTTAGTTTTCTGCTTTCCTTTTCATTTTAACAACTACAATCTATTGAGCTTATAAAACTACCTGTTATTATTGTACCATGGTAATCTCGTTAAACTCAAAACAACAATATTGTTAGTAAGATCAAATCTGACAGTATCCAGAGCTGGGATTAGGTTATTGAATTGTTTGTTAGTATAATTTCAGAACCGATTGCTAAAAACATGCTTGCAATAATAAGAATTATTGCAAACTTATATTGACTTCATTAATGAATTCCAACTACAAATCCTTTAGTTATTATTCTTTTTAGCACATATTTTGTTTCTATACTTGTTTAGGACTATAAGATCCCAACATGATTCAAAAAGACGACACTTACAACAATAATTAAAGGAAAAATTTACAACGTCATATAAATTTAAAAAATATGAAAAACAAAATAAAAATATGAGATTAAATAAGATTAAGAATAAGTGTATTTCAATTTTTATAAATGCGAATTCTTGTTTAAAGAAATCAATCAATATGAAGAAATTTATTGTGCAATGTCCGTCCGTTTGAAATATAGTTAGTGGAAGCGATCTATACATATACAATATGAGGTGAAATATTATTTCATCTTAACGAATTTATGAAGCTTTCTACATTTTTTTATCTTTCTATAAACCGCAGAAATATATCAAATTCTTTATTATACAATTTAATCTCATAACTCTTTCATGATGCTGTTTATAACTTTTTCAAGACAATAACAACCATCAAAAATAAAGTTGTTTAAATGTTAGCGGCTTCATTCTTTTACTATAGGGTCAGAAATATATATGTAGAATTTTCATTTGGAGGCGATTAGAATATTAAGTTTGCAATTATGGGCGAAAACTTATTTTGATACTAATGCACCATTCAAAAATTAGTCGGATATTAAAAATTTTTTATCTTCCTGTCAAACAATGTTTTCAACTTTTTGAACGTTCTGTGTAAGCTAGATGCTTTATTCGACACTAGCAGGAGGGTCCATAAATATCAATTTTATTAATTACTTTTTTATACTAATATAGAACGAATACTAATTCTTTCTCTTCTTATGTAAAAAGGATTTAAAATATCATTAATACAAGAACAAATTATTTAAGAGCTCGTAAGTGTCAATAAACTCAAGAATCAAAAACACGCTGTCAAAAAATATTATAGAAACAATCGTAAATATGGTTCCCACAATAAAGATCTAAATCTAAATAGATCTAAATATTTTGTAGATTATTTGTTTTGAAACATATATCCATATAGAAACGGGTAAATGTTTAATGTAACGTTTTTTTTATTATTTGAATGTACTACATTCCAACTCTGTCATATTTGCAAATAAACACTGTGACAACTAAAGTATATCTGTAAGAAATCAGTAGGACTAAAAAAACTACCTTTTATTCTAGTACCATGATGAAATTATTGTAAATTGTTGTTTTGTGGAACAATTTCAATTCATTTATCAATTGAATAGCCCAAAGTAATATTAATTTTGTGTTTTAGTTTGTATTCTGTTGCCGACGAGTCGTGATTGATTGTGTAAAAATTGTTAAGTGGCTCGAAAAAGTTAAAAATATACGAACCAATAGAAAATTGGCGGTAAAATTATTAAATATTTAAAATAAAAAAGTTAAGAAAAGTGAAAAATTATATAGAAAGTGTACGATTTAATTCAAAATCAAAAGAAATATAATAAATATAAAAATGTATTCATTTAGTTCCATTTGTATATTATTAATTATATCGATTGTTTGCATCAATACAGGTTAGTTTTTTAATCTATGAATATTAAATTATATTTTCATGAAAAAAATCTACATTTTCGATTAAGTTTGGATCCTACTATACTATGAAAATTGAAAATTAATAAATAAAAATAAAGTGGTGGCAAAGAACGAATATTAAATTTGTCATTTCGAGTGTAACGTTATCAAAAATTGTATCATTTTTTTTCAATAATTAGAATTAGAAATACAAATATTGATGAAATTTTAAAAAGATGGCTAGTTTAGGTTGGAGTGTCAGTCAAGATATAAACTTTTTACATAAGTATTTGGCATCTAAAAAACTTTGTAACTCGAAAATAAGGTTTTTAAGAAAAAATTTTGAAATGTCATTCAATTCAAAAATGTATAAAGAACTTAAAATTTCGATATTTTGCATATTTATGTAGCCACATATCAATGATAATTTAAAAATGTTTAAAAAGCTTAATTAAAAAATATATTATTGTTTTTTTTTTTTTTTTAATTGACCAGGTTAGAATAGGGGTTGTGGTCATCTCTTGGTCTTCGTCCCAAGTTAAACCGGATTTAGTTTAAACGCATTCCTGTTAGGATTTGTTTATAAAGCTTTGTAAAGTTCAGAACAAAAAATTTGTTGTCATATTCTTGGAAAAAATACCATTTGTTTCTAAGGTTCTAACTTTTAAATAATTTCATATATTTTATAATTATTTCATCAAGGAGCTCGCTAACTTAGAAATACTAAAAAAACAAGCTTAGAAATAGGTTAAGAATAATGATTTGAATAACTCTGAAATTAAAAGAGATAACCGTATTTTGATATTAAGATTAACAAAATCAATCGGATATGTAAGCAGATTGAAGCCAAATTTGGCATTGATGCTGTACGGTATATATGTTTGAAGTAACAATAAATTTACATTACAAAAATAAATTGTTATAGTGATGTTATTGAAAAATTTATATATCAATCTATAATTTTTACTAATTTTAAATACTAAACTTTCCAATGATAGACATACGCATAAGTAGAAAGCTGAACATTTCATACTTACGTAATAATAGTAAGTGCGTTTTAATTATGAAAAGTCATCGGAGTCGCATTTATAAAAAGTTTTGGAAATTAACAGATTGTTGTAGTCGATGTTAAAAGAGAGTGAGTTGTTGTATACTTACTAGTTTATAAACGTATATGGCGTATAATATCACCTAAAGGTTAAAACTGGAAAATATTGTCTCACATGTCGATTTATAGAAGCGAGCACACAAAAAAATTTAATTTAATTTAAATTTAAATTCAATGTTTTTCAGTTTGTGTACACAGGAAAAAACTAGAAGTAAAACAACGTTGAACGTAGTTCATTTAAGACAATGTTGATTTGCTTTATTCAATTTAAATTAAACGTTTTTAAGTTCATGGTGAAATAATATTGTAAATATTAATAACTTTCGATATTAATTTTTAGTGGTTTAATTTTAAGGATCCTTCTTCTTAAAAACTGTATTATTGTGAAACAATGTGTATATATATTTTTTAATATATTTTCATTAAATGTATTTGTTAATTTATTTGAATGTCAGAAAATAACTTGAATTTTGTTGACATCTTTATTCGCATAATAGTTTCTTTTATTTTTTTCACTTTCATATCCATACTAAAATAAACGATTTTTGAAAATGCCCTCCACTTCTTTATAGTTTATTTGACCCTTATATGAATTTTTCTAGCTATTGTTTGTGGTTGACATATACCAACAAATTCCTTTGCTAAACTTCTTCATCATACTATGAAGGGAATGAATCAAATGATTTTTATGTAAATATTGAAGAATATATATTATTATACTGTTACTTGGTGCACTAGGCCAACTCAAAAACATGAAAAGTACCTTTAGTAACATGTAGTTAAATTTAATTTTATAATTTGTATTTTGAGGGCACTGAACATATAGTTAAGATCTAGATCCATTGCGAATTTAAGCATTAATATGTTTTCAATTGATCTTATAACAAACATTAACATGAAACATATGTTCAAGCTTTTTATATGCCTAACTAGAAGGCAGAGATTCACATTTGATAATTTATATATATTTTTTGGTGTCACGGATTTTGGGGGTTTCTCACAAAAGTAATGAATCTATTATAATCAAAACTTCCTATATCTTTATTTCTGATATCTAAGATTTTTTATTAAATTTTAGCTTAGTGCAATATGTATTGGAACAACTCTTACTATTTTGAATAAACCTAAGAATATGTTGTGTATATTGTAATTTGATTTACAATTCCTTTCTACTTCCTACTATATTTTCATTGTTATGAGAAAACTCCATGTGTTTCGACTAAGGCTTTACAACTTCAATTACAAAATAATTATGCAATTTTCTAATATAAAATTCATTACACATAATTGATCGGCATAAATTGTTCAAAAATATAATCATAATAATGCTAATATCGCAAATTGAAAAGTGTATTAAATTATTTCTTAATTGTTTATACTTAAGGGAAAAAACAACAAAATTAAGAAATTACTTAATGTTTAAAAATCATTTAATTAATTTAATTAACTTACAAAATTTTGCAACTAATCCCATTTCCTTATTTGAATAAAAGTTTTTCATCTCCAATTTTATGTAATAGATTAAAGACATACGAATCTTTAATCTCTTTAATACGATTTAATGTTTTACGTCACTATTGAAAAAAATTTAACAAATATGATTCTGCAATGCCAAATAATTGAAACTATATGAAATAAAAAACACACACACTCGTACATGTTGCCAAACCGATTCCGATAATTTTCTCGAAAATTCGAAATTTTACTGCAAAATTTATTATTTAGAATCAACAATAATAAATGTGATTATTATACGTTCGTAATGTCAAACTTATTTGCGATTTGGGGTATAATTTTGTACCTATACACGAATTCCTCAAAATTTTAAAGTACAAACGTTTGAATAATTTCAGCAATTGTGTCATGCTAAGACAATTTTCAGATTTCAGTTAATTGTGTGAATTTTAAAAATTGTGAAAAAATAATAATTGCAAAGTGAATATATTAAAAAATTGTTGTGTATACAAATATATACATAAATATTTATGTAATATATAGTGCTGATATAATTTCAGTAATTAATAGTATTAAATTAAATTTATTTTTCATTATAAGTTTATTTTATTTAAAATTCTATTATTAAATTGAATAATAGTTTTCATGATTTAAATAACGTTTATATTATTTTAGCCGACGCTATTCTAAAATGTTGGCGTTGTTCAACTGATGTTTCCAATGGAGAATTTTGTAATGATCCATTCGATCCCTACTCGATTACAGATCAACAGCGTTATTGGAGTTATGTCAACTGTACTTACTCGGTGGGTGTCAAATCCGTCAATGCTCGTCCCGTGTGCAAGAAATTGGTGCAAGATGGTAAGTATTTAATCGATAAAATTTTTAAAAAACGCTAAATGAAGTAAAGATATATAATTTCAAGTTACAAATTTTATTGAAGCAATTTATTTCATGAAATTAATACATATTATTTTGGGGTTATTGTTTTAACTATGAATATATTTATTTGTATAGAGAAGAAAAAAGTGTAGAACTTGTTTGATGTGACAAATAAGAAAAATTAGGTTGTAAGTTACAATTAGATATCTGACACAAGCACGTTCAATATTGAATTATTTATCCAGATAAATGATTGTCTGCAGTCCGAAACAAGTTATGTCGGTGCTAGTATAGTTCACGCACTTGTTAAATGATAATTTACTATTGTTAATTCATTTTACCAAAATTGAATTAACAACAGAACAGTAAAATCTGACACACATCTATATTTTTGTAAAATTTTAAAAAAATTATAATATATATATATATATATATATATATATATATATATATATATATATATATATATATATATATATATATATATATATATATATATATATATATATATATATATATATATATATATATATATATATATATATATATATATATATATATATATAGCGCCACTTGCAAATAATGTGCAAATATAAATGCTATATATATATATATATATATATATATATATATATATATATATATATATATATATATATATATATATATATATATATATATATATATATATATATATATATATAGCGCCACTTGCAAATAATGTGCAAATATAAATGCTACAGTCTCCCCTGTTGAGAATATAATTGAGAGAGTGTCATAGCACTGAATTTTTTTAGATATACAAAACATTGCTGTAACCCTAGCCAAACTCATGCCGTGTTTAACACCAAAAAATCTCTTATTTAAGTAAAAAAGAGTATGAGATATAAATTTAAATAAACTTGACTGACATATGTGTTAGTCCGTCGAACAAAATAATTCTATTTTAAAATAAAATTATTTTGAAAACAATTTTAACAACTAAAAAATTTAATTTTATTTAATAAAACTATATGATACTTTTTTCGCCTAATAAAATTAATTAAATTTCATATTTTAATTGCGTTTTAATACGTTTCAATTTTATTATTATCATCAAAATTTACCATTATCAAGTTTAAGCTTAAATAAAAGCAGTAATTGTTCTTACACGTTGAAAAAAACAAAGTAAAATCAACGCTTAACATTGTTCATTTTATGTATACATAAAAAATTATAATATAAAGCACAATATCAAACCAGTGTTGTTCCAAATGTTGAAATAGTTGCGATGATCGTCTATTAAATATTGAGGATTTTTTCAATTAAATTTTTCACATTTATAATTTTAATATAGGTAAAAGAAAATAAAAGCAAGAAATGATGATAGATAAAAATTTATAAGATAAAAAGTTACTCTTATCGAAATTAAAAAAACTTATAACTTATAAATGTAAAAAACGGTTGCGCCAAAATAGTAATTGCAGTAACAGGTGATTGCGCAATTCGTGCCCGTACTTTAGTTAAATCGATTTGAAAGTGTATTTGGTTGTTTATTAAGTCAGCAAAAATAAATTCACTTCAGTTCTATTATAATTGATTTCAGTCAAGTGAAATATATGTATTCACCAAATGTATGACGACAGCAATAAAAAGGTGTAACTCTACGAATCAACAGCGTAACTTTATAAAATCAAATAACATAGAATTAATGATTGTGTATATATATGCGGGGATAACAGAAAATTCGGTAAAAAGAAGTTATAGATATTAAGATATTTAAATATTAAAATCAATAGAACAAAGTTATGTTACAAAATGTGTGTTACTCGCAGTTTAAGTATTTTAGCTTTATGACAAAAAATGGTCTTATAAATATATACAAAAATTGTTATTATGAACAAGTAAAAGAGTTATAGACAATTAACCCCGACTGAGGGTCAATTCCGACTATGACATATCCTACACCAAATTCTTGGCTATTAATAATACCACGTTTATCTTATTTTAACCAAATATAAATATAATGCCAACGTATATATTAGATTTATGTACTTTAAAATGATAATGGGAAATGGAAGTTACATGTGAGCTGTGAGTATTAGTGGCCCGATCCGCATAAAATTTGGCTTGTTACTTAAAAAAACTTATGTCAAATTTCAAAACTTATTTGTGAAAAACTTCATTTGAATCGTTTTTTATTTAGGGGTTTTATGGGTCAAAAAACTCATTCCGGTGAATTATATGTATGGGAAATAATGGACCAGTCATAATCAAATTCAATAAGCATCGTCCTTGGGCTAAAATAATACAATGTGCCAAATTTCATTGAGATATCATCAAAACTGCGAGCTGTACTTTTCGAACAAGTTTTATATGGACAGACATGGTCAAATCAAATCAGAAAGTGATTCTGAGTCGAATGCTTAAAAGTGTAGTATGTGGTTGGACTGATATCTGGGACAATGGATTATGCTTTTTATCTAGCTCCTATATATTATTACATTACCCACGTATATGTGACATTTATGCGTTTCAAAATGATATTCGGAAGGATTGCTTAATGGGACTTATGGGAAATAATGGATTGATCATAACTATTTTCAATAGGCATCTTCTTGGGCCATTATAATATTAGATACTAAATTGCATTAAGATATCATCAAAACTGCGACCTGTACTTTTTGTACAACCAAGCGGAAGGACAGATGAACATGATTAAATCAAATCAGGATTTCTGAGTTGAACAGTATATACACAATAAACAAGATCTCTAATAACACTCTTTTTACAAAATTTCTTATATTATATAATCTAAATCTGATTAACCTTTTGTGCTGAATAGAATAATTTTTCGATTTCTAATTGACAGTTTTACAAGTTGCCTCCGCTACCCGGTCTATATCTTTGATATACTGAACCAATTTTACTTATTCTGAATTGCAAATACTCAAGCTAAATTTCATTGATCTCTGTCAATTATTGCGGATGTAAGCGTGCCAACAACAGACAGATGGATGAAAATAGCTAAAGCGACTCAGATTTTGACTTGATGCAAGAAAATATATACATTATGTAGTCTGAGATTCTTATGGCATATTAGCCCTCTTCACCACCATAAGTGGTGGTGCATAAAAATACATTAAAAAAATTTACTTCATTTGAAATATTGATTTAGATTGCGCTAAACATGTACCGCAGAATTATCTAGCCGGAATATGCAATATTTTTCCATGGGCTTACACTTTGGCTTCTTCTAAATGTGAGCAATGTGTTTGGGAGTCACAAATTTTTTTTTTTTTTTTTTTTTTTTTTTTAGAATTCAATTTGCTACGGGTTGTTTCTTGTTTTATAAGGTAAGATTAACCTTTCTTTTTGTTAATTTACTGTTTCCTTTTGTAGGAATTTTTTTAATTCTTTCCTTTTTTTTTAAATTATTATCACTACACTTTCGGAACGTACAATTTTAGGACCAATTTTTCTATTGAAATATCTTTGGTCATTAAAAAAATTTTTGGATCTTTTCCGAATTCGGAATTCGTGATTTAACAGTCATACATTTGTCTTTTTCCATTTTACGAATAGACCGGGAAACCACTAGATTTTTTATGTTAATATTTTTAAAAGCAATTTTCAAATCTGCGTTTATAAACACATTCTACTGAAATTCCGCTAAGAATATTTGATTTGATCAGATGAATAAGGCAAAAAACAAGACTAAGAAAAAAGCCTTAGTTAGACGATGTGATATTTAGTATAAAAATATTTTTTAAAAGCTATTAGAAAATGAATTTATGGAAATTTAAGTCAATTTAATAAAAAAAACTGAAATAACTTTAATAACGAATTCATATTATTTCTTCTTCTTTAGTTTATGAAAAACGTGTTATAACTCGTTCATGTTTCTATGAGGATGTGGATGAACCTGCCGATAAATGTGCTCGAGATACAACATCTTCTTATATTAAGACCGTTTTTTGTGAAACCTGTAGTTCAGATGGTTGTAATGGTGGTACAGGAGTAGTTCCCTATCTTACATTATTAATGTTGTCATCTATTACAATAAAATTATTTAAATAAAATTCTGCATCAAGAATTTAATTATTTCATAAAATATTTTTATTCAATTTAGTATAAATAAGGAACAATATATGAATAATAATTATAATAGCCACATTTTTTGATGTGATTTCTACAGCAAATTTTTATGAAAATATATTTAATAAAATAATCTATAACCGAAATTTTCTTGAATTATTTATTTTATTAATTAAAATTTTTTAAATTTATGTAAATAATTTTAAAATATTTTACTTTAATAAATATTTAAGCTTTATTTAAGATAAGTTTAATAATATTATTATGTAAAAAATTATATATTTTTTTAAATAACATCAAGTCGATATTATTTAACAATTATTTAATTAAAATTTGGCATAGAAAATTTATTTGTTAAAGCACTTTTATTTTTTTATATATAACAGTATATATTTAAAATACATTAAATGAATACACTATATTACATTAAATGAATATATTTGCATATCTTCACTTTATTATTCAATTTGTATATTTTTTAAAGAAAAAAATAATAAAATAACATACAATTGCGAATGCGAAAACGCACAAATCTTGTAATTAAGATAATAAGGCCTTATTAGATAAAGTGAAATAAAGAGATTTAAAATAATAAAACTTTATGGAACAAAAATAAAATAATCATATCAATATTTATAAATGAATTTACTCAGGAATGATAAATAAAATAAATTTGGTATACAATTTTTAAATATAAAATAGTTATTATTATTATCATTATCATTGTCCATTGGAGGGTACCTTCTAATATTAGAATTAAACAAGAATATGTCGAAATTATATAACAAGAAATAATTTTTGTGTTTGAATCTTTATATATATTTTTAAACTTTATATTAAATTCGTCTTCATTCTTGAATTTTTTTAATTAAAATATTCCAAGAAGAAATTATAAGCAATTATTAAATATATGTGCAAATCGCTTTCTTTATTACTCAATTAGTTAAGAGATGCTCAACGCTAAATTAACCAAAATTAATTATTTTAATTTTAATTATATTCTCTAGAAGCATATTTGCTGACAATGACTTTGTACATTTTGCGGACAGAATTATAAAGCTATTGTATAGAATATTGGGTATTATAAAACAGAACAAACGGCATTAATAATGGAAATATTTTAATGGATATACATTTATGTTCGAGGACGCCATTTATACGGGAATATAATATCTGTAGAAAATAGAAAAAAACAACATAACTCATTTTTTCACTTTTCATGGTGCAACTTTGCACTTTAAAACGAGGCATAAAGGTAAAATATAAAAAATGTAAAAATATATTTTACTTCGCATTGAAGTTCAAAAAATTTGTTAAAATGTTCAATAATTAATTTTGTTGTTTTTCATTTTTGCCACACGAGCTTCTCCTTAATGTTAATTCTTTCCTATAGTTTGCTCAAAAACATTATTGTTTTAAGATGTTTTTGATAAAGTTACCTTTGTAAAACAAGTCAGTTGTTATGTTTAACGTCAAACAAATGACAATATTGTTATTCTGATTAAAATAAGTGACCTTTTTTCTGGTACGTACTAAAACTATTAAGTATTTTCAACAAAACTCAACTTTGTCCTATAAAAAGTTTATCAAGCATTCAAAGTTCTACCGTCAAACTGTTTTCAATGTTATTAAACAGTACCAGAACAGAAATTGTCCGCTGATAGACAACCTTGCATAAAATAAAATATAAAGCATTTCCAAAGGAGCTCTCAACATATCTGGTATGAAAGCGACGATTATTAAATAAAAGTATAGGACCCTAAAGCAGTCAAAATTTTCCAAAAAGATCTTTGCAATATGCAGTTGCGGCAAAAGTATCATTTGGTACACAAGCACTTGTTTGGTACCAAAACAATCCTCCAATCTGCCCGGAGCTAAGACAGTGGAGAGATATTGACCTTTTGTTTAATGAGAATTGAAAGGCACGAAAAAGGTGTTCAAAAGTGTAGTAGATTTTAAACAGATGTGGGCTATCTGTTTGAGCAAAGTGAGTGAAAACACTATTAAAACGTTAATGGAAGGTTTACGGAGAAAAGTTCAAAATTTCATCGATAGTGATTAAAACTATATATTTTTCTGCGAATTTTAATAATTATTCTTAATCAAATAAAAAATTAAAACAGTAAGTTTAATGGATTCCTTTTGCTAACATATATATATTAAGAATTTTTCGATCTCACTCTTTATGTGTTAAAAGTTTTTCTAAATTAAGCCAGAATTTTTTCTAATGATTTTCAAACTAGGTTATTGTAGACTAATACCATTATCACAATACTTTTCAAACATTTTACATTTCCTAAGTAACAGCAAATATTTAAAGCTTTAGCCATTATATTAATAGAAGAGCTTTTCGTCGTCAGTAAAAAATTAAGAGAAAAAAACAATGAAACATTTAGATATATGAAAACTACAATATATAGAATAGTTTCATATGTATATATTTTAAAATAAACATTCTTTTATTTTCATCTAACGTTCATGGGCGTCGAATTGGCTGTTATATAAACAAACACTAAAATACTTGTCGACCTTTTTGGCGCCAAATTTTATCCTTGAGACATATAAACTTACTTTTTACCATGCACCCATACATATATTTGTACATTAGGTTCTTTTGTTAGTAACTAAAAAGTGTCTATAATGGGATGTAGGAAATTTATTTACGCATCCTCCGCCCCTTTCCTTAAACTGTAAAGGAAAAAGCTCACGAAGGGTTTTTTAAATATTCTCTATATATATATATGTGTTCTATATAACAAAATATAATACGTCATGCATTGAAAAACGAATGAAAATTGTACGAAATTAAACATCAACAAAATTTTTCTGTACTTTTGTTATTTAGAATTTGTTGGAGCTTCTTCTGCTATCAATGATGGCTCTTACAATCAGTTGCTCTACAATTCACTTGGTGTTTGCATCGTAAAATTATCAATTGAAAAAAACTAATTACTTTTCCGACCAACTTAAATAGTATTTATTAAAATATTATAAAATATTTATAAACATTTAACTAAAATCTTAGCATACGATTTTCCATCTTTTTTTGAATATTTTGCAGATACGCAAATTGTTCAAAATCTGATCATTCTTTTTTGTTAAAGTAATTATACATAATTAAATTTTAGTTAAAAAATTAAACTGAGTTAAAATTATCAAACATGAAAATAATGATAATAAGTTTAATCGTTCTAACAGCTGTTTATAAAAGTAAAGGTAAATAATTTTTTTTTTTTTATTTAAAATTAAACTAAGTGTTCCTTAGTAACAAAAAGGAATTCATTAGAAACCTTAATGAAAGCTTTTGCAAAAATATATAATTTGTTATATAATAAAACTATAAAATAATCGGAATAATTTATAACATATAAAATTTAAGTTGTTTTCATTATTTGTTTGTCTAATCCATCTTTTCACAGGTCAATAATAACCACCTAATGTGTGCTAAATTGTAAATTCCAAAAAACAACCGATCATTCCTTACTTTATAGGCTTTATACTTATGCGTAATATTTATATCTATAAATATATAAACATCCAACCTACTTGCACTGGTGGTAAATAACATTAACATATTCAGGTTCAAATTTATTTTAAGGTCTTATTTCATTTTTAAAATTATATGTTTCTGAATAACCTGGCAAAGACCACCAATAAACTTATTTTGTTTATAAATTAAATATTCTCTTGTGAACGATTCATTACTATTCAATTATTATTATTATTTTTTGAAATAATGTATTTTTTACTTAGTACGTGTTGCTTAAATTCATAGAATAACCAAACGATAATAAATCTTTAAAATTTATTTTCAATCAAAATATTTTTCACTTACACACCAACATATGAACTAGAAATTTTATAAATAAATCTATAGATTTATTGATATTTGCCATTGCAAATTGTTCGGTATTATTGTTTTTTTTTTTTTTTTTTTTAATTTTGGTATACATATTGTTTACATTGTTTCAGTTTTATTTTTTATTTGTTTTTATAGAATTTTGAATAAATTGCTCTGTATAAAAGTTAGACTTTTTTGAAACGCAAATTTATTAACATATTTTTCTGTCAAGAAAAACATATATTTTCAATATAACGTTATTGATGAACAATTTTTTTAACTCCGAACTTAAAAACGTTTTACGAATGCTTAATTTTAACTGAAAGAAATTGCTCATCGGTTGTTGTTAGAATTAGATTACAGTAGCGTGTGGAGAATTAATCAATTCAAGTTTTCATTCATGAATTCCAAAAAATATGCCTGCCATCAAATAAAAAATTTATTGTTTGATCTTTTACTACTTCGCATAAAATTTATTGATAAGATGTATTTGATTTTATTTTTCATTATTTAATAACTTTTACGTTATTTTATTCTACACCAGTGTTAATGATGAAAGTTCATAAAAATTCCTTTGGATTGTTTCCATTTTTTCCTTTTCCCTCTTCCTGAAATTTCCCATCAAAAATGTTTAACTTTAAAATCTCATTTTAATATTAACATATATGGACAAAAGTTGCCGCATTTATCCATATGCTCAGAATACAATTGAAATATAAAATTGGTTAAGTTAAACAAAACTTTTTTTTTCAAATATTTTCTCCATTAATTTCACTTTTTCCGGTTCGTTTAATTTAAATTGTACACTCAAAAAATTGTGTAAGTAAAATCAAAGGAATAATACATTTAAAATAAATGAAAACTCTTTTAAAAAGCTTACTGCTTAGATTTTCTTTTAAAACAAATAAATTCTGATTCCTTATAAAATAAATGAAAATTCATTTATTTTTTACTTTACAGAAAACTTTTTAATAAACTACAAACAGTTTTGAGTGTAGTTTCTTTCCTTTTTTGATTCATTATCCATAGAAGTAACTCTAGCATTTTTTTAAATTATGTACCTTTATTAAATGTTTACTGATCAGGTTATCATATTACACGAATTTATACAGAGTGTGGATAAGTGCGATTTAATATTTAAATGCAGTGGCAGTGACTTTTGTCCACAAAAAATATGACAAATATTATTATAAATATTAACAGTTTAATGTACAATTAAACTACTTTCATATACCATTTGTTTTGTGGGCATAAAGGCCCTTCAAACTTCTTTAATTAAATCATTACAAACAATGTCTTGTTATAATTAATATAGACTATTAATTTTCATTTCATACATTAAAATGCTAAATATCATTGTGATTCTAGTTATTATTTTCTTTTTAACAATCAGATTTAATATGTTACTTAACTGAGATTAAATATTCCTATAAACAACATTTTACGTCACATTTTACTTATACACCTTTTAATATTTTATGTTATAAACCAAATTTCATGTTTTCCTTATCTATTATTCGCATATTTGGTACATTTGTTTTTTTAATATGTTTTTCTTATTAAATCAGAATAATTGTATTTTTTTAAGAATATCCTTTTGTTGTTTTATGCTTTCATCATCACAGCTTTCTTATGTTGGATTACACAGTCTCCAGTTTATGTGGCGCCATACAGACGCCTGTCCCAGATAATAATAGTTTACTAGATAAATAATGCTTCTTTTTCACTTGCTATGATGTCAACACCCCTCTAATGAATTATTGAACATACAAATATTTAAAGAATACAATGAATGTAAAACGTTATTTAGTAAAATGAAATTATAGTTATAATTTTTGTAATACTCTCACTTATAAAATGATATTCATTAAAATTAAACAGTTATTATTTTGCAATGCTATTGAGGCTACCATGCTAAGTGTGTTACAAAATCTCAAATATTTCGCACTAGTGGTCATGAAAGCAGTCGTACTTTTATATCATAATATTGAAAAATATAAAATTACTAACAAACACAATTTCACTTTATAAAGAGCACTGTATTTTTTCTGAAAAAATTCCAGAAAAAACATAAACGTCAGTGCAGTTTCCCAAAATTAAGTTTCATATCTTTTTCCGAAAAAATGTCACCCAGAATGTCACATTATTATGAAATAAGTGCAGGATTGTTGTCCTTTGTGGGGAATATATGAGTTATTGTAACAAATATGGTTGGATTGAAGTAATACACTTTACCCATAGTCATTTTTCAATGGAAATGATCCTCCATTTATACTTATAATGTACGGTTATCCATATCAACTAGCCAATGGATGGTTTTAAGTCGGGTCTTTCTTCATTTTCGTCATGGGATATAGTATTGTATATTAATATGATTGTGGAATATCACACAAGATCGTTTTCCATATCGTATTTGTTCCAACACTTTTTCAGATAGGAACACTAAAATTTAATTTTTGAAAATGCAATATATGTTTATGTTATTTATGTTTTTTATTTAAACCTGTATGTTATAATCATTTTTCCCTGGAAGAAGTTATCCTTTAGAAATTATGACAAACAGTTTCAATAATATTGATTTCAACTCACATTTATTTTACACTTTTTAAAATCAGTAAATTTCTTATTTTATTGTTGTTGTATATTGTCTATTTGTAAAATTTTGGGCGTCTTATTGTCGTAAACAGGTATAGCAACGACATGTCTACAAAAAAATAATAATCAAAGATTTTGAGTTGGAATTAATAAATGTGAAGATTTTTAATATTTTTTATAATTGCAAACGTATATTTGACACATCAAAAATGAAGTTGACATCATCAGATATCATGTGTAAACTTATAGTCGTTGGGAATACTTTTAGACGTTTATTAAATGATTAAATGACACATCAGTCGATTTGGCACCCACAATTCATGCTGAAATTACCTTTAGCTACATTAAATATTTGTAAATCAAAATTTTTAATTGTTCTACATATGAAAACATGTTTCAGGTGTTTTTCATAATTAATTTACTAAAAATTCCATACTTATTTACGTACAGTATGCACGTACTTTGTATCACATATACATATATTTCTTAAGTGGTCAACTTTGGATAGGGCACGTCTTTGCTCCAAGCTCAACCTGATTTAGTTTACATTCCCGTTAAGTTTTCATTATACAAAAATAAAAAATATAAAGTTGGAGACAAGAAAATAGTTTAAACAATAAATAAATGAAATCATCTTTTTGGAAAAAAAAACTTTTTTCAAATATCCAAATTCAGGAAATTTGACATATAATAAAACATTAGCTAAAAAACAACGTTTAAATGGTTTAAACTTGAATATCTTTGGAACTGTAAAAAACAACTTGCATATGTGAGCATATTTATTGAGAAGATTTACAAGTCCAAATTTAATTTCAATCGAAAATTAACTCCATATACTTTTATTTCTTCTCTTTATCCATTGCATCCCTTGTATATCTACAATATTTTATTTGCAAATATTATTGAAAATAATATTATTCTATTACCGATTTCACAATATATTTTAATTGAATTAAATTTATAGCTGCAGAATCCACTCTAAAATGTTGGCATTGTAGTTCAGATACAATTGGTGCAGAAGACTTTTGCGGAAATGAATTCAAAGAAAGCAATATACCGGACTTACTAAAGGAGCGTAACATCAGTGTATTACGAAGCTGTAATAGCACCATAAACTCAGAACATGAAAGAGCTGTATGTCGTAAAACCATTGAAGAAAGTAAGTACTTGAAATTGAGTTTAAAGTATAAATTTAAAGTTTAAAGTATAAATTTATCATTTATAATATACATTTTATCCCTTTGTTTTTATATACATTTTTCAGTAAATGGCAAATATGTAGTTAAGCGGTTTTGTTACTACACTAGTAAATCCGATACAGTGGACCATTGCAGAAATGAGCCCACCGAAAAGAATGTCCATCGAATCTATTGTGAAGATTGTTTAACCGATAAATGTAATGCCGCATTTAAATTCAATATTTCATTGAATATTGTAATAACATTCACTTTATTGTCATTATCCTTAGCAACAAAAGCTACAATTATATAAATTTAGCGAAAATGCATAAAAAATTTAAATAAATTAAAAAAGACAAGACCATGTTTTATAGATATTATGTAATTACTTATTATTGAATTTAATTTTTTAGTTATATAATTTTTAATAATTTGTGATATCTTTATTAATATAGATTTAATCAAAACGTTTTCTAATAACTTTTACTTCTACTTCTCATATTACGATATATATTTTTTAAATCGCCAATTTAAATTTAATTTAAATTTTAATTTTTAATTTGTTTTGAGGTGGAATTGCATGTATTTTGTCCCAAAACGTTGTGTTCTAAGAAATAAGAAATAAAAGCAAAATAAGTTTTAACACAACCTCTTTTAAACAAAAAGTTAATTAATTAAAAATATTAATTGAAATTTAAATAATGAACCGAAAAATGATTTATAATAATTACATAGAATATTACATATAAAATCAAATTCATTTATTTTAATTTATTGACATTGCTCCAATCACTATAATTAAATAATATTATAATCAAAAATAATTTTTGAAAAAGTTATTGAGCATCATTTAATTAACATAATAATGAACATAATTAAAACTTTATATTTTTTGATTAATTTTATAATTGAAAAAATTGTTTGTTTAAATTAAAGTTTTATTAATAGGTAGCAAATTATTTGTTAAAAGCGTTTGAAATCCTTTTTATATGTGTTTATTCGTTGTAAATTTAATTATATAATTAGTTTCAATATTGGTGGTAATGAATGAATACATTAATATATTACAAATTGTATTACTTACTTAAAAATATTAATATTTTAAATCAATTAAATTTAACAAGGTTTAATCAGTAATATTTTAATATAAGTAAATGTAACATTACTTCATAAAATATATTTTTAAAATTTTATTATTTATGTTTCACATTAATATTATTATGAATATTATTTTTATATTTTTATCACATTTTATATAACATTTACATTGTTAGATTAAAAAATTAAATCCGTTCGACTGTTTAAAGCGAAGAAACAATTTAAACATACATACAAACAAATGATTGTTTGAATTTCAATGTATTAAAAATATTGCAATATTTTGAAAACAAATAACATTAATAAAATTATAATTCATTTAAAATTATGAAATAAAATAATTAATAATTATAATATATAATATATAATTATAAGCGTAAGTAAATATAATAATAAACAGATTTAAAGGATTTTCAGCCTCGGTATGTCTGAAATTCTCAATTAGGATCAAATTAATATCAACGTAATTGGTTTATAAATAAAAATTCAAATAATTGCACAATAAAATGGAGGAAAGTCATTATTATCCAAAAATGCTTAATATATATTATTATCTTAAATTTTGTTTTATATACAAATTAAGTTGATCAAATTGCTAATGTTTGTTAAAAATAGAATTAAAAAAGTACTTTATTTGCTGGTCGGTCGTTGCAACAACACCGAGTTGCTTTCGATTTCGAAATCAAATAAAAAATCAAATAAAAATAATATAGTCGGTTAAGCCCGACTATGTAATACCATACACCAAAGACGGACGGACAACATCGTTACATCAACTCAAAAAGTGATTCTCAATCGAACGGTATACTTAGAAGTGTTAACACAATTTTTCTGAGCGTAACAAACTTTGCAAAAACGCATAATACCCCAACATCTATGGTGGTGAAGGGCTTAAAGTTTAACAAAATTCATAACAATTAACAACATTTTAATAAATATAATAAAACAAAATTTAATAATTAATTTTTTTTTCGAAAATTTAAAGATTTAAATAAGAATCATATTTTTTAAAAATAATATGCCTTTGAATTATTGCTTTAACATTCAAGAATTGCAAAATTCTAACCATCAAAAAATAAAAAAATTGTATAAAGTTTAAAAAAAGTTGTTCTTAATGTAGAAAAATAACAATTTTATTATTTTTCATATATTAAGAAACAAAACTTTGAAATAAAGTCTCACATAATAACTAACTAAAAAGTAAATAAATGATAATTTCTTTTATGTACTCTTTATTTACTATCTAAGTAAACATTTGGTACATTTGGGGAAACGGCAAATTTAGTTTACTACCATCAGCTCTATTAACAACATAAGAAAAAGTGAATAGAGGAAGTAGAAAAGAGCAAAAAACATAACTGTTCCTTTTTCTGTTTTCTTATATATATTTGTAAATAAACACTTTGACAACTAAACGATATTATTAAAAAAAATCAGCTGAGCTGACAAGACTATTGGAAAAAAATTTCTTAGTTACATTTGCAACCAAAATTAACTATTAATTAAAGTAGGAAATGGAAAAGGATTCTAATTAAATTTATGTTAATTATATTACTCTATTGCCAGTTGGAGAAAACACCTATAGATAAGGTTTCATTTAATATATAATAAAGGAATTAATTTAAAATTTTATGTTAAAAATCTGATGCTAAGATTCTAAAAAAAATATATTTAAAGAATTAATAAAATATTATGTAACACTTAATTAAAAATTTAAAAATTAACTTCAATTTTTTGGTGTAACTCATATTCTTAGGACAAATTAACTCTTATATAAACATTATTTCTATAGCTTCTTTGAAAAAAATTTGTTACCACTGTATCATAATATTTTGGATGTAGTTAAATATTTTTGGAAATTGCGTTACACAATTGTGCTACGCAAGCCGAATAATGTGTATATTTACCATATTTCATGATTTAGTTTGTTCTCGTTTTAGAACTTTTTGAATTTTTTAATATCTAAAACTGTATTTTAGTTTTAAATAAAATAAAATACGTCATAAGTTAAACAAATTTGACTATAAGGGATTTTTTAAATTTCATAAAATAAATTCTTAATTCGGCTGATTACATCATGTTGTAATTCTGTAGCAAAAAGGAAAAACTACATAATTCATTTTTCAACTTTTCAAGCAACTTTTTTGAACTTTCATATTAAGTATAAATAGAAAAGAAGAAAAGTGATGATATAAGCAAATCAAAATATTACTCACAAAACATAGGCGTTCTTTATATAATTTCATTTATACTTTTTTATACTTCGTTTTGAAGTTCAAAATTACATAATGAAAAGTCCTAAACTGAGTTATGTTTTTTCCTTTTTGCCAGAGAATTATTGTTTATAGCTAATACACCAATTGCTAATAATTGTGATTTATTTTGTGAGTAATGAAATCTCTTTAGAATTTTATTATTATTATTTTAATTTTTGATGATTGAGAAGTTTGTTCTGTAAAAGATTAGAAATATGTAGGAATCCCTGTTTTCAAATCTGTATTTTAAAAACATGATATGCGCGTGATGACGTACTAAAAAATAATAATAAAGCTGACATCATATGTATCATATGTATTTTTAATTATCTGAGAATACATTCTCCAATAACGAGTGGAATGAACAAAAATTAGTAAAATTGTTAAAGTAGAGAGTTTGAGTAAAATATTTTTACTCATTTGTTGATAAAATTTGCGTATTAAACATTGAACATGTAATGTTGTCTTAGACGCAGTTATGTTGGTAAAACTATTACATATTTCGATATGAATCTCTTATTTTACTCCATGTTATACAAATCATCATTTGGAGTGGTGGAGTATATAAATACGTTTTTATTTTACTCTCACATATTGTAATTTCACTCAGTGATATCAATTTTGAGTGACTGTAGTCAGATACTCCTTCAAATCTAACAAAATCTAACAAAATCAAAAAACAAAAAAACCCTATGTAAGATTTTAAAATATTACAATAAAAAGGGAAAAATTAAATATATGTATATATGAATATAAATTTAAAATTTCAAGAACATTTGTTAAGGCATTTTGGATTTTAAGTGACTTTTAAAGATGTATCATTCATTATACACCATATACAAATGAGTATCAATAGAAAGCTTTTAAAAAGAGTGTATAAAAAGTGTATATAGAGAAGAAAAATAATGAAAACATTTGACAAAGTTTAATAAACAACACATCATTTTGATTTGGTTAGTAGATGAAGATCGTTGGTTATATGTGGAGCTCGTCATATATAAATAAAAACAAGTTAAATACATAAATTTATTTATAAATAAATTTCGTAATCACAATAAACAAAAAAATTAGTAGTGAAAACCAGTGCAGTTTTTTTGAATTAAAATAAAAAATCATGTCATCCATAAAATATTTGTTGGCTGTCGCAATTATTGTTACTCTGGCTTCGTCGGGTGAGTCTCTTTATCGATCTATATATAAATATAAATATTATTTTAATTCGTATATAAATATATTTTCTCAGCCTTTGCCATTCACTGTTACCAGTGTGAATCTTTATCGAATCCAAAATGTGGTGAAAATTTTGAAGCTGACGATTCTTTCAAATTTGATTGTTCTCGTATTTCACCACCACGTTTTCTACAAAATTTCTTTCCCGTTCGCAATGCCACAGGTTGTATGAAGAAAACCTTGGAAGCTGGTAAGTTTTAAAATTATAGTCAGTTAATTTAAAAATGTTTACTACTCACTTATAATAAGCAATTGTGAGATCAAAAAAGCATTTATTTATTAACATATTGAAGATTTTGTAAGTTTTTGTTTTTAATTTTCATATATTCTGTATTTCTTCTTTGAAATATGATGTCATTTGGGAATGTGGCAGTAGTTGAATAAATGGAGATTAGATGGGGCATTTAATTAATCGGTGACATTATACAATTATTTTTAACTAATGACTACACTTAATTATTGCGTTGTTTGAAAAAGACTGTATATATTGAATATACAGAAATCGTCAATGGAAATTTTACACCTACAATATATTTATGATATGAATATTCATTTAACATTTTATATTGAATTAAATATTGAAAAATATTATCAAAAAATCTCTCGGAATGGCAAGAAATTGCTTGAAATATTAGAATATTACAATATGTAATCAAATCCAATGGAAAGCAAAATAGATATGTACTCTTGCAAGTATCTTAACATTTTTAAATATGTTCATAAAATAATATTGAAAATAAAAAGATTTTAGATATATAATTACTTTTAACGCTCACTGTATGTCATAATAAAAATAAAAACATGAAATACTTGATTATCGCATGGTGTTAATAAAACATATTAATATTTAAATGATTGTTTACATTTGTGATCATTATTAACATTAATAACGAAATATCATTAGTGAGTTATCAAAATTAATCATGAATTATAATAAAAATAATGTTTATGAATAATTAATAATATATTAAAATATTTAAAATATTTACAGTCAGTGGACATCCACAAATTGTACGTACATGTTTCTTCGGTGAAATTTCCAATACACAAGGTGGTTGTTCGCCCGATCCAGCTTTGCCTTTTGTGAAACAATTGTCCTGTGATGTTTGTTCTGGTGATTTGTGTAATGGTTCCTCAACAATGGCACCTATTGCTATGACTATTATTATTTTCTTTGTTTTGGGCAGACTATTTGTTTGAAAAGTTTTATTTAAAAAACAAATAATGTACTCTAAAAAATCTCTTTAAATTTTTAAAATTTTAAATTTTGTATCGCTCCTTTATTATTTATTATAAATGTTCTAAATTTTTGCTAATTCCTTATGTATTTTTATTTTTATGATTACGATAAAGAAAAAAAACAATAAATGAGAGTAGACTCAATTTAAGCTTTACATAGTCTATCATTTAAAAATTAATCAATTAAAATATTTTAGTTATGTCCATATGTCTGTCTATTTTTGGCACGCTCACATTTGCAATAATCGACAGAGCTTAATAAGAGATTGACTCAAATATTTAATTCCAAGGAAGAACTTTCGTAAATTTGTGAATTAAAAATCGGTACAAATTGTATGACTATTTACAATGCACATATGTATTTCATTATCAAAATCGGCTTCGAGGGAAAATAGTTATAGACAAATATATATCTAAATTTATGGCTTACTAACTGTTACGATTAAAAAAACTGTAACATTTCAAAATTATTTTACTTTATAGATGGTACTTATACTTTTGTAGTAAAAAATATAGAGTTACAGGAAAGTTTTCATTATTTTATTTTCATTTTGTTGAATGCATTTATATTTTGTTATTAATGAGAATTAAATCAATAAATATGTAGAAAAGATTATATAATTAAAGTTTTATCTTATTCATAAAATTTTTTAATCAAATAAGGGTACCTAAACTTATGTTTTACACTGTATATGAGCCAAAAATATAATCTCGTTCATAAAATTACTTAAAATGTATTTAATAGTTGGCTTAATAAATTTTCTGCTCTCAAAGTTTTCTCTTAAAATTTCTTAAATGAATTTGAGGGAGCGCCCGCACAAATGATGTAATGGCAAAACAAATGTGAATGCTATATTCGGATGCGCCGAATCTTGAATACCCTCCACCTAATATGCATGTGAATTAAATTCACACACATACGTACACAGTCACAACACACAATATATAAACTCTTTTCTTATATACAACACAGGAACACTTAGTCATCAAATACTTAATATTTTGTAACTTTTTTCTACTGATTCGATTATCATATTTGGAATGGAAATGAGGTACATTACCATAATATTATGGCGAATTTTTTTTTTAATTCTGTTGATTAACAACTAAAATTTTTACGAAAGCTTGAATTTAATGGTTGCCTCAGATATTGGTCGGTTTACCGACCCACAGTGTGTCCAAATTGATTTTAATGGAAATAATTCTGTAACTTCTGAACCGTTAGAGACATCTTAAAATCTAGAACTGGTGTGTTTTTGAGTTGACTTGGAGGAATGCCACTACATGATCAGAGTAGTAAGTGACCCTCCGTAATTGACCCCATTGGGTATGTTGCTTTTTAAAAATTCGATTTTTTTAAAATTTAACATATCCAAGGTGGACAATTTTGGAGTTCCCGGCTACGCCCCTGACCATATAGGGCCATATTAAGTGAAATTTCATTAAGATATATCTACCGATTATAAAGTTATAGAATTATTTCCACAAATTCTGAATTTCGATTTTAATATGATGCTAGAATAAATACTTTATGGGGAATTTTTGGTGTTACATGTGGAATGACAATGTTTATATACCCTATTCAGTAGTGGAAGGTATTCTAATTTAATATTTTTGACTACAATACAACAAAAGAGACATGTAAACTCCATATCACAATTATGACGGCTGACTATAAGAATTAGTCCAAATTTAGTAAAAAGCTAATATCAATTATTGAATATCTATATTGATTGTATTTAAATAATATTAAGTATTGTTGAATTAGTGGATATACCCATTTATTGTTCCGTGGATAGAACCACGATCTAACTAGTTGATTTAGCTACAAAGTTTGGTGTGATCGCTCACGTCTAAACTATTTGTTGGAGCATAATTCATAAACTAGTATTAAAGACAATTTAAAATTATTATTTTTTTAATTAATTACAAATGAAATTTTTACCACTTTCAAAACAGATAGCACGTCATGTTGTCAGATGTTATAATATTATTTTTAAATTAACATATATGTACGTACTTATTAATATATACTATGTAGTTTGTGGCTATAATTCTATTTCGTGCGGTTGTATGACGCTCCAAAATGTTTGTAAAATATATACACAAAAATATTTTTAAAGACGAAAATTTGGAAATTAAATGTTCTACTCTTCTTCAGTTCAAATTTAAGAATGAACGTGAAAAGACGGTGTAGAGAAGAATGAGTTCTCAAAATATTTTGAAATAAAAAGCAATAAATAATACGCAGAAAATATACAGCATCGTTTAAATAATTATATTTAAAATAGACATATATTCATATCCAAAAAAAATATATATATAATAGTGGTAGAAGTTTTGTAAAAGTATATTCTTGTTCGATTTATATATTTGATAATTCATATTTATAAATTTTATAATTAACAATTATTTACTTATATTCTTTAAAAATTTATCTGAATAAAAAACATAATGAAAAATTTTAAGGGAACAGAATCTAATAAACATTTTATGAAACTATATTGGTTCATATCAATAAAATTGTACATTTTTGTGGTTATAACATCAATTTTATCTTTCGTAATAATGCCAGGTGCGTTTGGGAATCTACCAAAAATTAAAAATAAATAAATAAATAAATAAAGTTTTTAACAAATGTTTATTATTGAAACAGCTTCATCTATTCAATGTTATAGTTGCGAATCAGTATCGGATACAAATTGCGGAGAAAATTTTAGTATGGAGGAACATTTCAAAATTGATTGTGATCAAGTAGCCCCACCGCGTTATCTATCTCATGATTTCGATTATCTAAATGCAACAGCATGTATGAAAAAGATTTATAAAGGTGATTAAATATATTTTGCTTTCAATATACGTATTCTTATGCATTATGCTTTATATGTAAAAAGTACAATGATTTGTTCTTAAATGTAATAATTTTTTATAACTATAATTTCTTTGACAACACCGAATCCTAAGCCATACAGCACATTGTTTTGATTTGGCCAAAAATATTTGGAATTTTTGGAAGTAGAAAAGACAAAATACAATTAAAATCGGAGCAGGGACACGACCGAAATCTAAACAACTTTCTTTTATGCACTATTTCATAATAGTTGTATTATCTAAAAATAACAAAAAAAAATAATTTATTTTAATATTAATTTAAAAATCGTATCCCTTCCCTTATTACCATCACATTTTTTATCTTCTAATATTAAATAATATGATAAGAAAAGAGTTTTCCCCATCATATTGTACAACTTAACAAAGAGATTTATATCAATATACAAGGTAATGCTTGTCTACTGATAATGTTTTAACCCTTTTCATCACTTAATTTTCCTGGAACATTATATATAACTATAGCATTCATTTTTGGTCAAGCTCGTATCAATGTGCACAGTTGGATCATCTATATTGTTAAAAATGATTCTAATAGATGTTAAAAAGCTATTCTTTCTGAGATTTGTAGTGAAATCCATCCACAAAGAGTTCGTCCTTGTTATCAGTAAAAATAAATATCACTCAATATTTATATTTAATAAATAGCCTGTTACTCTATGTCGAACTAAAATTCAAGCGAACGGAAGCCTGTCACTCGAATTCGTGTAAAATTGGGTTTCTCTATTTACGAAACATTCGTTCGCATAGACTTACGTTATTTGTTACGTTTTCAGAAATATAAGTAATACCAAATTTTGAAATTTTCAAGTTTTTGTCATTTTGTATGAAATTTAGTAAAAATGCTATTGAACATGAACAAGAAATCGGCGATTATTTCGGTAGCAGAGATTTTTATAAAAATGGACAAGCAGAACTTCAAAATATGGTAAGTATTTGTATAGGTTTTCATTAAAAAATTAAGCCAGACGAAAGCTAAAAAGCAAGTGACTGTTTGATATTTCAATTCAAGTCGTTCGAGATACAGAAACCCGATTTAGTATAAAAACTCTTACGTTTTCGTTCGACTTGGCTTTCGGCCGATTGTTCGCATAGATGATAAATATAAAAATTTATAGAAACCCAAATCAGGTTTCTTTCGAGTACGAAGCGAACGAATGCTTTCGCTTTTTAGCCACTTTTATTTACACTTATACATTTTATCATTACATATTTAAATTTAACATTTTTATAGAAAATCTCTATAAATATACAAAGGCAATCCATAGTGCATATTTAGAATTTTAAAAGGACGGTAAAACCGCCTTTAAAGGAATATTAATTATAAAACTTGGAATTTATTGTGTTCGTAACTATTAGCTTTCAAAATGCTTTATAAATGACATTGTGTTGTAAACAAACATTTAAATCAATTTAAAGTATCAATAACATTATAGTTATCAATTGAAAAATTAGTTTCAAGAATATGAACTCAATAAGACGGATATTAGGATAATTTGGGAAAATACTTCAGGAATTATATGAAGACCAACATATTCGGTTATATATATTTAATTTTTTTAACACATTTTATATCAGGTGGTAAAAAAATTCTAATTGATGATAACATTGTTGCATGCATTGATGACACAATATATATTTCATGTACTGAATACGATGGCAACATTACATACTCAAATAGTGTAGAACCTATATTCCAATCATATCTTAAGCAAATACGTCAGTCAGTGTCCATAAACACATAAAACGAACTTCCTTATTAAATTTTGATTAAATGCGTATACCTTTCTCTGTAATAAGCGGTAAAGCAGTATCTAAAGATTTTTTTCTAGTATCTTTTTTAATGGTTTTTAGCCAGTCACTCGAATTTGTGTAAAATTGGGTTTCTATATCTACGAAGCTTCATTCGCATAGGTTTACGTTATTTTTAACGTTTTTAGAAATTTAAGTAATTCCAAATTTTGTAATTTTCAAGTTTTTGTAATGTTTTATGAAATGTAGTAAAAATTTGTTTAAAGAAATACAGCAATGTTAAAACAAATAAATTATATAATAAATACAATATGAAAAAACATAAACAATTTGGGGAAGAACATTTTATTTGATGAAATTATTGAAAAATATGAAGAAATCGGTCCTTATTTCTATAAAGAAAAATTTTTTAAGGATGGATAAGATGATCTTGAAAATATGGTATTTGTATAGTTTTTCATTAAAAAATTCGGTTTTCGTCCGACTTGGCGTTCGACTTATTTTTCGCATAGATAACAGTTATGCGAATTTATAAAAACTCTTTCGTGTACAAAGCGATCGAAAGCTTTCGTTAGACAATAGAAAAACACGCTATGAGAATAATATAAAAAAAGATGATTATCAATAGAAAAGTCAATTGATTTTATTTTTTAATATGAATATATAATTTATGGAAAATAATAGTATTTTTTATTAAATAGTTCAATTAATAACCTCTTTCAACAAATGTTGAGACAAATTAAGTACTTTTGTTTTTACTTTAACTTTTGTGTAAATTTTTCATTTTTTTAGCCACCGTTTAAGCCATTTTTAAAAATGTTTAGCCATTTTTTAGCAACTATTTCATATGGTTTTGGCTATTAATGCTTCTCAAGAATTGGCAACACTGATTGGCACAAACGAGTCATAGGATAAAAATTACGGATTTGATTTTATAGATTATTTAATTTTCATTGCAATTAGAAATTCATGATTAATGAAAAGTAATAATCATTTTTGCTTAAAGAGTGTATTTATTTCCATGATTTCTTTCCTCAACGAATGTGTTGTAACACATAAATATATTTTTGTTTTGTGTAAATGTTTAATATATATTTTTAGCCGCTATTTTCAAAGGACTACGCCACTAATGCTCCTGAAGAACTGGCAAAACTGATTTGTAGAGAAGAATTTGGTTTAATTTCCAGCATTTTTATTTTTACATTTTTATAAAATTGAATAATTACACCAAAGTCCTGTTAGTGTCATTTTTAACAATTAGTGGGAAAAAAGATTAGAAAAATCATTATAGATAACACTTAAAAATAATGGATATGTCATTATTTCTGGTAACTACTTTCCTTGTTTTTTCAGGATTTGAATACTCTTTCTGTCTATAAGTTTTAAATTTTTAATAAAATTATTGCATGAAATTAAAAATTTTAAATATCTTTTTTTTAGAATATAAAGTTTTAAAGTACATACGCAGTTGTTATTTTGGAGACGTAAATATCACTGAAATTGGATGCCGTATGGATCCATCAATGATGGATTTTCAAGAAGTTCAATGTTTTGTATGTGATAATGAAAATTTTTGCAATAAGGCTTGGAGTATTAATGTCGCGAATGCATATTGGGCTAAATATATAACTGTTATGATAATTGTAAGAAAAATCTTCTCTTAGAATAAATACTGAAAATCAACACATATTCTTTTATTATAAAATGTTTTTTACAACTATTTTTTAACGAGTATATATGTAAATAATGATATAACCCAAAATTTTTATGTGAGGTCCATACGCTCAACTAATGGCATGATTAGTAAATTTTGTAATATATTTTCTTTTTTTTAAGTATTTGTGTATTCAGTGCCAGCCAAAACGTGTTAGACCAAAACCAGTTATATACATTTTTATAAGGAAAGTAATACTGATTATTTTTTAATAAAAAATTCAAGATATTAAATCTCCATTGCTGGTTTTAAAAATAATACCACAAGAGAAATTTAATTAAACAGAAAGCCAGCGACAAAGCGTACTGGACGAAACTTGTTATGCATAAAAATATATATGCGCAAAAAAAAAATATGTGCAAAAGTCTTTACCGTAGACTACATAATTAACAAGTATAAGGAAACGAAAACTGTGAAAACTTTTCACCGAGATGGTCGTCTAAAATACACAACCGCGAATGAGGGTTAGAATGTTTAAGAAAGATCCATATGCATCCGCTTCTAAAGCTGATGCATAGCTGTTTCTCTAAATCTAAAGTTAAGCGTACGGACTGTCCAAAGGAAAGCTAAAAACTATAGAGTTGCAAAAAGTAGAACGCTGTTTTGTTTTCCGATGAATTCAAATTCAATTTTGTAAATTCTGATGGTATAAGAAGAGTTGAAGACCTGTCAGTAGCAGACTTAATCCCAGATACTGTTCTGGATCAGTTAAGCATGTAGGAAGTAATTTTCTGAGAAAAGCTTGGGACCTTTACATAAAATAGACGGTATTATGGACAAACAAATGTATACATATATAATGCAGGAAAGGGTTTTTGGATCAAAAAGGCGTTAATGCTATACGGTGATCTGCACAATTAACTTACCTTAACCCTATAGAAATTGAACCTAATTAAATTATACTAAGCTATAGTTAATGCATAGTTTGCTATTCCAATGAAAACAATAGAGAATCTTATTAGTTCTATGGCAAAAATATGTTCTAAAGTTTTGAAAAATTGTGTGTTTTATCGTATACAATTTTTATCTTTATTTTCTTTTTCTTTAATTTTTTAATAATATCATAATAAATACTGAAATTAATTTTATCTAACATTAGTTGGAAAGTATATTAGTAGTATTAGAATGAATTTCTTCTTTCAAAAATGTTAAGTCTTTTTGGAATTCTACAAAAATAGTAACACGAATTTTGTTCAATATATTTAACCGATGACTGGTGCTCTCTCATCATTTGGGCCGTGATACTATAAAAATATCTCCGGCGGTAAATTTCAACTTTTGGGAGACTTCCAACAGCAAAAAATGGGTCCAGGGTAAGTACATTATTAATATTGTGTGTGTTTTTCTTTACTATACTACTATATATATATATATATATATATATATATATATATATATATATATATATATATATATATATATATATATATATATATATATATATATATATATATATATATATATATATATATATATATATATATATATATGTTTGTAAATCTAGTATGTTGACAGCTCGATCTGGCACAGTCACCAACAGTGGAAGAAGAAGGAGTACAGTCATCAGGTACGGTCAGGTCTAACAGAAAACGAGTCATGCAAATTTTAGCAAAATTGATTGGTCAGTTCGTTCAAGTCAGACTCAGATAAAGTACGTTACTTCTAAGAAATGTAAGCCAAACTGTATCAACAATACGCAGACTACATCAACAAAACCGCTGACAAGCCAAAGGCTTAGCGAGAAAAATTAGTTAAATATTTTTGTTTGTTAGTTATAATATGAAATAATAAAATTTGTAAAAGTAAAAACATCCTGTTACCTTCAAAATCAGTCGTAACCTTCGGCATCCGTTACAAATACATTCAAACAATCAAATCAGATGTTGAAGACTACACGGGGTGTATAGATCTCTCAAGATTGTTAATTCCATAAACACATAATATTTTTCTAAGAGCAATAGATGCAACGTTACAGGTTAACAACGTATGAAAGCGATCGTACGTACATGTTTATTAGCCTAACATTGATCAAAAGATTGAGTAATTTGTTAGACTATGTTCGCAATGTCAGTCAAACACAAAACCATCAGCAAAACATTGTTATGTTCGTGGCCAATATTAACCAAGCCGATACAATGCGTACATATTGATGATGGAGGTCCTATTGGTTCACAGTATTACTTAGTCATAGTAGACTATTATTCGAAATAACCGGAAATATACCATCTGGATATTGGGCAGATTACCAAAAAAGATATGGATATCCAGAATTGTTGATGTCGGATTATGATAATCAGTTCTTGAGTGCATTCAACATATAAGGACAGCACCTTATCCCCCGCAAAACAATGAACAATGATGATTCCGTTATTGCTTCGAAGTGTTAGAGGGATAGCTTTAAGAAACTACGTAAAGCGCTGCGAAGAATCGCATTTTTTGAGATGAAAATTAACATTTTGTTGTAGAAAATTTTACGATTGAATAAAAATACGATTGAATGATGAATAAAACACATTCGCGAAGTACCAAAACTGCGTCGTTTAAATTTTATAAAGAAATTTATTTGAGAATTTTCAATATACAAAGAGAATAATTGTGTCCTTTTGTATTTAAAATATCAATCTTAAAAGTTTAAAAAAATGTATTGAAATTAGAAGAAATAAATAAATAAACTAAAAGTAAAGAAAAAAACAATAAATTAAAATATTTACAAAATTAGAAATTATTTACAAAATTAAAGAGAAAACAATAAATTAAAATATTTACAAAATTATTAAAATTTTAAGTAAAAAACTTTTTATTTTTTAAAGAAAAACTGCTTTACATACTACATTTGTTCACTTTATTGGTTTCATTAATATTTAAATTTTAATTTCATAAACATATATTAAATGTTTACATTTAGCTAGAATTATATATATATATATATATATATATATATATATATATATATATATATATATATATATATATATATATATATATATATATATATATATATATATATATATATATATATATATATATATATATATATATATATATATATATTAAAAATTTATATCCACCTTTTGCCGAATAGTCATAAAATGAGGTCCCACTAGAAATCCTGGGATTAACAAATCTCAAAAAGATAAATCGGGTTTTATTAATCCCAAATAATAACATAAAAGATAATATTGTTTAGTTACGCAAAACCTTATCATGTGCTGAAAAGTCTACAAAAACATTAAAAATATCTGAAGAATATGATTATGTTAGTTTCGACTTTTAATTGGGTTATATCCAGCAAAAGGCCATAACATATGGTACCCTTTTATTTTAGCAAACAGATATTAAAAGAAACAAAAAATAACGCGCTACAATGTATTAATGTAATTTACATATATTTATCTCTTCATAATTGTTAACTACAACATATTAGTAATCTTATATATTTAATTATTATTATTTAATTGTAATTTAGTAAATATATTAAATATTTATTTTTTTATGATTATATTCTCAATACAATAGAAAATAATCCTCTATGAATCCCGTCTTCTGACATAAGTGTATCATCATTTTATATTAAGAAATTTTGCATACTAAGAAACTTAAAAAAATGTTTTTTGTTTAAAGAAATATTATTCTGAAAGAGAACTTCTATGTGACACTGAATGGGTTACGAATAACGTAAACTTTTATTTGATAAATATATTCAAATTGTTGTAGACATTTATGTATAAAATTATTAATGAGAAGCTCTAATAATTGAGCAATGTTATAATATTCTCATATATGTATTTTAACATTATTATTTTATCTTTTTTTTACTAGATAAGCGAACATGAAAATAACATATACTATATATATACATATATTTTTAATAGTTTACATCATGAATTTTATATTATTATATATATTAAATTAAATTGAAATCAGTCCATTTGTTTTTTTTTTTATAAAAAAATAAATAATAAAAAAATAGTAATTATAAACAAATAACTTAATACAAACAAAAACAAAAATGGTAAATATTAACAAGAATTTGTATACGTAAATATATAATGTAGAGTTTATAACAAAACAAAAAAATAAAACATTATACGTATATATGTAAATTTTCAAACAATATTTTCTTATGAAACTTGCTTTTATAAGATATTACATTTTAAAAATAATAAAAATATATATGTATATTTTTTTTTGCTCATTTCACTGCTTGATATAACGATGTACGATATTAATAAAAATAAAGTTTTCATTACTTTAGAATAACATTTAAGTTATATCATTTTTTTAATATTCAACAGTGTTTCAAATAAACCTTACTTGTTGGTTTAAATATTAAATACTTTAATTTTATAGAATAGAAATCTATTTGTCGTTCAATCTTCATATTCTATTTTAATAAGCTTGAATTTTGCACATATTAATTTTCCATTTTAATTTTCAAAACTTCGAGAGTATTATTTTATTAACTTTCCTTCGATTCTTTTAAATAATTTAACAGAAATAATAAATGTGCGTCTGTATATTATATTTAATTATTATTAATAGTATGTATACTAATTTTAAGATAAAAAGCTTCTAGCTTTAACTTCTAAAATTTGGTTTCAATAATTTTTATATTTATTTATTTATTTATTTATTTATTTATTTCCGCATTTAACCAAAACAAATAACAAATTTTCTTTGTTGTAATGAAATACAAAATTCATATATGTAAATATTTAAATATTCCTAAAGAAATGAAATTTCTATAAAGAGTAGAAATGAATAAAAGAAAATTATTTATTTATTAATAATTTTGTTACGTGTATTCGGCGGGGAATAGGGAGGAGAGGTTTTATAGATCCACAATAAGCGGTACTAAGATCTTAGCTCAAAATAAAATGAACGTTTCTTGGTTTGTAATGTCTATTATACAATAACCTAAACTCCTACAAAACCATATACTTCTAAAACTCGTATTTCAAAGTCACCTGAAGGACACAGAGGAGGATTATTGAAGGTTTTGCAGCTATCCGTTTTCCCAAATCGTATATTCTCATCCATCCATATGGCTTGACCTTCTCTGAAATTAAATAATATTTTATTTAACTTTTTGCATTTAAATTGTTCATGCATTTAACATACCCTCCTCCAATAGTAATCATTTTTGAATCGGCCGCCATAAATAACTCTGACGAATGACCCAGATCCTTATCGTTATCAATTCCCACCCAAGGATATTTGGCTCGTTCAGGGTATAAAGAAAAAAGAAATGTTTCTCCAGTACCAAAGTAGGCTTGCCTTTGGCCTTTGTCATCTTTAACGTTGCGCTCAAACCAACGTGATGAACAGTACGCTCCAAATACCTTAATAATTTGATTTGTAAGATCATTAAAAAAATTTTACTTTTAGGAAACCATTGTAATTTCATATTTTATGAAATAACAAAAAAATACCTCATTATTACACGTTTTAATCATCATTAATGTCGGCTCATGTTGTTCTACGCGAACATAAAAAGTGGTTAAAGAGCATCCATGTTCCTCGGTGGTATATAAAAGTACTGGCTGATACATAGTAATTCTAACAGGAAGCCAAGACCATAAAGTGAAAAGCTGGATACGAAATATACGAGGATTAAACAAAATAATTTAGTAATATGTTTTTTAAATGAATACAAAAGATAAAAAACATGCTATTAAAATATTAACATAGTATAATAATATAAATAAGTTAATTGTTTGAAAGAAATTATAAATGGCACAAACAATGTAAATGTATTATTCGACTTTGCCGAATCACATATGTCCCTCACCAGTGTTAAGACGGAATTAAATTATATTTTATTTATATGAACAATAAAAAGGAATATAATAAAATAAAACTACTAAAATATGATTATTTTGCAAAAAATTTAAGTTAAATATTTGTTGCCTTATACATCATAAGTCACGATATTAACATTTTCAAGACTTTTTGAATGATAATATTATAAAGGTGTCCTTTTTTCACGCTCATAGTAATGTTGATGATAGTTATTTTAAGTATTATCAAAGCAATTCGGACAATATACCTAAAATATGGAATATGGATAAATATGGATCTTACCACTTTGTTTAATTATTAAACAGCTATTTGCAGTGCACTAGTAATTTTAATTTTATGTTAAGACAACTATTTCGGAATAAATAAGTACGTATTTTTATATTATCCCATAAGTATATGGTAAGAATTACATATGATTGAATACATATTCTACAATTTTAAAAATTCCTCAGTTACGCTAGTGAGTGACTGTAGATAAAGGCCAATCTGGCAAATAGTGTCATGTGTGTTTTATTTAAATTCGATATTACTTTTGGAGTTAAAGAATGTAAATAGAAGATTCTACAAACTTTTAAACTATTAGAAAAAAGAAATTTAAAAACTTAATTGATAAATGATGAACGCTTACATTAAAACTCTCTTTTATAGTTTTTATTAACTTTTTAACATCCATCGCGTTCAAATTCTAAAGAAAATAAAAACCAATAATTTCATTTGATACAATATATTTTAATAAATCTTATTAAATTTGATTGCAACAAGGGGGCAACATTGAGGGGATTTTCGGTTAAGTTTAAAAAGAATATAGCATATATTATCATATGTTCTTTTACGTAGATAGAGGTAGATTTTGATTTACTCTAAAAATGTAAGAACATTTAAATTGATTTTGATTTTTATAAATATATTACAAATCTCAAATTTTATTTGTATAGACTTCTTTCGTGCTTATCAACAATATCTTCTAAACATATTTTTTGTGTTTTATAGGTAGACTAAAGTAAAATAAAAACACCTTACAAATATATTTACATTTTAATGTTTATTGTAAACTACCAACAAAAACATAAAAACAGTGTATATATTAAAATAACAAAAAATACATCAATATATTTGACTATAAAAAACAACACCAAAGGTTCACACTTACATCCTCATTTTGACAAACGGTAGACTTTATATTATGTATGGGATAAACACCCATTGCAATGGCTCTATGGCCAGGGGATTTTTCACCCTAAATTAACCCATGTACATTTTTTATAATATTAAAAAAATTAACCCATAAGCCAGTTAGAAAAATTTTATATAAATAAAAAGTTATAAATTTAAAGAAAATATTAAATAATTTATTTAACCATTAAGTATTCGTAGTGTTGAAATCATAAGAAAAGCATATCAGTATATTATAGAGGTCCAAGCGATTTGTGATTTTAAATTTTTATTATTTCAAAGGCAGCATTAATATATATTTTGGATAAAAAGAGAATAAAAAGTATAAAATATTTTATCACATTAACTTTAATTATCAACAAATATTTTTTGAAAAAAATATGATATAAACAATCTCGAATTTACTCAGTTGGATTCGATCAAAGAAAACATAAAATGCTTTAAGATATTCATTTATCAAAGCAAAAGTAAAGTAATAAATAATAATGGTGGCATCGGAAAGTAGACTTGTATATAAAGTAATTAACAAAGCATTTTTATGGACAATGCTATTTTTGTTAGTAAAATATAAAATTTTAAGCAAAAAAAGTAAAATAAAAAAATAAAAAAAATTAATATCAAGCAATTTTTATTACCAAGTTCCGACATGTTTCAGTGTGGTGTGCCTTCTATATCAAAATTAATTAAATTTCATTTGTATAAATTCAACACAATATTTCAACAAAAAATATTATTGAATTGTTTTGTTACGATATGAAGTTATTTAATTGAATTATTGTGTGGAAAAAAAGAAAAAGAAGAAAAAGTAAAAATTTAATCAAAGTGAATTATGGATTTATAACTAATATATCTAGCAAATTAAATGTACAAAACTAAAAATTTCATTAAACTACGAAACTTAAAATATTTAATATTGCGATAATAATATTGTGTTTTGTTAGTTATAGAAATAATAAATAATAAAATCAAATAAGATAAATAATATTAAGCTGGGGCTAATTATAAAATTACAATAGAAATAAAAAATTACACGTGAGAAAAGCATTTAACAATGATTATTTCACATAAAAATTACAAACTATTTCATCGAGATTGTTTTCTTTAAGGATACAAATATTGTTATTAAAAGAATAATATATATATATATATATATATATATATATATATATATATATATATATATATATATATATATATATATATATATATATATATATATATATATATATATATATATATATATATATATATATATATATATATATATATATATATATATATATATATATAAACCTTTATGCACAATACATTTCGTAACAAAATATATTTATTTAAATATATTTACTTTAATTAAAATATTACATTGTGGTTTGGTTAGCCTCACGTATTTTTGAAACTTACAAAAATATTTATTATGTAACGTATTCTAATTATACCCACCTCTCTAATGGTTAGTGTATGTGACATCATTTGTATATTAACTTGTGATTGACTTGTTGGTAAATTGTCGCTTGAACGCGACTTAACTAATTGCTTATTACCGCTATTTAAAACGGAACGGCTTTTTAATAACATTTCAGTCTTTAAAAATATTCTAGAAATATATGTGGAACTGTGGAATTCAAAATACAAATTTTAATTTTTAATAGGAAGAAAATATTAATGAAAGAAATACCTTAGTCCTCTAATACTAAAAGCGGCATGCAATAATTTGGCTGGCGATACTGGGATTTTCTTGCAAAATTTTATTAAAGCACTGCCAATGTCATTTTTAATATTATCTGGGCTCCATTCATTGTTTGATTGGCACTCCTTATGGAAGAGATTTAAAATAACTAAAGCAACACGGTATAGAACCTTAATGCCTTCATGGAAAAAACAATCCATTATGCGTACTAAATGCTGGAAGGGTAGACCTGCTAAAATCCACCAGCACCAATCCATAAAAACTCGTTCTAGTTTTACCCCTGGACAAATTCGTTGAAAATAAGAAACGGCGTTTTTCTTAAGAGATATCAAATTTATAATTCAGCATTTAAAATATTTTATTGTGATTCATCACTTACTGTATGCTTCTTTGCTATTTGCATAACAGTTTTCCATGTTACTTCATGCAGCAGTTTAGTTTGATTTATGAATACTTTATCTTTACTTCCCACCAAAGCAGCCAAACAATGATAAGCTTCCTCCTCTAAAATCCAAAAGTAGAAAATTAAGCTTAGAATAAACTTAAAAGTTTATATGTTTCTATATTAAAATGTTCCTCTTAAATCTTCATTTTATTAGTCTTTTTCATGAAAAAATATAAAACTGTTAAATATCAGGATTTTCAGTTTTCAATAGATATTTTTTGATTTATATTATTAATTATAGTTAATACAAATATATATTAAAGTTTTCTTTTGAAATCAAAATATTTTTCAAATGCCTTAAGTTTTGCTTTGATTTCCTGCTATTTTCATATGCGATGTAGTTTAAAACGCAAACAAAACAATGAGAGCAGAGACCACCGAAATAAAATACGTATAATACACATGTATATGCAATCGTATTATTGTGTTTTGTATATTTATTTATCTAAAAACTATTATTTGGTATTTTTTGCATCCATATGTGTCTTTTTAACCATTATATGCAGAAGTAAAATTCGTATAACTTTAGGGGAAAAATTTTTTTACTTATGCAAAAAATGATTCAAATAATTTCTGATGGAATTGCAATATAATTTTGGTCAAAAAAGTACCAACAGTATCGGAAATTACTATCTGTTTTAAAATCATAAATTCTTGTACATAATCTACATGGAATAATGTACGTATTGTAGGTACTTTTGAATTTTCTAATGGTACGTTTTGAATTTTATTGGAAATGTACCACTACCTGGCACTGTTTGAATCTCCTGGTGGTACTTTTGGGTTTCTAATATTATATATAGAACAAAGTTATTAATAAAGAAATAAAATATGTATGTATTTTTAGTGCTTAAAATGCTTTTGTTTATCACATGTATATATTCAAATAAAAATTTATACACAAACATATACAAATGAAACCAAAAACAATATAATAAAATAAAATATGCATAGATAAAAATTAAATAATAGATGTAGATGTGATATTGTGATATTGTTTTTGATTTAATGCATTTTCTTCTAACACTTAAGTAATAAACTAAGCAATTTTCAAATATATATACTTATATTTAAAAATCGATTCTAAATTTTGAAAAACATAACTAATGCTAGAATACTCACCAGACATAAAATGCAATAAAATCGATGTAATCGGATACAATACTGGACTGTAAGTGATATCGGGACAATCATAACCCAAGACATTGACAATACGATCAGCGACTGCCCGACCGGTACGTGTTAAATGGTAGGGTAAACAATGAGTTGCATCAACAAATGCAGGTAACATGATGGGTTTTTCTGATAATTCTGTTGTACCAAAAACCTGATATAGAATAATTTTTAATTAGTAAAAAATATTTCCATAAATATAATGTTTAAAAAACCAACCTGATGAACCATCTCCCAATAAAAACCTTCTACCATGGGAGGTTTGGTGTTATGTTGACCACATAACGTTGGCCAAAGCTGTGATCTAATAGGCGAATTGATAGGCCAGGAATTTTCACGTAAAATGTTTTTTACATCACGTTTCTTTCCCTGATCTAAAAGTTGTTTTATTTCGGTATAAGAACGTAAAGATGGTTCCTTCCCTGAAAAAAAGGAAAATAGAAACAATATACATAATCAAAATAACAATATATCGCCTATTACTTAATTGATAATTATCTTTTTCGAAGGTAACCATCATATATTAAATCAACTCTGAATATGTCTCTAGTGTGTACATTCATGTTACATATTAAAATCAATTGATAATATTTGTTTCATTATTTCATTTAAAAAAGTAAACATTGTTGATATTTGCGTATCAGGTTTTTATAATTCCCTTAAGTTGAGTGCTTGTTCTTTATTTTGTATGACTCGCTGTGAAAAGAGTCAATCAACTTTTATTTTCAGAAAAATAATTTATTTTATTTTTAAATAAAAAATAAGTTTTTTTTGGGAAAATTGTAAATGAAATCAAAGTATAATATATTTCTAAATCTTCCTTTATATTTGAATTTAGAATTAAGCAACAAATATAAAATATTACATATCAATTTTCTAAGTGATCTTTTGTAATAATTTTTCAATAAAAATATAATTTTCCATATGCAAATATTTTAATGAAGCTCCATCTGTATTCGCATTCATGGATATCTTTCGATTCGTAGGACTGCGTTCATGATATTAGAATTTTTTTTAGCAATAAGTGCAAGTTCAATTATTTCGTATATATCTAGGTACAAAATAATATCTTATCTTACAACTTTTTTGTGCATGCTAGAGTACATAATTTTTTGTTTATATCACAAATTATATTTATTTTAAATATATACATTAGAGTGCTTATAAATTAAATAGTAAATAAAACATGTTACAAACAGTAAATATAAAATACAAATGGATTGTTGTGTTGTAACTATTAAGTATAATATATACTTAAATAGTTACAACTAACAAAAAATTTCAAGGCAGAAAATGATATTCTCTTTCATAATTTAATAATTAAATATATCTTTAAAAGAAGTTTGTAAAAAATGTTGAGATCACCCTAATGTACACAATCTGTTTTTAACAACGAAATATAAAAACCAAATTCAAATCGATCAAACGTCAATAAACTAATAAGACATAATCATAATAATCAATCTTATAAATATTTTTAAATTTTAAAATACAAATGGATTGTTGTGTTGTAACTATTAAGTATAATATATACTTAAATAGTTACAACTAACAAAAAATTTCAAGGCAGAAAATGATATTCTCTTTCATAATTTAATAATTAAATATATCTTTAAAAGAAGTTTGTAAAAAATGTTGAGATCACCCTAATGTACACAATCTGTTTTTAACAACGAAATATAAAAACCAAATTTAAATCGATCAAACGTCAATAAACTAATAAGACATAATCATAATAATCAATCTTATAAATATTTTTAAATTTTAAATATATTTTTCTTTTTTTTTGTATTTCCTATTCCGTTCGATTTAATATCGTTTGGACGTTTGATAATTTTTTATGTAAATTGATGATCATACTTTTTATTGTTGTACTTTTTTAAATAATAAAGTAAATATTAGTTTTTGTATACTTGTATATTCGAAAATCAAATAATTTCAAATCTACATGTATAATTGAGTTAAATGTTGAATAAATGTTTGATTTTCTAAAGACGAACCTCTATCAGAACATAACTGGGAAATTTGTTAATACTAATTGTTATAAAAATACCCAAAATACTTCATATTTCAGTTGAACAAAAAAAGATCTAAAATCAAAAAGAAAAGATCTAAAATCAAACTATTCATTTTATGAAACCTTTAGCTTCTAAATTTAGAAAATAATTTTAGTTTTAATTCAAAGGCTTGTGTATTATATTACGTTCTAATACAATGTATAATATAAAATAAAAATGGATTGATGGCGCTCTAAATAGCTAAATCGTAGGACCATTGTGAAATCTGGGATTGTCAATTACTCGTGATATTTAGTACTTATTAAAATTATTACATTTATTAAAACATTGAAACAATACTTCCTTTTTCTAAAGAACTTAGTGTATTCAAAACACCTTTAAATGTCTGAGCACACGAATATTTTCCACTAGCATTAGCTTTTATTAAGGAATATGTGATAATCCACACGCCCTTAAGAATAAAAGTAAACTTTCCATTCAAAATGTATTTATAATTAATTTAGAAGTAAAACATGTTCTATTAAGTAATATTCTAAGACTTATTATATATATTTTCACAGTGACCAAACAAAATTCTTATTTTAAAATTTTTATAAAAAAGGCACGTATAACTAACATAGGACTTAGACCATTTTGATCGTTATTGTTTCGACTATTTGATTTTTAATTTTATTTTATTTTTAAAAGTTATTTTTGATATTTATTCTCTTTTCTTTTTATTTTCTCGAGCAGAAATAAAAACTATTTTTATTTTTTATTATTTGGATCATAAATTAACAATTACTATGTTTTTTTTTTGTTCGAGCAGAAATACAAGTTATATTCCACTTTTTCCAGAATCATTTCTTACACAAACTTTAATAGATCTATGTGGTTTATGGAACTATTTAAATTTCATTTATTTATAAATTTAAACCTTCAACAATTTATTATTCCTGAAAATATAAAAATCAAAAATAATTACGGTCCGCAAATTCGTGTAATGTTGTTTATTTGCATATGATTAATTTTCCATACAATTATTTTGAATCAAAAATTGGAAATTTCGAAATAATTTAGAGTATTTTTATATAAATGTTTAATTATCGAAATACTGCATTTAATAAAATAATTTAATTTTGGAATTTACAAAATAATATCTTTATTTCTTTTCAATTAATATGTAGGTAAAAACATTAATCTTACATATATGAGGAAGGTTCAATTACCTGGACTTAATTGCCAACATTGACATTTTGTTGTTATATCATTTGTGCTGGCTGCTATAAAAAGAGGCAATTCAAAAAATTTATCACATTCTGGATCCACGTAAACACTACTGCGCCGACTGTTAAATTGTTCAAGTTCCTTGATGGCCAGTATTTTACCAACCATTTTTTATAGTGCACAACACAGACACACAAATAAATAATAAATTATTACTGTTTAATACTTTCTGTGTAAATAATTTCGTAATTTTTTAATAAAGAATATTTTTCTGAACACAGTATTAAAAGAGATTTCCAGATCTTGATTTTTTGAAATATATATATATATATATATATATATATATATATATATATATATATATATATATATATATATATATATATATATATATATATATATATATATATATATATATATATATATATATATATATATATATTTATTTATTTTTATATATATATATATTTTGTAAAGGTTATTAAAGGTGAAATACATTTTTTATTTATATAATAATTACACCAAAAAATTGTCGTTGTTATTCTTTTTCCATTTACACATTTTAAATTCGGTTTTTTATTTGCACAAATTTTTTTGTAAACTTTTATACAATTTAATTTTAATAAGATGTTCGATAAATTTCGACCGTTGTTTACAGCGTTATACATATATTATTGTTTCTTTAAGATAATTTTTCTTCCATTTTATTTACTATATTTCTTTATTATGATTTCTATTGTTCAATTCTTCAACATTATTTTTATTTTCTTCGGTCTTAGAAACACCTTGTTTTTAACACGATCACTAAACGAGCACAAATAACATATCTGCTGATAAAAGTGACCGGCATTTGTTGAAAATTCAATGAAAAATTAAAAGCTTTTCATTTTCTCTCCGCAATTAAACGAATAAGAGCAAAAATATAAATATAATCTAATAAAGTATAATAACAACAGTTCAACGAAAATAAGTACTGCGGACTTGAGCGATTTTAAAAACATTCTTCAAAATATTCTTAGTTAAAAAACAGTTAATTACAATTATTATTTACAAAACAAGTAAGAATGCTTTATTCGGCTATGCGGAATCTACAATACCCTTCACCTACAAATTGACAAAGAAGAAACTTCTCAGCACTATAACACATTTTACTGAGTTCTGTCAATCTGTCTGTTGTGGATGTGAGCGTGAAAACAACATATAGGCGGACGTAGCTAAATCGACTTATATTTTGCAAGAATAATTGGGGTTTAAGATGATTCCTTCTTAGCGTTACACACTGAATGACAAAGTTAATATACCCTCTTCACTACTTGTGGTGGTGCCACACAAATAACTTTGAATAATTTTTAAAACATTTTTCAAATGACATTTTGAAAATTCTAATTTTAAATTCAAATAATTATAAGTAAGAAAATGTTGAAATTGACAACACCGTATAGACCATATTGGAGAGTCGCGCACGTGATTCAAAACAAAGAGAAATAGACAAGGTGCAGAAATAATAAAAGATAGAAAAATAAAATAAACAAGAAAGAATACTATATTCTGCTATACACTTGAACAAAAACAGTTTAGAAGTAATTACTTGATTCGTGTTAAACCCAATTTCTTTCGCCATTGTTCGCCAAAATTACGTTAACAAGTTAGATTAAATCCTTTTTTTGAAATTATTTCGTCCGTGTTCGATAATTATTGTTACACAAGTTGAATTCGAATTTCCTTTTTTAAATAAGCATTTCCTCTATAAATTGTATACTATTTAGAACAGTGCAAATAATACTTGTGGTGTACGACACTATATAAACATATCTATACTGTAACACATACAACTGACAATGTTAAAATTTCTCAATAGATGACAGCTGATCGTTTTTAGTTCTTTTCTCCGATCAACATAAAAAAATTTTTAATATATTTATCTGGCACACATTTTCAAAAAAAATTTAGGTCCTACAGTCAGTCGGCTATCATAAAAAATTTTAAAATAAACAAACCAAAAATGGTTTAAAAATTTATTTCGACTTGAATCTCCGAAACTATAAGAGATAATTCAAAGGACTAACTATATACAAAATTTTCTTGCTCTCAATTCATAAATGGATTTTTGGTAAATTTTAAAAAAATCAACATACTCGAGAAGGTTAACTTTAGAGGGTCACTGACAACGCCCCTGACCATACAAGGGATGTCGGATGATTAATATGTAACATTGAGCAAAAATTTCTGTGTTTATGCTACATATTGTTATCTAAATACAAAATCACACATTTCCAGTCGAAGTTCTTCCACTTGATGAAGATTTTCATTTGTCATCACAATCAAAATTACTAATTGATTTAACAAATTTATGATAAAAATATTATTATCAAATAATTAAATATTCACAAATTATGTAAAAAATCATGACTAGTGAGTTTAATGATATAAATGGGAAATAAATAAAGCTAATATATAATATCAATATGCTTAACAATAGTTATTACTTATAAATTATTTATAGGTGTCAGTCAAAAACTAAGCAATATCTTACTAAATATTTTATTTCTTACATGTTTTTAGTCACGCTAGCAGAGTTTGATTTCATTTTGTTATGTTGTAATGTTTACAAATTTGATGTTTGTTTATCTTTTAATTGCGTCAAGTGGCTCTGGCTCATCGGCATTATTATCAACACTGCTTTTCTAATAATATAAAAAAATAATCCTGACGTTATTTCTCTTTTCTTTTTTGTTTTTAACAAATTTTAAACATTTTTAAATGGATTAACTGTTGCATGAGAATTTTTCAATTTCAAGTGCGATGTGGTTGTGTGCCAAAATTGTTAAAAGATTTAGTGTATGAAATTATTTTTCTCTGTACTATTATTGTTGATTTTAATAAGATTTTTGATTGTGCTTGTTGCAATTATAATGAACAAGAACACAAAATTTATTTTACGTTAATGTAAATTAAGGCAATACAATGGCACAAACAGAAAATGAAAAAAGAGAAAATGAAAAAAATTTCATCCAAATATATGTCGTATTTACAACGAAACTTATACAAAATCTAATTAATTTTATTACGAATTTCTTTCTATTAAATTGATCTCACAAAGTATTTACAGTCATGGATATAATCTAAGGCCCAAAATGAAAATCGACATAAAATATTAGTTTTTAAGTCTTGCAAAAATAAGTTTAGTACAAAATAATCTTATGAATTAGAACTCTAACATATACGAAATGTCCAAATCTTGAAGCCATCTTTGCTAACCGAAAAAAAAGAGAAAAGTTAAGAAATTGAAACCTATGTGTAAATTTTTCTCACATTTTCGTATATGATATCTGAAAACCAGTTAAATTTATAATATATTTTGGCAGTAAAAAGCACACGGATCGACATGTAACCGATTTCATACTACATCCGTCATTTCAAAGTATCAAAAATATTTTAAAACTAGACTTGAGCAATGAAACACATAATCTTTTAAAGCATTTTTAATTATTGATACTTTGAAATATAATAATTTTAATTTTACCCGTTTTCGAAATCTGTATGATCATTGTAACCGGTTTAGTTTGGAACATCTTTATTAAGTGATACAATTTTATTTCTCCTCTAATAGTAAGTAATATTTAGGACGTCAGATCTTGATTTATTTCAATATTATTTTCTTTGATTAATTAAGTAATTACTTTTTGTGTTGAATTAAAAAAATCACTAAAAATTATTAAATTGTTTACTCAAATTAGTGTATGTATATACACATATTCTTCACACTGTATGTATATAGATTTTTATCTTTATATGTTCATTTGCTCATATAATGAGGTTAATTATACATCAATGTACAAAACGATTGCATGATCATTCAATTATCATCAAATAATACTTTTTCTGTACTTATTCAAATCTTCTGAAATATATTGAAAATTTAAGTTAAAATTTAAGTTTTCTTAAAACCGGTTTAGATTTAAAACACAATCAACTGCTGATTTAACATTTTGTCAATAAAATAAATTATATTTATAAATTTTCTAATATTTGTATGTTCACAACACGATCTATTAAAGCCAAAGTACATTCTTCTGCTCAGCACAAATTATAAAAACTGACTGAACAGAATATTCATTCAATTGCATATAATTGGAAATAAACACTAAAACTATTTTAGATTAATAATTATTTATCAATATATTAGAAAGAAAACATTTTCTGTTTGCATTTTATACCCCAATAAAATAACGAGTTATATATTTCTAATCACAACACTTTATTGTAGATCACAATATCTAGAAATAAATAATTTAATTAAATGCAGTCATACTTCATAAAGAGAACAATAAAATGTATGAAAGAAGAGAAAAAACAAAACACTTCAATAATATTTTTGAAAAAGCTGTTAACTAAAAAAGCTCTATTAGTTTATTAGAAGTATTTTTCACATTTAATTTGCAACATAAAATACGAAAATTTAACCCTTCATTGCATGAATTTATGTATTTTTTAAATAAAGCATTGTTTTAGTCAATATTCTATATTGTAGGAAAATTATTCGACAGTGACGTTTGACATTTTTTGACAACCGCATTTTGTTGTATTTTATAGTCAAAGAGTTGTGAGCAATAACAAATTTGGAGTTCCTTCACCGAAAGTAAATTATTGAAATTTCTATCAGTATGCAAAGAACATTTAAATAATATTCAAATGTGTAAACCTGTGAATACTTACGCCGTCAGTCAACGTTTATGTGATTTTTATTTTTACAACAAAACAACATATTAATTTAAATGCTACTTATACACAAAATGGTAATCTATTTAATCACAATGGATCAAATTAAAAACCATCAGCAAAAATTTTTTCTATCACTGCAAATCAGAGTATGGAAAAAGTCGAAGCAAAATCCATATTTTCAAATGATCTTAATTTCTAATGTTCATTTGCGAAGGTAAGAAAAATAAATCTCTTCTTTTTTCGATTAAAATGTTTATCTTTATTTTTTCTATTTTGCTCCGTGCAAATAAAAGACATTATTCTCAACATTAATGTTTCTGCCAGTAGAAATGTTGGGTTAATTTGTTTTTTTTTTATAATTAGAAAAGTAAATAAATGTTTGGTTTTTTTAATTCTTTATACATGACTTATTTTGTTTAATAAAAAATACTAAATATGGCAACTCTGGCATATGTCATTGTATAACTACTATAAAGCATATTTTTAGGTGTTGTAATGCAATTTTAAACAGTATGTAATATTTGCAAGAGGCGTCGTATGGGACGTGTAGGAAATATTTTTTTCATTCCATATAATGTCATTTAAATAAATTTCTATTAAGAAATTTTTTCTATAAATATATATTAAAAAACCGGTTAACTGGTTTTGGCATTAAACCATATTCGAACTCGAAAACCGGTCTGTCCAACTGAAAAAGAAAAATCCGAAGTAGAAAAGTAACCTTATCACTAAGTCGGAACTGTGGTACTCAGCAGGTTCAACAAGATCCGATATTGCTTATCTAGTAAGTGTATTGAGTTAATAAAATACAAATTATGGAAATTCGCTTAGATTGCTGCTAAGCGAATTTTACGTCATTTAAAACGTACTTACATTACAGAGATTACAGAGTTTATAATGAAAAATTAACTGGTTTCGCTGATGCTGACTGGGGGCTAATATTGATTATAGGTGATCTTATGCTGGATAGATTTTTAAAGCTGCTATACGTTGTAACTCAAGAAAATAAAGAACTGCAGCCATGTAAGCAAATGAATCGGAATATTTTTCACTATCAGAATGTACAAAGAGGCAATTCATTTACGATAAATTTTAAAAGAAATAATTCGTAGTACAACTGTAATTTTTAATGATAATCAAGGGGCTGGCTTGTAAAGCAAAAATCAAATATTTCACAACAGAACAAAATACAGATATACGCCATTATTTCGTTCAAGAAAATGCTATTAAAGGAAATATCAAAATAGAATAACTTCCAACAGACGAAATGCCAGCTGATGTTTAATAATTACCGAATTGTAAACATAACAAATGTATTTCATAAATATTTGTTAATCATTAATTAATTATTATAAAGTAACAATTCAGGGAAAGTTTTGTATATTATAGGAATTTAATACTTAACAATATTATTAAAAATTTTTCAAATATAAAGGAATTATTTCATCATATTTCCATAGTTTTAAACAGAAAATAAATGTTTAATTTCTTAATCAACTATATACAATAATATACATAGTGATTTTAAGAACAAGAAACATATTTGTTTTTCTACAAAAAAATACAAAAATAGAAAATTTATTAAAAAATCAAATTATCGCCATATTTTTTCATTAAATTGTATATTTATTTCTTTTTTCACAAGATTTACATGGACAGCCATCGTAAGATCACCCAGAAAGTGATCCTGAGTCGAACTCAAGTGGTAGTATTAGATAAAAATTTATGTTTTCTATATAACTAATAATTGAACAAGTGGTAGTAGTAGATAAAATTTATGTTTTCTCTATAACTAATAATTAAACAAAGCCAAGATGTAATTAATAAAATATATCATTAAAATTAATATTGTAAGCAACAATTTCCTGGGTTTGGGTAATTTTGTATTGATTTTTTTAATGAAATATATTATTTTATTTATTTAAAAAGGAAAAAATTCTTTTTAGTACTCCAGATATAAAAAATAAAATGCTTGTACAAGTTTCGGCTTTAAAATAATCTTTCTTATTTGTATTCTTTTAAATACTTTCGGCCGCATCCAAAAAGGAATTTTATAGTACAATTATTAAATTAAAAGATCATATTAAAAAAACACAAATAAATAAATAAATAAATAAATAAATAAATAAATAAATAAATAAATACTTTTTAAATTTCTTTAAATTAAATAGTTTAAATTAAAAAAATTTATTAATATTTTGAAAAAAAAAACGTTTCTTTTAAAATATTTTATCCATTGATAAATAAAAATACTAAAGTATATATAAAATTAATTAGTATTCGAATAACGAGCTATATTTTATTTTATTTTATTTTATTTTATTTTATTGATTATAAGTACATCACTTAAACATTGTGTAATATTTTTATTTTTATTTTTAAATTTATTACTCTATTGCGTATTTGTGACAATTCTAAATCTAAAAAATCGACCTAGAAATATTGTCAAAACATTTTAAAAAGTTAGAAAATATGAATATCACATAAAGTAGGTTTATCCAAGATACTTCCTATTTTTAAATTTAACAATTGGTTGATGAATTCAGTTATAAAATTGTATTACAAAATTGGAATTTAAGTAATTTAGAATTATAAAGCTCTATTAAGCTTTTTTGAATACGGCCGTTTATATTTAAAATAGAAGAAAAACGAAAAAATAATAATAATTTATATTAAACATGTATTTTTAATGTTTGAAAATTTGTACTTCTAGACTTACCTGTTGATTTTGGCAGATTATAGAAATCCAGCACTTTAATTTCAGAAGTTTCAACATGTGGAGAGAAACCTTCATACAAATCGCTCTCTTCTTCAATGCCACTCAATTTGTCTGCTTGGGCAGATGCCGTATCACGATTATAAGGCATTTTAAATATTTATATAATTAAAAAATCCAATAAAATTTATCTTAATAGACAAGAAATAGTTTCAAAAGAAGTCTTAATTATTAACACTGTTTAAAGATATCGGTGTTGTCGTTGTTGTTTTTTTTTCTAATTTGTATGACTAAAAAAATATGTATTTTGAATCAAATATGTAAATATTTGCAGCTATAACATTCTAATTTAGCTTTTTAACATTATTTGGAGATAAAAATACTCCAGTACGATGATGCTTGACCGAATTCATTTCCTTTCCAAACCGACGAACAATTTTAAATTAAAATTCAAAAGAAACTACAGCTTTTATTTTTATTTCTTTCACCACTAGTTGTTGCTTGTACAATATAAATTACAAGAAATCTCGAAAAGGTTCTGTAATTAAAAAGTTGAAATATATGCAAGTGTTAAAAATGCAATAAGAATTTTTTAATTATTAAAAATTAATTATTTATTTAAAAGATATAAATCGCTGATAGTCAAAAAAACAAAATATTAAAAAAATTGGAATCTTTTAAATAATATATTTTCAACGTGTTCCAAATAATATTTTTATAAGCTGTGTGAAGATAAATTGCAAATTTATAACCCTAGACCCAAACCACACAAGTTAACAGAGCTCTGTTAATGCTTTAACAGAGCGCTGTTAAAAATATATAAAGACGAGTGTTTCATTTAAAATGCAATAGGGAGCACATTTTTGAACCAATGACCAAAGAAGAGAAGGAACCAGATGAGATGCATCCACATATATAGTCATTTTAAGAAACTTTCTTCTTAACTTAACAGAGCTTTGTTAATACTTTAACAGAGCGCTGTTAAAAATATATAAAGACGAGTGTTTCATTTAAAATGCAATAGGGAGCAACTTTTTGAACCAATGACCAAAGAAGAGAAGGTAACAGATGAGATGCATCCACATATATAGTCATTTTAAGAAACTTTCTTGAAAATTACTATAAAAAAAACAAATTTTTATTAAAATAAAAATTTGCGCTCTCTGAGGGATAAATCCAGATTTGGGGAGAACAAGGTAACGTGGGCGAATGAAACTACTTGCATATGATTGATACTGTTTTCATGTATATATATATATATATATATATATATATATATATATATATATATATATATATATATATATATATATATATATATATATATATATATATATATATATATATATATATATATATATATATATATATATATATATATATATATATATATATATATATATATATATATATATATATATATATATATATATATATATATATATAACAAAATCTCAAGTTAGATTACATGAGGGTGTAATTAAGATTTTGGCCATTGTGGCCAAACGAAGAGGTGGCATCCAACGAGACCACATTTAAAATGAGGACAAGTTATCCATATTTATATGTGGAATATATAAATTGAGTTTGTTGGTTTTTGTCTTTGTTGGTTAAATTCGATTCCATTTAAAAACTAATTATTCTTAAATCAAGTAAATATCGATAATTTATCTTGTTTAACATTCGATAGTATTTCAAATTTGATGGCATGTTTTTTAATGCATGTGAAGATAAATACGTATTTAACTAGCACAGACAAAAACCAAATTTTTTAACAGAGCTGATTTTGCGGTTAACAGCGCGCTGTTAAGCATTTAACAGAAGTTCTTAAAATTACTAGTGCACTAAAATGGAAATGGCTCTCCAAGGTGCTAGCATTGGTCCATAACAACACACTACCAAAAATATAATTGGTAGTGAATATATCGCTCTTTTAAAATATATGAAATTTCTTTACATTTTTTGGAAGGATTGGTCAGTATGGAAAAATGGTGCTTGGTACACATATCACGCTATATAGGTATGATAGTCCTAGGTACTCCTAATGGAGCACGATTAGTGGGATATCTGAAATAATTTTGGAATTTGAGAAAAATCGAGTTGAAAATCTTGAAATTTCTCGAGAGGATTTGTGAACCATGTGGGCAAATAGACGTGGTACACGTTCCAGGACATATAGAAATGGTGCTCCAATGGGCCTTTAATAGATCTATAATAGTGGAAAAAGTGAAATAATTTCCAAATAATTTTAATTATTCTTTGAAAATGCGAATTTGTTGAAAATTTTCTAAAATTGACAATATGGGATGTGGTCAGTATGGAAAAATGGTGCGTGGTACACATATCACGCAATATAGGTATGATAATCCTAGGCACTCCTAATGGAGGACGCTTAGTGGGATATCCGAAATAATTTTGGAATTTGAGAAAAATCGAGTTGAAAATCTTGAAATTTCTCGAGAGGATTTGTGAACCTTGTGGGCAAATAGACGTGGTACACGTTCCAGGACATATAGAAATGGTGCTCCAATGGGCCTTTAATAGATCTATAATAGTGGAAAAAGTGAAATAATTTCCAAATAATTTTAATTATTTTTTGAAAATGTGAATTTTTTGAAAATTTTCTAAAATTTACAATATGGGATGTGGTCAGTATGGAAAAATGGTGCGTGGTACACATATCACGCTATATAGGTATGATAGTTCTAGGTACTCCTAATGGAGCACGCTTAGTGGGATATCTGAAATAATTTTGGAATTTGAGAAAAATCCAGGACATATAGAAATGGTCCTCCAAAGGGCCTTTAATAGATCTATAATAGTGGAATAAGTGAAATAATTTCCAAATAATTTTAATTATTTTTTAATACTCAGAAAACATAGATTAAAGAGTGCATTACATGTTATTAACAGCATTTAAGATTTTCTTACATAAAAAACAAAAAATAGACAATGCATTACTCAAAGAGATCACAAAATGTTATTTTTGGCAGTTAAAATTTTATTATAAAATAAATGAGATAAAATAAAAATATTTACATTTATGTTAACATTTTCAAAAATGCTTATTTAATACAAAACCAGTAATTTTTCACAAAAAATTTAATTTTTCACAAAAAAATTAATTTTTCACAAAAAATTTAATTTTTCACATATAAATGAATTTTTCACAAAAAAAATTAATTCTTCACTAAAAATATAATTTTTCATTAAAGATTTAGTTTTTCACAAAAAATTGAATTTTTTCCTGGAACGTGTACCACGTCTATTTTTCCTCATGGTTCACAAATCCTCTCGAGAAATTTCAAGATTTTCAACACGATTTTTCTCAAATTCCAAAATTATTTCAGATATCCCACTAAGCGTGCTCCATTAGGAATACCTAGGACTGTCATACCTATATAGCGTGATATGTGTACCACGCACCATTTTTCCATACTGACCACATCCAATATTATCAATTTTAGAAAATTTTCAAAAAATTCATGTATGTGAAGATAAATACGTATTTAACTAGCACAGACAAAAACCACATTTTTTAACAGAGCTGATTTTGCAGTTAACAGCGCGCTGTTAAGCATTTAACAGAATTTCTTAAAATGACTAGTGTACTAAAATGGACAATGTGAGCAACAGGAACCATGTTCCAAACATTAATATCATGGAAATGGCTCTCCAAGGTGCTAGTCATTGGTCCATAACAACAAACTACCAAAAATATAATTGGTATGCAATATATCGCTCTTTTAAAATATATCAAATTATTTAACATTTTTTGGAAGGATTGGTCAGTATGGAAAAATGGTGCGTGGTACACATATCACGCTATATAGGTATGATAGTCCTAGGTACTACTAATGGAGCACGCTAAGTGGGATATCTGAAATAATTTTGGAAATTGAGAAAAATTGAGTTGAAAATCTTGAAATTTCTCGAGAGGATTTGTGAACCATGTGGGAAAATAGACGTGGTACACGTTCCAGGATATATAGAAATGGTGCTCCAAAGGGTCTTTAATAGATCTATAATAGTGGAATAGGTGAAATAATTTCCAAATAATTTTAATTATTTTTTGAAAAAGTGAGTTTTTTGAAAATTTTCTAAAATTGACAATATTGGATGTGGTCAGTATGGAAAAATGGTGCGTGGTACACATATCACGCTATATAGGTATGATAGTCCTAGGTACTCCTAATGGAGCACGCTAAGTGGGATATCTGAAATAATTTTGGAATTTGAGAAAAATCGAGTTGAAAATCTTGAAATTTCTCGAGAGGATTTGTTAACCATGTGGGAAAATAGACGTGGTACACGTTCCAGGACATATAGAAGTGGTGCTCCAAAGGGTCTTTAATAGATCTATAATAGTGGAATAGATGAAATAATTTCCAAATAATTTTAATTATTTTTTTAAAAAGTGAGTTTTTTGAAAATTTTCTAAAATTGACAATATTGGATGTGGTCAGTATGGAAAAATGGTACGTGGTACACATATCACGCTATATAGGTATGATAGTCCTAGGTACTCGTAATGGAGCACGCTTGGTGGGATATCTGAAATAATTTTGGAATTTGAGAAAAATCGAGTTGAAAATCTTGAAATTTCTCGAGAGGATTTGTGAACCATGTAGGAAAATAGACGTGGTACACGTTCCAGGACATATAGAAATGGTGCTCCAAAGGGTCTTTATTAGATCTATAATAGTGGAATAGGTGAAATAATTTCCAAATAATTTTAATTATTTTTTGAAAAAGTGAGTTTTTTGAAAATTTTCTAAAATTGACAATATTGGATGTGGTCAGTATGGAAAAATGGTGCGTGGTACACATATCACGCTATATAGGTATGATAGTCCTAGGTACTCCTAATGGAGCACGCTTAGTGGGATATCTGAAATAATTTTGGAATTTGAGAAAAATCGAGTTGAAAATCTTGAAATTTCTCGAGAGGATTTGTGAAAATTTTCTAAAATTGAAAATATTGGATGTGGTCAGTATGGAAAAATGGTGCGTGGTACACATATCACGCTATATAGGTATGATAGTCCTAGGTACTCCTAATGGAGCACGCTAAGTGGGATATCTGAAATAATTTTGGAATTTGAGAAAAATCGAGTTGAAAATCTTGAAATTTCTCGAGAGGATTTGTGAACCATGTGGGAAAATAGACGTGGTACACGTTCCAGGACATATAGAAATGGCGCTCCAAAGGGTCTTTAATAGATCTATAATAGTGGAATAGGTGAAATAATTTCCAAATAATTTTAATTATTTTTTGAAAAAGTGAGTTTTTTGAAAATTTTCTAAAATTGACAATATTGGATGTGGTCAGTATGGAAAAATGGTGCGTGGTACACATATCACGCTATATAGGTATGATAGTCCTAGGTACTCCTAATGGAGCACGCTTAGTGGGATATCTGAAATAATTTTGGAATTTGAGAAAAATCGAGTTGAAAATCTTGAAATTTCTCGAGAGGATTTGTGAAAATTTTCTAAAATTGAAAATATTGGATGTGGTCAGTATGGAAAAATGGTGCGTGGTACACATATCACGCTATATAGGTATGATAGTCCTAGGTACTCCTAATGGAGCACGCTAAGTGGGATATCTGAAATAATTTTGGAATTTGAGAAAAATCGAGTTGAAATCTTGAAATTTCTCGAGAGGATTTGTGAACCATGTGGGAAAATAGACGTGGTACACGTTCCAGGACATATAGAAATGGCGCTCCAAAGGGTCTTTAATAGATCTATAATAGTGGAATAGGTGAAATAATTTCTAAATAATTTTAATTATTTTTTGAAAAAGTGAGTTTTTTGAAAATTTTCTAAAATTGACAATATTGGATGTGGTCAGTATGGAAAAATGGTACGTGGTACACATATCACGCTATATAGGTATGATAGTCCTAGGTACTCCTAATGGAGCACCTAAAAAGGATTCATATAAAGCTGAATCTCCACCACTTTTAAAATCTTTAATTTTTACACTTTCTTTTTTCTTTAAGTTGCAAAAATACAACTCAACAAAAAGTTTTTGAAAAACTTTATTGTTAAAATTATTTTTCATTTTATATTATAAAATAGTAATAAAGCACACGATCTTTACGCAAAGAAATCTAAAAGCACAGTGAAGAAGTAGTTTTTCTGTTAACCATAGAAATGACACAAAAAGTAAATTCTTATTAGAAATATAACTGATTCGACAGTTAAAATTGGAGAAATCTTTAAGTGAAGTTTCAACATTTTTTGATTAGCTCACATTTTACAAAAAAAAAAAAACAAACTCATATTTTAAATCTAAATATAAAATTTAAAGCTAAATATAAATTACAGGCTTATTTCACCTATTCCACTATTATAGATCTATTAAAGACCCTTTGGAGCACTATTTCTATATGTCCTGGACCGTGTACCACGTCTATTTTCCCACATGGTTCACAAAAAACTCACTTTTTCAAAAAATAATTAAAATTATTTGGAAATTATTTCACCTATTCCACTATTATAGATCTATTAAAGACCCTTTGGAGCACCATTTCTATATGTCCTGGAACGTGTACCACGTCTATTTTCCCACATGGTTCACAAATCCTCTCGAGAAATTTCAAGATTTTTAACTCGATTTTTCTCAAATTCCAAAATTATTTCAGATATCCCAATAAGCGTGCTCCATTAGGAGTACCTAGGACTATCATACCTATATAGCGTGATATGTGTACCACGCACCATTTTTCCATACTGACCACATCCAATATTATCAATTTTAGAAAATTTTCAAAAAATTCACTTTTTCAAATAACATTTAAAATTATTTTTAAATTTTATATTTAGCTCACATTTTACAAAAAAAAAAAAAAAACAAACTCATATTTTAAATCTAAATATAAAATTTAAAGCTAAATATAAATTACAGGCTTATTTCACCTATTCCACTATTATAGATCTATTAAAGACCCTTTGGAGCACCATTTCTATATGTCCTGGAACGTGTACCACGTCTATTTTCCCACATGGTTCACAAATCCTCTCGAGAAATTTCAAGATTTCAACTCGACTTTTCTCAAATTCCAAAATTATTTCAGATATCCCACTAAGCGTGTTCCATTAGGAGTACCTAGGACTATCATACCTATATAGCGTGATATGTGTACCACGCACCATTTTTCCATACTGACCACATCCAATATTGTCAATTTTAGAAAATTTTCAAAAAACTCACTTTTTCAAAAAATAATTAAAATTTTTTGGAAATTATTTCACCTATTCCACTATTATAGATCTATTAAAGACCCTTTGGAGCACCATTTCTATATGTCCTGGAACGTGTACCACGTCTATTTTCCCACATGATTCACAAATCCTCTCGAGAAATTTCAAGATTTTCAACTCGATTTTTCTCAAATTCCAAAATTATTTCAGATATCCCACTAAGTGTGCTCCATTAGGAGTACCTAGGACTATCATACCTATATAGCGTGATATGTGTACCACGCACCATTTTTCCATACTGACCACATCCAATATTGTCAATTTTAGAAAATTTTCAAAAAACTCACTTTTTCAAAAAATAATTCAAATTATTTGGAAATTATTTCACCTATTCCACTATTATAGATCTATTAAAGACCCTTTGGAGCACCATTTCTATATGTCCTGGAACGTGTACCACGTCTATTTTCCCACATGGTTCACAAATCCTCTCGAGAAATTTCAAGATTTTCAACTCGATTTTTCTCAAATTCCAAAATTATTTCAGATATCCCAATAAGCGTGCTCCATTAGGAGTACCTAGGACTATCATACCTATATAGCGTGATATGTGTACCACGCACCATTTTTCCATACTGACCACATCCAATATTATCAATTTTAGAAAATTTTCAAAAAATTCACTTTTTCAAAAAACATTTAAAATTATTTGGAAATTATTTCACTTATTCCACTATTATAGATCTATTAAAGGCCCTTTGGAGCATCATTTCTATATGTCCTGGAACGTGTACCACGTCTATTTTCCCACAAGGTTCACAAATCCTCTCGAGAAATTTCAAGATTTTCAACTCGATTTTTCTCAAATTCCAAAATTATTTCAGATATCCCACTAAGCGTGCTCCATTAGGAGTGCCTAGGACTATCATACCGATATAGCGTGATATGTGTACCACGCACCATTTTTCCATACTGACCAATCTTTCCAAAAAATGTTAAGTAATTTGATATATTTTAAAAGAGCGTGTGTTGTTATGGACCAATGGCTAGCACCTTGGAGAGCCATTTCCATGATATAAGTGTTTGGACAATGGTTCCTGTTGCTCACATTGTCCATTTTAGTACACTAGTCATTTTAAGAACTTCTGTTAAATGCTTAACAGCGCGCTGTTAAATGTCTGTGCTAGTTAAATACGTATTTATCTTCATATACATTGTTTTTTATGAGTTGCTAATTTTTGTATTCCGTTGGAACATGCTTTGCAGATTAATATACGGTTATACAAAAAACATAAATATGCAATATACAAAAAAAACATATAGGGCTGTATTTTGGATGTGACAAAAACATATTTTTGCATTTCAGAAAACAGCATCAACTATTGTTTCATTCTAGGGGTGACTGACACATCTTTTTTCGACCCTCCCTAATGTACGTACTACATGCGCAGATACATATAAGCATATATAGCATACATTGGTATTTTTATCGCTAGCAACATAAAATTGTTGCTATTCAAGGGAATAGACGAAAAACAAAAAATCCGATAAGATAAAAGAGTGATAGCAGGGTATCAGTCATAAATAAACAATTCGTAAAAACTAAAAATAATATAGTAATATGAATAGAAATTATAAATATCAATGTATTGAATTTTTTGATTTATCTTTTTTATTTTTTATATGTATATAATAATTTAAATAAAATACTTTAATATTACTTACCTATTTTTTTGATCTTTTGTTACTATTATTGTTGCCCTGAAAGTTGTTGAAATGTATCAATACATAACATTTTTCTTTTAACCTTTAATCTTTTATATTATGTATTTTTATAAGGTATACTACTTATATTCTTTTTTATTCGAATATGTTTCATTCTTGAGAAAATTCCAAATGATTTATTAAATTTATGGTCCAATTTTTTATTTATCTACATCGAAATTTCCAGCAATAACAACAACAGCAACAGCCACCTCATCAGTCGACGCTCACACCGATGATTGCAGTCCGAACACCTGATGTGATATCAACATTGCAGTTTAATTGTAATAGTCTCTATAGTTGTAACGAATACAATGTTTTCTGAAAAAAACACACCAGGAGTGGAGGCATAGCCTTCTAATACATACCAGGGTGCAGTATAGAGCTCTATATCACGATTTGACATCCAGAGATCAATACCTTAAAATTCAAGTTATTGCTGTAAGATCGGGAGATGTAGATCACTATAATGTCTATGTTCCACCAGTAGCCAGCTGTCCAACAGGCTACCGTCCCGATATTAGGACTATATTGGATGGCAACATCCGACTAGTCCTCGGAGACTTTAACGCGCTCCATCAGCTTTGGCACTGATGCGCTGTTTGTGCTGTTTGTGGAACTGATAGACGAATCCATCTTCTGCACATTGAACGACGATTCCCCCACATGGATTATGGCTATTTGCGCTAGCTCGCCAGATTTAACCTTAGTAAGTGCTGATCTGATAAACTGCACAATCTGGCAAACTATAGTATCTCTGGGATCAGACCACTTACCCATTATCGTTTCCTTTGGGCGACTCAACGATTTCATCGTTTCTGGAGGCCGCACATACATAAACCAAAAGAAAGCAAACTGGCGCTGCTTTAAAGAATCCTTTAACTGTTAGAATAGACGAGAAGAAATTATGCGAAACCATCAACGCAGCAGTCGAGCAAACGAGCATGATGATATCCGCTGTACCAACCCCAGCGACTCTAGGATTGCTTATATCCTCATATACCAGCCATTTCCCGAAGTCCTAATCCACCGATCCTCTCCAGGTCAGAATTTCAAAAAAATTAATTTTCTTAAATTCCAAGATTACTTGGGAAAAGCGGCTTATAGGGTCTTATAATGTGACCAATTGTCTACCACTTCCACATAGCCTCATACACCAGCCATTTCTCTAAGTCCATATATGACCACCGATCCTCTCCAGGTCAAAATTTCCATAAAATTATTTTCTTAAATTCCAAGATTATTTGGGAAAAGCGATTTATAGGGTCTTATAGTTTGACCAATTGTCCACCACTTCTACATAGTCCCATATATCAGCCATTTCCCTAAGTCCAGATATGGCCACCGATCCTCTCCAGGTCAAAATTTCAGAAAAATTTAATTTTCTTAAATTCCAAGATTATTTGGGAAAATCGGCTTATACGGTCTTATAGTTTGACCAATTGTCCACCACTCTGTCAATGTGTTTACAGTGCTCTGTTAATGTGTTTCCAGAGCTCTGTTAAAGCATGTGGTTTATGTCTTGGCTAAATAAATTTAAATTTATCTTCACACACATGAAATTTTCTTCAAAATTATTATAAAAACACTAATTGTGATTAATATAAAAATGTGCACTCTCTGAGGGACGAATCCAGATTTCGGGAGAACCAGGCAACGTAGGCGTATGAAACTTTGTATCCAACTGCTGTCCTTTAAGTCGATACCTACGAGACTAAAATCTGGACCGACATTTTCCAAATTGTAAAAATTTTAAAATTTTAGGATTCCGTGTGGGATAAGTCAAGATTCTAGGAAAACAAAACAACGTTGGCGAACGATATCTAATAGTCGATACCTTCGAGACTAAAATTTGGATCGACTTATTCAAATTTTTTAAAATTTGGGATTCTGTACGGGATGAATCCAGATTTTGGGAGAATAAATCAACATGGGCGAACGAAATATGATAGATAATGTATCCAACTATGATATCTAATAGTCGATATATTCGAGACTAAAACATGGACCGATTTATTCAAACTTTTAAAAATTTTAAAAATTTAAAATTCTGTGTGTGATAAATCCAGATTATAGGAAACAAGGCAACATGGGCAAATAAAACTCTTTAGATAGGATACGCATTGCATCCAGCTAGGATATCTGTAAGTCGATATATTTAAAATTTTAAAATTTGGGATTCTGGAAAACACGGCAACGTAGGTGAATGAAACTTCTTGGAAATAATACGCATTGCATCCAGCTACGATATCAAATCGTCGATACCTTCGAGACTAAAATTTGGGCCAAGTTATTTAAATGCAATGCGTTTCGTATCCAAAATGTTTCATTTGCCCACGTTGCCTTGTTCTCCTTGAAAGAGAATCCCAAATTTTAAAATTTTAATAAGTCGGTCAAACTTTTAATCTTTAATATATCGACGTATAGATATCATAGATTGATGCAATGCGTATCCTATCTAAAAAGTTTTATTCGCCCACGTTGCGTTCTTTTCCTTGAATCGACTTAAAGGAAACGCAGTTGAATATAATATCTATCATATCCAGGAAGTTTCATACACCCACGTTGCTTGTTTCTTCCAAAATATGGATTCATCCCTCAGAGAGTGCACATTTTTATTTAAATCAAAATTATTGCTTTTATAGTTATTTTGAAGAAAATTGCTTGAAATGACTATACATGTGGATGCAGTTTATCTGGTTCCTTCTCTTCTTTGGTCATTGGTTCAAAAACGTGCTCCCTATTCCATTTTAAATGAAAAACTCATATTAATATGTTTTTAACGGCGATCTGTAAATGCATTAAGAGTGCTCTGTTAACTTGTGCGGTTTGCAGATAAAGAAGCCTTATCGCCAATTTATATAGCGATTTAGCGACCATTGGCTAATAATGCTACTCCAGTGTGGACACCACGCTAAGAGATACACAATTTAAAAATATCAAAAGCTGTCAAAATGCAGCCTTAAGAACGATAACGGGCTGTATACAAATGTCCTCAATTCACCATCTACATGAAGAAACAAAGATCCTTCCAATAAAGGAACATGTTGTCAACAAGAGTAGTTCTCGCACAACTGAGGTGGGTTGTAGCAAGAGGCGCAATGCCTTTTGGTCCAGTCTAAACATCCTCACTCTGTCCTGAAGATCTATGGACCCAAGCAATAGGGGTTGCCAGATTCCTGGCCTGGAGTTGAACAACAACATGAACCAAAAGTGATATGTATGAAATGCAATTATTCTGTCCAGCAGTTACAACAAAAACGATTTGGGGTCTTATATAACGCTTTTATATTTTGTCTGTTAGAATTTTCCATCGTTTAATGTTGAAATGACTATACATGTGGATGCAGTTTATCTGGTTCCTTCTCTTCTTTGGTCATTGGTTCAAAAACGTGCTCCCTATTCCATTTTAAATGAAAAACTCATATTAATATGTTTTTAACGGCGATCTGTAAATGCATTAAGAGTGCTCTGTTAACTTGTGCGGTTTGCAGATAAAGAAGCCTTATCGCCAATTTATATAGCGATTTAGCGACCATTGGCTAATAATGCTACTCCAGTGTGGACACCACGCTAAGAGATACACAATTTAAAAATATCAAAAGCTGTCAAAATGCAGCCTTAAGAACGATAACGGGCTGTATACAAATGTCCTCAATTCACCATCTACATGAAAGATCCTTCCAATAAAGGAACATGTTGTCAACAAGAGTAGTTCTCGCACAACTGAGGTGGGTTGTAGCAAGAGGCGCAATGCCTTTTGGTCCAGTCTAAACATCCTCACTCTTTCCTGAAGATCTATGGACCCAACCAATAGGGGTTGCCAGATTCCTGGCCTGGAGTTGAACAACAACATGAACCAAAAGTGATATGTATGAAATGCAATTATTCTGTCCAGCAGTTACAACAAAAACGATTTGGGGTCTTATATAACGCTTTTATATTTTGTCTGTTAGAATTTTCCATCGTTTAATGTTAAAACTTGAAAAAACAATGTTTCATGCCTGGTTACTGTCAGCGAAACTCTAAACTATTTTTTAATACGGCTACCTAATATTTACAAAATGCACGTTATATAACATAGAAAAAATTTTAACTATAAACAAACTTTGTAATATTCTTGACAAAAGTGGCAAAAAATAAAAAAATAATCAGCTGAGCTTGTACGCACTTTAACCTGATTCTGCGATTTATGTCCCAAATTTGACGATTTTTTACCAGCATAAAATTGTTATATTTATTGTTCATGGTTTTTATTATATATAATTCATCATCATAGCAGCTGGTCTTATAAGTCTACCTTATTTTTTATTTTATGTTTTCCATTATTTAAAGAAAGAATTTTAACGTTATCATAGCAATCAATGTTGTAGTTATATAGTCACCTCATTCAGATCTGCCTTGGCATTTTTTTAAACTACATGGATAGAACAATTTAAAAAAGTAGGAAACTATTGAAGAAGAAATGTAAACAAGTTTATACATGTTTAATAGTTCCAAAATATTTTTTTTAATTTTCTTTTTCTGAATTTTATATTTTAATATGAACATATGAAAATATAAGATTCATGGTACAAACAAAACGTTTTTCCTGCAAAGAGTTGCAACGACAACTTTGTTCAACCTTCAAACCCCTTTATGATTTTTGTAAATAAAAACTTTAATTTTGAAATAAATGCACTCGGCACATAAATCACATGTGTACAGTATATTTTTTCTTTCCACTTCGAATAATGACACAAATATTTGGACAAGCTGATAAAAATTATTTAACTTTCAAGAAAAGACAAATTGTTGCTAAATTTTGATTAAATAAAAGTGTTGTAGCTGGCAATTTCATTAGAGTGACTTTTTAATATTATTTGAGTATATTAAAATTTAAAAAAGTAACATTACTTTATGTGATAATTTGATAAAGTATTATTTGCTTTTTTCACTAATTTCAATAAACACAAGTGGTTAAGTTTATTTATATCTAAAATTGCCACTTTACACCTCAAAGCTGATTTGATCTCCTTTATTAGTATGTATTTATTATTTTTCATTAATAACAAAACTTTGTAAGAACAAATTTGATTACATAAAGCTTTTAGTTTAGATGATATGGAACAAAGAACTCCACTGCTGAGAACCCAAATTTAGAAATATAATGATATGTGAAACATATTTCTATTGACATACATTTGTATGTGCATATATAGGAAGATATATTTTGACTTGAGCTTTTAATACAAACGCTATTACCAAATAATCAATACATTTATGTGTTATACACTTGCGTGCTTTTAGTATTAAAATGTTTTACTCAAATATAATTTTTTACTTATATTAATTTTAGTGTAAGTAAAAATTCGAAAAAGGCATTTTACACCTCTGGGTTGTGTGTAGAAATCTATTCATTAATATTTTACATTTCTTATTATTTAGACATGAAATGAATTGAATAAATTATGAGTTTTATATATTTTTATTAATTTAATGATAACGGTGTTTTATATTTCACTACTTTTCGGTCGATTCTTTAAAGAATTCTTTTTTCACTTTTTTATTGGTGAATATGATGAAATCGTAGGTATATATACATATGGACGTACACACATACTTATAAATGAACATACTCTGAGATGTTTTTTATTTAATGTTGAGACTAAATTTTTATAACAATCGATATTTATTCCACTCAATTTTAGAATTCATATAAAACATTTCTTTTGCACTTTTTTAAAATTCTACAAAGTTGTTTTTAAGAAAATAATTTTAAAACTTTTTATGATGACCAAACATTTTTTATTTAAACGCGTACTTTGTTAAATCAATCACCAACACACAACACACATTCCAAGAGAGTTTCGTTAAAAGACTGAAGTATAAGAATTCTATTATGTCAAATTTTGCAGTTGTGTTTAGTGTTAACATTTCTGTGATTTTGCTGCTAAATCTAGCGTTTTTAATAAAAAATTATATATACATTTTTATAAACAAAATAGTTAAAGGTTTTTATTACCAATATGATTTATGTATTTATTACTGAACCTATACCTAAAATCAGAATATTCCGATGAGAATACATTCAACATTATTATAAATTGTATTACATAAAATTAAGTTTTTCTGGATTTCAATTTTTTTTTTTTGAATTGGAAAATAATTTTGAAAATGTATTTTGTTTAATACAAATAAAACAAATTCATATTTTTTCAAAATTTTCTTTTATCAACGATATTCTCCTGCATCTAGAAAGAATTTAAATAGGTTTGTCATCTTTTTTGGTCTATTAACGCTATCTGTCTGGATTTGGCTTGCTTCTCTAAGATATAATTTATAAGATAATATTTTTTGTTAAGTTTGGAACTTGAAGCAATCTATTGAGCAATAACTGTTCAAACATAAGCGTACACTTTAACATTTCTATGTTTGCAACTCCCAAATTCTACATTTTTCCTTGAAATGTAACGCGTGGACCATAAAGCAATCTATTGCCCAATTTATTAGACAACGTAACATACACTTGAGAAATGATGTTCGAACATAAACTGTCAAATGTGTTATTTTTTTTTTAACTTGCATCAGTTAACAATTAAATAAAAAATTAACACCTGAGCTAGTTTTAGTTTATTATACACAGGCCAAATAAATCTAGCCAAGGACTAAGTGACTTAAAGCGAAAACAAACAAACAAGCAAAATAAAAAGTAAAAAAAAAAATCTATGAGCTTTCTCTATTCTTTCACATAAGTTTGGAAATTGATTTTCCGTTATTCTGCTGGCGTTATTTCTTATGTTTCTACATTTTTGTGTCCAAATGTAGACGTGAAGTTGAGTAAAGATGTTCGAACATAAGCTGTCAAATGTGTTATTTTCTTTTAAAATCTTTCATCAATAAAATAGTGAAATAATAACAGAACACATCTGGCTATTATACAACCGTTCACGACCATCAATAAAACTAGTGAATAAAATAAAGAACTTTTTTATTTGCATGCTAACTTTCAACAAAGTAAGTTGATATTGAATGTTTTTAATGTGTGCACAATGCAAAAAGTTATTAAGTTATAAAAAATCTGGTATATAGGATGGGAAGAAACATGAATTGTTTTAATAAAGCTGGGTGTTTGTACGGAATACATTTCAAATACAAACCTATACATAAATTCCGTTTTGTATTTCATTGGTGTTATTTGTTTTGTTTGTACACATGGTGAAATGAAAAGGTGGGAAAATTGTTCTTCAAAAATGAAACCAAATTTTGTTATTATTTTTGACATAGAACTGTCATTTCAATAAAAATACAACACTTCGCATGTTTTATTCTAGGTTTTGCGCATTTTTATGCACAAATGTAGATGTAAAGTTAACAACGTTAACAATAAAAAAACTAGAATTTCCGTCAACTGTATTGCCAACACAAATTTTTACTTCACCAAGAGTTAAAAACCAAAATACATTAAAAATATACATATTTTTTAAATAACCATGTTGGTACTTGTTGCTTCCATTGGAATTTAAAGCATTTAAAAGCATCAGAGTGCGATTTCCCTCGCCTCCATAAAATCGCATGCATGGCGATAAATCATCTTGGAGTAACGATAATCTAATAATTACTAAAATTATATTTTCAATTTAACTTTATTTCAGAATAGTTCACTCACGTACGTATAAAAAATAAAATATAAAAATTAGCATTATAAAGAATTGACGATTTTTTGTTTTAAGCACAATTTTCAACTAACTAGAGGTAGACTTCTGTAAATACAAGAGTAGTTCCTATCTGAACATGGGAAACTAATTGAAAATCATGTTGCACATTTCATTGTTCTTTTGGTTTAACGCTAGAGTACATCCCGGGAATTTAAATGAGTGTTTGTACAGTACTTTTTTGGTGTATCTTTGGGAAGCTTGTAATGTAACAATATTGGTATTGAAGAACCTTCAAAAAATAAAAACATGTTTATTAAAAAAACAATAGAAATATATTATTTAACTTACTTCAAATTTATTTCAGGTCTTTGTAGCTGCATGCATAACTTAATACCGGAATAAAAATCAATATCGGCCAATAAGCGTATTTTAGGTTCATATGTTACCAAAAACTCATTTGTTAAATGGGCATAGGTAAAGCCGACTTTCATAACTCCATGTACAGCAGCAGCAGAACTAAAATGTATTAAGGTAAATTTTTTTAATTTACGGTTTCATATATTATTTTTTAATAAATTACAGTTATTGACATAATCATAGGGATAAGCATTAGCATAAATTGTAAGTGCGTTCCAATATCTTAAATATATATTGACGTGTAATAACATATAGGACATAAACCTTTATACAAAAATTTTAAAGCGCAAAATTTCTGCAGAAATATCATTCTTTGTGAAACAATTTATAAGTCAATTTTAATAACCTTCATTAAACATTGTTAATTATTTGTTACTAGCAAACCCGGCAAACTTCGTATTGCAAAAAAAAAAAAAAAAAAAAAAAAAATTGAACGTTAGTGGCCCTAAGTAAATATTAGTGTTGTATTATCAGACGATTTAAAAAGATTATTATTAATTTTCTCCAGTAAAACAGTTTTTGGAGAAATTAATTGGGACCAAATTTGAAAATTATCGTTGTAGTAGTTCGAATATATATAATTCGATAATCAATATTTGATTTGTATGGGGTTGCTTACAACAATGATGCTATCCACACCACATTTTGTCTAGTAAAACAGTTCCTTGAGGAAGTGATTGGGACCAACTTAAAAAATTCTCGCTATTATAGTTGTATAGATATTCGATAATCAACATTTGATTTGTATGGGGATTCCCCCCTTGGTCCTATCCCTACTAATTTTTTCCAGAAAAACAGATCCTTCGGAAAGCGATTGAGGCCAAATTTCAGAATTTTCGTTTGTATAAGTTATATAGATATTTATATAGATATTCGGTAATCAATATTTGTTTTGTATGGGGGTACCCCTTCACCTGGCGCAGCCGCTTTAAAGTCTATATATTTTATTTTTATTATTATTATTATTATTATTATTTTTAATAAAATTAAATGAAGTAAACTTCCTGGGTTGAACGGGCTGCAAAATTAAATACATATCGCTCAATTGCTACAAGGTAGCATTATTCAAAATATTCTTTTTTTCAGCAGACCAATTTTTAATTGTTTTACTGAAACATATGTCATGTAAACTAAACAACTACCGATGCGCACCCAAATCTTTATTTAAGGGAATAATCAATAAACTATGTTATTCTAATAACATACAAAATTTATTGAAAACCTGTCTGATATAGGAATGGTTCATTCCCAAAGATTTGCAAGATAATAAAACGCATTATTTATTATGTACTACTGGTGTAGAGTAGAAGTCTGCGAATTTTGAGTCATTCGGACATTGCAGCAAATGAACGATATATATTTTCATTACATTTAAGTTATAAAATCTTACTTTTGGTGTATTTCTGTATTCGCATTACGGTTCCATATGCTAAAATCAACTTTTCCATTCAAATCAATCGATTTCGAACCAAGTATTCGTATATACACTGTGGCTCCTGACGACAATATTATGTAATTTTCATGATCTTGAACCAAACTTGTAGCTTGAAAAGCAGGAGTTAAATCTGAGGCTGTACCACTCCACACGTGGCCCATTAACTCAGACTGGCCAGTGAAAAATACCAAAGGTCTTAAATGTACCCCCTGCATTGTTATTTCCATACCAGCCGTCGCAGGACTATTATCTGCTTCATCTTCGTCGCTAATATTACTTTCACTTACAAATGATGTTAATCCATTAGTGTACATGTCAAGCTAAAACAAATTTAAAGGATGAAATTAAAAATAAGAATTAATATCGTAGACTTGATTTAATATGTAAAAATTACCTTAAAACTACTGGTTTCTACATTTCCGGCAGATAATATTAACTCTACTGAACCTCGCTTTAAAACACCTTGATAAATTTCCTGGGTGCTAAGAAGACTTTCGTTGAAAGCTGGAAACCAAGTTAAATCTCTAGACAAAACGGTAGTAAGACCTACACTTAGAAAAAACATTTTATGAAAAATGTGAATCTTACAAAAATATTTCATTTAAAAATAAAATTAAATAATAAAATAAAAAATAGAAAATACTATGTGCGCTTTGCTGACCCAATCATATCGAGTTTAAAAGTAATTAAAATTATTTCATTTGCATATGCATTTTAGTTTAAGCCATTACATATATCATCAATATTCATCTACTCTATATTTTCAATCTCATAGTAGCACGATTCTTACAAAATTTTAAGACTCTATATGATTAAATATAGCATTATACATTCAATTATCAAAATTTATGGTAGTTCTAGTAGTTTCTTAGATATTCAATAACCAATATGTGCTTTATATGAAGGCACTCTTAATTTTTCAACTGAACTTGTCTCATAGTGACATAATTCTTATTGTAGCCCATATATGAGACATGGGCTACCGAAATATAGTCTATATCTCCTTCCGGTCATACAGGATATAGAAAATTTCAAACAATTCAGATAAGCCGTTTAACCGTCTATAGATAGAAACTCAATAGTTTTGTTTGTTTTTTTTGTACTTTTTTAATAATTAATCCAAAAACATATGTGGAATTTTTAAACAATGTATTATATATGAGGTGATCTGGAAATATTATTGTTATCATTTAATTCAGTTTTTTTGAATGATACGTTGAAACTAGTATGGCAAACATATACATACATTTATCAATAAGGACTAGTTTTCAAGCAAGAGTTAAAAAACATTTTCAGCATGGCAAAAGTAACAACATAAAAAATTAAAATTGTCGCGGACGCCACTTCTTAGTCGCTTCGGGAAGAAGACCATTTAAAAAATACAAAACATTACAACCGTCACAAGCGTCTTCCAGAAGTTATTTAGAAGATAGTAGGCAATTTTCAACTTTGAATTTGAGTAATTCAATAATATTTTGCCTTTAGAAATAATAATGTTATTATTTTTAGTGAATAATTATTTTCTTTAATAAAGAACTATGAAAAAGTTGTAATTTAAAAATATAAATAATTACAATCTAAAAATAGGATGATTGACGATATCTTATGCAATGAATTTCAACTTCTGGAAGACTCTTCTAAGCCACTCTCGCAACAAAAAATGTTTGCATGGTAGTCTTATCAGCTCTGTGTTTTCACTAAAACATCGTTTAACTTTTAATGGTTTTGTTTACAATATGAATAAGAAGAAAGAGGAATAAACTTACGTTGTGGATTTTAAACTAAATTTTCCACAAATGTACCATGTTCTTCACTTGACTAATTGTCATTAGATGCAGAAATAAAACAATAAAAAATTTCGAAGAATTAATGCATCACCCTCTGGAAAGATTCCAGCATTTTGAAAGAATTTTTTAAGTTTTTAATACTCTAAAACTCAAACTTATATTTAATTAGGACGTAGATAAAATCTTATCGAAGTCTAAATAAACAATGATCTTAGATGGTAAAAAAAGTACATTGCAGAAATTATCATTTAGTAATTCTTAGTTATCATTAAGATTTTTTGTGATGTGATAAATTTTGAATATATGCCAAATGATCTAAAAGTGGATTAATTTTTTTAAATATGCTTTAATTAAGATCAAAAATGTTTCTATTATAATAATATATTTGCGATATTAATTTTTTAATCTGATACATGAAGAGCATTGATTTTAAGAAAACCATTTTTAAATCTTCAGTAATAAATAAAAACTACTGCTTGCATCCATGACCGCGGGATAAACTTTTTCATTTAATGACGATACCTTCAATAAAGGAAAGGAAGTTAAATTGAATTTAATTGCAAAAAACTTTCAATAGCTTATTAATTGAGCATTTATGAAAGTATTTCCAATATTACTGCCATAAGGCAATATAGTGTTTAATTTGCGTTGATATTCCTGAAACAACTCGGGACAAACACGGTATGGTTGATCATCTGGTGTTAAATGGATTGGTTGTGTGTAGGCATTTGTTAATGGTGTAGAGGCAAGGACTCCGGAAGCTGAATTCGGTAGAGGTGTTAAAGAAATTTTTTTTGCTTGTGCTGGTATTGAAGATTCTATAGGAACAATATTAGATGGATACAGCGTATTCTTTGGGGTATCAACATTTGCGCATACACCAGTAGATGCAATATACGGATTTTGACTTGTCGTCAATGAATGAAATAATGAAGGAGAAATAACATTATAAACGGTGGAAACTGTTGATATGGACGGATTCGTAGGTGTATAACTTAAACATTGTGTAGGCTGTTGAGAATTAGAGGTTATATACTTATTCTTATGAAGTAACCCATCGTTCGAGTTTTGTGTTTCTGAAGCTTCTTCTTTTGAATTGGAAATAACTGAATTTGTATAATCTAATTCTGATTTTTTAAGCGATTGATTGGATTCAGTATCCGAATTCTGTTCTTCTTTTTGTACATTGGTCTCATTTTTGAAACCTTCGCTACATCCCATTTCTTCATTTTTATACTGTTTTAAATTTTCTTTGCCTTGATACAGCGGCGATACATAAATAATGGGTTGATACAAAATTTGAGGTACTTTTTCATTCGTATAGCGTTGGACAGTTTTTGGAATTTCTTCACTAGCATATGATAAAGTTTCAGGCACTTTATAACTATTTTCAATTGGTCTTGGATCCGGGGATGGTTGATAAATATCGTCCACAACAGGATTATTTTCGATTTTGTATTCCCCTTCCGGTGATGGCAATTCTGGTGGAATTTCATACGCAGTCTCTGGAGTTGGCAGAAGACTGTTATCATAGCTGGTAGGACTATTGTCGCTATAGGTGTTTACATCATAACTTGGTGTACTATCATAACTGTTTAAATTTATTCCGTTACATGTATTTCTTCCATAACCATCATAAGTGACTGGTCCAAAAAGTGGTTGCAATGGTCGCCAAAGAGGCAATGGACTCCATGGCTGAAACGGCAACAGTGGTGAAGTGATTGGACTATAATTATCTCCATTGCCAACGTTATAATCACAGTTGTTACAACAGTTATCGGATTCTCCAAACAGACCGTTTTTAAATAATTTTTTCCAAAATGAACGTTGTGTTCGTTTAAGTTCATTCGTGGGGATAGTATTCGACCCACCATCCGCCGATAAATAATATTCTGCCTGCTTTAACTCTTTTTCAGTGTTGCCTAAATGTAAGTATTCAGAGGAAAAAATTTCTGCGATACTTCCCCAAAAAATTAAACTCACATATAAGGACTTCAACGTAAACATTTGAAATATTTTATTTTATTTTGAATATACTTTTTAACGTATCAACCTATACTGTTGAAATTTTCAATGTAACTATTTAACATAAATTTAACTGTTGTTTAAATTTGGCTAAAAAAGCGCTGTTCAGCAGTATTTCAATTAGGTCAAAAACTACAGTTATTGCATGTAAATCTGATTTCCTATTATTTCCATTGCTTTTTTTTTGTAATTTTTGCTCAAAAATGACTTTTCAATATTATAAGTAGTAATATGGATACAATGTATCCCATACATTTTGATAATATCGCATTTTGTTTAAATATATATATATATATATATATATATATATATATATATATATATATATATATATATATATATATATATATATATATATATATATATATATATATATATATATATATATATATATATATATATGTATATATGTATATATATATTCGGTACGATTGATGACTTTTTCCAATAAATTTTTTTATTTAAAGTATAGTTTGTGTAATTTGCAAATTAAGTGCTTGCATAAGTCAAAACACTTACTTTTTTTCATGTCAGAAAAATTAAGTATAAAACAAACAAAATTTTATTGCCACAACTTGGGAACTTAAAATGTAATGAGATAATAATAACAATAGCAATAATAATAGCTATTACCGAACTATTTGAAGACACAAAACAATAATTAAAAACGTTAAAAATAAACTAAAACTGTGTATAGTTATATCTAGATCTACCAAGATGCAAGTTCGAAACCTACCGCAGAAAATGCAAAAGTTTTTGGTTCAAAGGCATATGCGTTAACTCTTAAAGAAAAATTATGGAAGTTAGATAACAAAAGCACAGAATATGTATCCTTGGGGTACGGTTTTCAATCTAGAGGTTATTGACTACTACATATAAAAAATAAAGTTATAATATAGAGGTCAGTTTTATTGAAATAAAAAATACATTAAAAAAAAATATATATTTTTCAAAATATGTAGATATGATATTATTAATAAAAAAAATAATAATCGAATTCAAAGAATTTTATCGAAAAATTGTGAATTGATTATGAGTTTTGCTTGGCATTCACGAATCCATAGCATAACTAGTCTTTAAAATTATAGTTATAATAAATTTTTAAGAAATTATATGATAATTTTCTAAATCTACGGTTCAAACTTTTGAAAATCAAACTTTAATTTCATAAATCAAAAAATGAATTAAAAAATTCTTTGCTTTATCATAAATTATGTACAAAAATGAATTAATGTTACTGCAGATTATGAAAAATAAGAAATATAAGATCAAATCAATGTTATAATCTTATGATTTAATAACTTACCCTTCTGTCCTATAATATTATAATTATTAACAAATGGTCGTTCAGACAAACTCAATTCCAGTAGTGTTTTAAAACGAGGATGCTTCTCTGATAACATTTTTAACTTTTGTATGACATATGTTTTAACTTCGAAATGAACATCATTTGAGGCCAAATAATCCAGCAAATGTCCCAGCTGTTCAGGTGTAGGGTTCATTGCTAAAATAATGTCCAATGCAAAGGTACGGGCAGATGAATCGTATTTCTTTTGAATTTGGTAAAAGATTTTGGTAAAAGCTTGACGGTGGTTCTCTCTGAAATGTATAATGGGAAATGATTTTAATGCTTGCATAGCGGCTACAGATATTTTCGATTCCCCTTCTAAAGCATATTTAAACAAATATGAAATTGTAGTTGGATCTTGAAGATTTTGTAATGCGCGTATGTATAAAGTCATACACAATGTGTCTTCACAATTCTCACGTAGATTCTTTAAAACGAAATCTTTGATTTTTCTTAAAAGCTCGTCATTTGTATCAAAGCCGGATTGATGAGTTAATGCAGCTACACATTGCAAAACCGAATCTTTGAGTTTTTCATTTTTTATTGACTTCTCAGTAGATACTAGACGTTCAAAGAGATCCTCTATAATAGACCTTTCAGGATGAGATCCCTGTGATAGAGACTGTATATACTTCTCTAACAAGTTTATATCTGATATAGCATTGTAATCAAAAACTTCGTTAATAGCATTGTGAGCATCAATAGTTTGAACTGCACCCATAAGATCTACCAACTGAGAGTGCAAATTTGTATATGACTTTAATATATCCACGAATGCATCTTGCTTAGTAATACGAGCTAAAGGTATAAGTTTAACAAAAGCTTTGGACAATGCTTCCTTTCCTATCAAATCATCAGATAAATCATTAGCAAATAATGCAATTTGCTGTTTTAACTATAATATTTGAAATAAAAATTAATTGAATAATTAATACTTTAATACAATTTATATAAAACTTACTGTTGTATTCTTAATTTCACTAATGATCCCATCAACATCAGCTTCAATATCAAATACTCTATACCAATCCAACAAACTCTTAATAGCATCTTCAGATGTTTTATAAGGAAGCTGTTCTACAGGCTGATATCCAAAAGTACTATGTTTTAAAACAAATAAGGACTCTACCTGACTACCAACTTCTGGTTGAGCTTCCAAACTTATTTCATGTGTCTCCAGAGAAGAAGCTTTCAACAATTGACCATCAGCCGATAAATCATATTCAATCTTTTCTAAAGATTTTTGAAGAACTCCTGCAAGAAATGAATCTCTACAGTATATAAAATACTTATATTTAAAATTCAATTTACCTAATGCTTTTTCACTGCGATAATTCACCTTTAAATCCCAGTGGGAACAGTCAGTTTTAATTTTATTTACTTTTGTTGATGTTTTGATGGAATAAAAATTTTTACAAATTCCCGAAATGTCTATTTCGCTCGCGGGCCCGCTTTCAAAATTTATATACAATAATGATGCAATGCCCCGCTCAATATTTAATAAAGACTGATCTCGCGAAGTATGAGCGATAACTTTGTTTGGTTTATTATCAATAAAACTGATGTAAAAGGGTCTGTCAGGAAACTTTTCAATGATTTGTAACTTATCATTACCTATTTTGTCTGGAGCAGTAACTTGATTTTCAGTGAAGTAAACTTGTAGTAGTTGTTCGTGTCCATTGTTCCAAACAGAATTTATTTTAAGTAGTGAATTAAATGTGTAACTAGATTCGTGTGTTGAAACATGTTTTAATTGTTTTACAGAAACTTTATTTTCTAGAATAAAGTAATGCTGACTCTCGTACGGTATTAATGGTGATGTAGCTGTAAATAAATATTGAACAAGTAACTAATTACTGCTTCTACAATATTTTATAAAATGGAATCAAACAAATATAATATATTCTGATGTACCGAATTTAAAATACCCTACACTATATACATATTTGTGGTAATAATATACATGTGACAAATTTTTTTGACTTAATTTTTATTTTTTCCGATTTTGATAATTTTTTGCACAGTGGAAAAGTGTAGTTACATATAATAACCTTTAAAAAAACCGTTTGCTTTAAATTGAAAAAAATATAAATTCATTGTTAGATTTTCTAACTAACTATTTTCATTCAAACTCTAACATTTTAGTATTAATTAAAATTGTCACGTTTTTAATTGCTGTACATTTATTCCAAACTGTATGTCATGTAATGACTAAATTGTACAACTTTTTTTCTAAAAACAATATGATGATATCAAAAACCAAATAGTTTAAACTGTTCTAAAACTTTGAAATATTTCCAAAATCTACGAAATTCTTATATGAATGGAATACTAAAAGACAAACAGAAATAATAACTTTCACAAATAATCACTTTTAAAATGACCTAAAATTACTGATTATTAGAAAAAAAGGTTATCAGCAAAAATTAAATTAAAAATTTCAACTACAGAAAATGAAAAACAACATTAAACAGAAATGTTAATCGTTTATTTTTTATATTCGTATATTTCTAATTTATCCTTTTAAAGTACTGGTATGAATTATAATTTTACATTTCAGAGTTACATATAAAGTTCAGTAAACCAATTATTAAAACATATCTACACGCACTCATTACAGGACGTTACTAAGGTACATATTTACATTCCATTGTATTTTCTCATACGTATTAAGAATATTTTTTAGCTCTTTTATAATAAATTTTAATCTGTATCTTGATTAACAAACGAACTTACCAACTAAACAAAATGAAAACACTAAGGTAACACCAAGGCATCTAAAAAACATATTACAATAATGCTAGAGAAATATTTTATTTCAATAATTTTTTTAATATATTAATTAATTTTCTCAAACTTTTATTATCATTAATAATTAGACACTTATTTTTTAGCACAGATTTTAAACACTAATAAATTGTTCGTTTATTAATTGTTGTATGCAATAATAATGAAAATAAAATAGTAGGAAAACACCTGCAAACAGCGTTGTCAACTTTTATAACGATTTAATAAAAAACGCACTAGAATTCGCTGATTTAACACTGAGTTAAAGCTCTCGTTAAAATTTTGTAGAATCAGTATCACGGTGGATCTTATAGGGTGGCTGTAAAAGCTCAGCTGATTATTTTTGCTTCGCTTTCTCTTTTGCTAAACGTTGTTTAGTTGCTAAAGTGTTTGTTTACAAATATCAATAAGAAAACAGAAGAAGAAATATTTTTTATTCACTTAGTTTCAATAACTCTGATTTTTTCTACTTATTTTATTTTATCATTTAGAATATTTAATAATATTTTATTAATGCGAAATACTATTTATTTTATCAATTCATAATATTTTTCATTTACTTCTACTTACTTGGGGTCTACACGCTAACATTTCTATGCTCGCAACTGTCAAATTCTACTTCTTTCCTTAAAAAGTTACGTGTGGACTACGAAGCAGTCTTTTGTTCAATTTATTGCGTATTAAATGTCCAAATATAAACTTGAGCAGTGATGTTCAAACATAAGTTGTCAGCTGTGTTATATAAAAAAGTAGTGAATCTATTTTAAATTGCTAGTAAAATCTTAAAATTTTGAACAAGAATTGAACCAAAATTATTTAAAAACTAAAATTTTTATGTAAATGTCTAAAATAAGTCTTCTTCACTTCTTAACATAAGTCTGGAAATTTGTTGCTGTTTTATTCCACGTCTACACTTGGACACAAAAATGTAGAAACATAAGAAACGCCAACAAAATAACGAGGAAAAATCTTATTTCTAAACATATGTTAAGGAGTGGAGAAAGCTTATTAAATACATTTACTCACAAATTTTAAGTTTTTAAATATATTTTTGTTGTTATTTTTAGAATTTATCTTCAAATTTACAAGATTCCAATATTTTTTTATTAAATGATGTAAAATTAAAAAAAATAACACATTTCGCAGTTTATGTTCGAACATCATTGCTCAACTTTATGTTTGGACATTTATTGCTTTAGAAATTGTTTTAGGGTCCACACGTAACATTTCTAGGCATGAAGTAGAAGGTGATAGTTGCCAACAGAGAAATTTTGAAGTGTAGACCCAAGTAAAGAAATAAGTTTGACTTTCTCATATACGAAGAGAATTTAACAGGTGGATGCAGGCATGTGTTAAATTCGCCACTGTTCACCTATTTATATTTATTTATGTTATTTTATTTATGTAATTTTGTATTTTTGGAGAGGCAGACAATAAAACTAAAACTTTTAAGAAGAAGGAGTATGCTTGGAAGAAAGTGTTCAATATTTAAAATTGTAAAATGTAATTGTATTTATGTATGTATTTTTACGGAAGCAAAATGTAGGAAAATAGTGACTTCTACTTCGGCAGTAGTGCTGAAACACCAAAAAAGATATGGAAATGTTTTGAGGTCATGTCATTTTTAAATGACGTCACTAGTTTCAGAAGGTAAGAAATATCTTCTATTTGATATAAATATAAAACTTACATTGTTTTGTTGTTGTAACAGCCGGAAATAAAAAGTAAATTTATCAATTTTGGTTCATGTTCTTCATAGATCTTCAGGACAGAGTGATATTTGATTGGACTGAGAGTTGAATATATGTCGTGTGTCATATAGTTCTTGACCACATGCAGTACATTGGTTTGGGACGACACGGTCAATACGTGACCAAAAGGCATTGAGCCTCTGAATTCTGATCCAAAGGATCTCGCACATATCGATGTATGCTATGTTCGTATATACGAATATTCTTTCTTACATGCCTCGGCAGTAACTTCTATTGTGTAATATTGGAGTTGGAATGGTTTCTCAGATGCATCCTAGAAGAAACTGCTTACTTAGCATTTGATTATGTTGCTTTGTTGAAAGGATCTTTGTTTCCTCATGTAGGTGGTGAATTGAGAACATTTGTATAAAGCTTTGGATATTTTTCCACTGCGAATCACTTAGCGATGCTGTCTACAATGGACCAGCATAATTCACCACTGGCCGGCAAATCGTTTTATATGTAGCCAATATTGTTTCTTATCCATGCCCCAAGTACTGCCGGCTAATTCCTTGAGACCTTATTTCTACTTCGCATTTTGTGCGTGACTGTGGTAGCATGTGCTGTGAAAGTAAAAAGGCTATCAAATGTAACTCCCAAATTTTTTGAGTGGTTAACTGTCGGAATTTGTACTTCACAAGGTTTCTGTTGTTTCAAACCATGTGCGATTTGAGTGTTTACGGCTGTTAATGCTGTTGTTGTGCTGTGCATTTTGCGGAATTCATGCTGGTGGCGAGGTGCTGTATGATGGCAGTTCAGCTGGGGGAGGAGAAGAGCTTCAAGAGTCTTTGCGGGAGGAGACAAAAGGAAAATCGGCCTGTGAGATAATCCCTCATTCGCATCTTTCCCAGGTTTTAAAATGGTAATGACTCTACCCATTTTCCAGGCATCGGGTATTAACAGGCTCTGCACTGACAAGTTGAAACCCATTGTCAAGTAATCAACTCCCCGCTAACGATCTTTGATATTAGCATTGATATTTCGTCGGGGTCAATCGCTTTAGATGGTTTAGCCGAGTTGATGGTTTCTGCAATTTCAAGAGGTGTAATGGTGGTGTGTCCATGACTGGAAAGTTGTGAAGTTTACGAACAACTCTTCGTTTCGTCTTATCTCTCTCCGGATGCTCAACGAATTGTCGACAAAAAGCTCGCGAGCAATTCTTATCTCCTTAATCGCAACCTTATCATCCTTCTTCTTGGGATTAGAGAGCGGACAGTCGACCACAGTTTATTTACACCAGTATTTAAGTGCGACTACTGCGTTGATGGTTTCGCGGAACTTTCTCTCGGCTATTCTTACATTTGAGGGAACAGGTAGATCACCAAAGCGGCGGTCGGTAAATTCTCTGTAAATTTTCTGAGCCTCGAGTGGCAAAGCTGATAGTGCGCTTTAAAATCCCCGAGGACTAATCGGATGTTGCCATCCATGAAAAGACCGTACCAGGAGTAACGGTGGAGGCGTCGCCTTCATAATACATAATTTAGTGTAGTATATATTTGACATCCAGAGATCAATATTTCGTTTCCTAGACCGCAGCAACTACGATGTTGTGTTGTCTCATGAATCGGGTTATCGCAGTTACTTTACCCTGGTGACCATTACAGTTAAACTGTAATATCATTATCACCTCATTTGTGTTGGGGAGGATGGTGGAGTTGCGTAAGATGACAATGATGACGCAGAATCACTATGTTGATGTTGGCAGCATGGTGCAACAAAGTTCTTCGACCATTCCCTACGATGAGTCAGTCCAGAACAAGTTCTAAGGTGACACCAGCCCAAACAAGAGTTGCACCTTAATTGTATTGAAATGTGGTGCAAGCGGTTCTGGAGGAGATTTTTGAAACTTAAATTAATCAAATTCATAATTATAAAATTTGTAATTATTTAATTAATTAATTTATATGTTTTGTATTTGTTGAACATACGTCTTATAGAAACTTCCTCATCTCGATTAAAATTCACTGGACGATCCCTCCATCTTCGGTTCCTTCCTGTTGTAAATATATAAATATAATAAGTTATTGAAGACAATTTTCCCATTTTCCCGGAAGGGCTCTAGAAAAATTGGTAAAAATAACAGCATATACACAATAGTTCATTTCAATCCATATTTTTTCTATTCATCCGATTTTGATCATTTTTGGTACGATGATGAAGTATATATAAATCTACACTCAAATTATGCAAGACATAATTTGCAATAAATATATATAAAATGAATTTAAATATTTTTACATTAAAAAAAGAAAACAAGTAAGAATGCTATATTCGGCTATGCCGAATCTTAAATACCCTCCACCACAAATTCGTGTAAAGTTAATACGTTAGGTTCCATAGACACACATATACTCACAAATGTATATAACACAGAAATACTTAAATAGTCATAAAATTAGTTACAATTTAAGCTATAAAATTTTTCTATTAACTGCCTTTTTTCTACCAATTTTCATTGAGCTCTGTTAATTTTTGCGGATGTGAGCAGACAAAGAGATTGACGAAAATCGATTGAGATTTTGACTTGATGCAAGAATATATACATTATGGGGTCTGAAATAATTCATTCTTAGCGTTACATACAGAATGACAAAGTTAATATTCTCTCTCTACCACTTGTACTGTGGAGCGTATAAAAACAAAAAATATGCTTGTTATAAGCTCAAAACTATTTTCCGGGAAGGGGTCTTATATGTAGCTCCCATATAAGACCCCTTCCCGAAGTTTGGACCAAGATTGTTCATATTTATAATATACTTTGATTATAGTTAGAAAAATCATTGTGCTAAATTTTAATGGAATTGATCTTTATTTAAATGTTTTATAAACTCTAATCCGTTTTCCGGAAAATCCCGTTATAAGGGAGCTATAGGAAAATTTGGACCGATACAGGGCAAATTAATATAATATCTTCAGAACAGTTAGCAAAATAATTGTGTCGACTTTCAGTAGAATTGGTCTTTATTTACTCGAGAAGGGGCGTTATAATGGAGCTATATCATAATATGGACCCATTTTAATAAAGTTTACAACATATATTTAAAATAGCTAGAAAATTAGTTGTGCCAAATTTCAATAGAATTGGTTCAAATCTAAAAGTGTTATAAGCTATAAATCATATTCCGGGAAGGGGCCTTATATGGGAGCTATATCAAAATATGGACCCATGTAAATAAAACTTAATACATATATTTAAAATAGCTAGAAAATCAATTGTGCTAAATTTCGAAAGAATTGGTTCAAATTTAAAAGTGTTATAAGCTGTAAATCATATTCCGGGAAGGGGCCTTATATGGGAGCTATATCAAAATATGGACCCATGTTAATAAATTTTATAACATATATTTAAAATAGCTAGAAAATTAGTTGTGCCAAATTTCAATAGAATTGGTTCAAATTTAAGAGTTTTATAAGCTATAAATCATATTCCGGGAAGAGGCCTTATATGGGAGCTATATCAAAATATGGACCCATGTAAATAAAATTTATAGTATATATTTAAAATAGTTAAAACAATAATTGTGCCAAATTTCAAAAGAATTGGTTCAAATTTAAGAGTTTTATGAGCTATAAATCACATTCCGGGAAGGGGCCTTATATGGGAGCCATATCAAAATACGGACCCATATGAATAAAATTTATAGTATATATTTAAAATGGTTAAAAAATTATTTGTGCCAAATTTCAATAGAATTGGTTCCAATTTAAGAGTTTTATGAGCTATAAATCACATTCCGGGAAGGGGCCTTATATGGGAGCTATATCAAAATACGGACCCATATGAATAAAATTTATAGTATATATTTAAAATGGTTAAAAAATTATTTGTGCCAAATTTCAATAGAATTGGTTCCAATTTAAGAGTTTTATGAGCTATAAATCACATTCCGGGAAGGGGCCTTATATGGGAGCTATATCAAAATATGGACCCATGTTAATAAATTTTATAACATATATTTAAAATAGCTAGGAAATAAGTTGTGCCAAATTTCAATAGAATTGGTTCAAATTTAAGAGTTTTATGAGCTATAAATCACATTCCGGGATGCGGCCTTATATGGGAGCTATATCAAAATACGGACCCATGTAAATAAAATTTATAGTATATATTTAAAATAGTTAAACAATTATTTGTGCCAAATTTCAATAGAATTGGTTCCAATTTAAGAGTTTTATGAGCTATAAATCAAATTCCGGGAAGGGGCCTTATATGGGAGCTATATCAAAATATGGGTCCATATTAATAAAATTCACAATATATATTTAAAATAGTTGAAACAATAATTGTGCCAAATTTCAAAAGAATTAGTTCAAATTTAAAAGTTTTATAAGCTATAAATCATATTCCGGGAAAGTCCTTATATGGGAGCTATATCAAAATATGGACCCATCTTAATATAATTTATAACATATATTTAAAATGGCTAGGAAATAAGTTGTGCCAAATTTCAATAGAATTGGTTCAAATTTAAGAGTTTTATGAGCTATAAATCACATTCCGGGAAGCGGCCTTATATGGGAGCTATATCAAAATACGGACCCATGTAAATAAAATTTATAGTATATATTTAAAATAGTTAAACAATTATTTGTGCCAAATTTCAATAGAATTGGTTCCAATTTAAGAGTTTTATGAGCTATAAATCATATTCCGGGAAATGGCGTTATATGGGAGCTATATCAAAATATGGACCAATGTTAATAAAATTTATAACATATATTAAGAATGGTTTAAAAATTAGTTGTGACAAATTTCAGTAAATTATCTTAAAAATTGCGGTCCATATGACACAAAGAGTTTGGGGTGTATCAAAATTTTGCATATTATAGCCTATAACTTTTTTCCGGTTAATCAGATTTTGATAATTTTTGGCACGATGATGAAGCACGTGTAATTGTATGCTAAAATTAATTTTTTGTTTTAGTCCAATTACATTTTTAGAAGAAATTATAAGAGTTCATTTTTGAAATTTTGAGGTTGTTTCAGATATCGGTCTATAACTTCCTTGCTTATAAACCGATATAGCTGGTTTTAAATAGCAAACTGCTTAGGACAATAACAAATAATGTGGCCAAGTTTTATTGAATTCGGTCAATTATTCTAGGCGTGAGAATGTTTCCAACAGACAGACAGACGGACAGACGGACATAGCTAAATCGACTCAGTTTTTGATTTGATGCAATAATATATATACATTGTTGGGTCTGAGATGATTCCTTCTTGGCGTTACATACAGAATGACAAACTTAATATACCCTCACCACTTGTGGTGGTGGAGGGTATAAAAAAAGAGTTAATTTTACTGTTATGTAGGTAATTTTTAAATATATTAAATAAATGAAAAATCAATAGTTTTTAAAATTTTTAGTAAAATTTCTGAATTCAAGAAAACTGAAAAAAGTATTTAATATTATTGAAAAATTCAGTTGAAAAATTAACGTTCAAAAATAAGAAACAAATTCATTTGTTTTAATTGAAAATATAAGCAGTAAACAAGAAAATTAACTTGTTTTAATTGTGTTTTGCTTTTGATTTTGCCTACATAATTTTTTGAGTGTATGTTGTAATTGAATTTTTATTTAAATCCAATTACCAATTTTTATTTCAATCCAATTACCAATTGTGAAAAAATATTTTTCACAATTTTGAGGTTGTCTCAGATATCGTTATGAAATGCAAATTTTAAGGAATAAGAAAATATTCCTTGTAAATTAATACCTTATATGCCACTAATGGTTAGGGTATATCACTTGATTCCAACGCAACTCAAACTCAAATGTTTAGAAAAACAATCCTGCGCTTATTTAATAAGAATTATTTACCACCAAGCACTGTTTCTATCTGAATTTCTTTTCCAGAAAGTCGAAATATGTTATAAAAGTTGAGTTATTTTCTTAGCCAGAAGTGAAATATATTCGAGATTTTGTAACATATTTAAAATAGTTTCATTGAAATCTTATAATTCATTTGCTGATGATGGTTTTGAGTTTTTCCTAATTCTCGGGATGGGATATGACAATGTATACAATTCTCAATATGGATGTAAATAAATCATCAATTTCCTTTCCAATTCTTTTGTACTTCGCTTTCCAGACATTTTTTCACCGAAATATGCGATCAACATTCCTTAAATGTTACATTGCAATTATAAAAAAACAAATTCCAAAAAATCGCCGAAAAATTCTACATTTTAAATGTTTTTCATAACTTTTGCTAACATTTAACCAATATGACGAAGTTATTTTCAGTAAAAACTATGCGACAAAGTGTAGGAGCATTTAATTACATTCTGTATATTTAATTATACAGTGTCATTGGACAAAATTCGCGTTTTTGACCATGCCTTATGCAGAGCTTAGTATAATTTATTTAAGTCCCGATGTGCCGATATCCGATTAACCTTTCTTTTAACTATTTCCTATAAATTTTCTGTATGGTTAAGATAAGGTGACTTTGCAGGTCACTGCATAACATTAACGCCTTCTTGTTCCGAAAACCTTTTCACCAATTTAGATGTATGTTTCGGATCATTGTGATGTATGTTTTAGATCTTTCCTAAACTTTCTCACAATCTGTATATCGGTAAACTGTTAAAGTTTTCTTATACTTATTATTTATGAAGTTTATGGTAGATTTTGGCACACAACATTTTTGAACTTGATATTAACTTAAATTGAAGTTAAGAATGATATTAATTAATTTTCTCTCTTTTTATATACATATTCCACTTATCATGTGGTGTTATTTGTTACATTGTTTTTTCGAAGTCATTATTCATGTATTTTCATCAAAATTTTTAATTTATCTAATTTGAAAAAAATGTATTTCGATAATTATTCTTTTGAAACTCAATAACTGACAAAAATGTATTTTGTCAAATTTTATGTAAATACAACCAATTTTATTAAAAAATTATTCTCCCCTTCGGTGTAATGATGAGTTGTGACAACATACATATGTATATAAAATTTTATTGTTATAAGTTCTATATATATGTATGTTTATCATTACATATTAAAAAATGCTTCTTTGGAAAATAAAACTAGTTTAAAATGAATAAAAATAGAACAAGAATTCAATTAGATAAATAGAATTATGTGTAAAATAATAACAGTGCTAACTACATTTTTCATTAAAAAACTAACCAATTGAAGAAAAAAAACGATTTCATAAAACACTGAGCTTGTGAATTTCAAATAAAAATCCTTTAATTATAACTTTTTTCTGCACCACTAATATTTCCAAATTAGTAATCATATTACAGCAAGAAACGAATTTTCCCATTCTGAAGAGTTTTATATAAAAATATGAAGACAATAGAAATGTAAATTTTTTGAAACGTTTTTATTTTATAAATGGAATGTAAAAGAGTGGTAAATTATTCCTTGAAAAATAATATTAATATAATATTTAATTTTAAACCAAAAGTGACCTCAAGACAAGTGCTTGAAAAGGATTATAAATTATTATAAAGGATTATTCGTTAAGGAAATCAATGATATTTGTTCTTCCACAATCAAGATTGTACATCTAATGTTGAAAATGAAGACAGACTTGATTCATATGCTGTTTAAAGTAACTCTGCGAAATGACAGCAATACTGTTAAAACTATTGGTTTTAAAGACATTTATTTTACAAGGAACACTTTCATTCACATTCCATTTAGGATACAAAAACAAATTAGGCGGCATAAATACGTATAGCAACGAAATGTGTACAGAAAAAGAAGATAATTAAAAACTGTAAAAAATAAAGAAAACATAATTTAATATGATCGGTTCTGCCGAGGTTTAAACATTAAGAGCATAGGAACTTCTAAAAGTACAGTGACGACATAATGGTGTTTTTGGCACATTTTACTAACCTAGTGTAAGAAGTATGATCCATATTAATCTTGAACATATCTGATCTTACCATGATTTTAATTCAAAAACATTTTCAAATGTTTGTTTCATTTTGATTTACTATATTTTTTTCACCTTTATAATTCAAACTGATTTATAATTCAAAAAGGAAGTTTCACATATGAAATTTAATTCGGTATAAAAATTATAAAATAAAAACATTTTTAAGTAAAATAAATATTTATTGGTAACATATACTTTTGTGCTTAAAGTTTTAATTTTACGAAAGATGTATTTTTTGTTTAAATTTTAGTATAATGTTTTATATAGAAAATAAATAGGAAATATATTATATTTTATATATCAGATAATTTTACGTAGATTTATAAATAAAATTTGTTCTAATCGTAGCTATGATTTTTTATACCCTACATTACCAGAGGTGATGGGGGCATAATAGGTTTATGCAGATGTTTGTAACGTTTTGTATTGACTTTGTCGGTAAAGTTTAGAAAAATATAGTAAATCAAAATGAAACAAGCATTTAAGAATGTTTTAAGTAAAAATCATGGTAAGATCAGATATGTTCAAGATTAACGTCGTCACTGTGCTTGTAGAAGTTCCTATGTTAACTTTTGGGAATTTTCAGGAGATACAAAAACTGTATTATTTATTTGGCTGTAATTCCATTATTTCAACATCCTCTCGCTTATTAGCAGGTTTACTAACGATGTAACATGTGTTTGAAAATAAAGAAAGTCGTATCAGGCGCTGCTAGCGCCCTTGCAACTTCGAAGATCCTTATCATCCAATTTCTTATCGACCTTACTTGTTTAGGTAGAGGTCCGCTCTACCTTTATCTCTCCTCTTCTAAAACTAGACAACAAAAGAGTGTTAGTGGCATTAGTTTCCAAGATCGTCAAAGATGTTTTTTTTTATTTTTACAGTTTTTAATTATGTTCGTTTTTTGTACACATTTCGTTGCTATACGTGTTTATGCCGCCTAATTTGTTTTTGCATTCTAAATGGAATGTGAATTTTATGTCTGATCAAAATTGTTATTTTCGACATTTTGCATTATTGTCGGTATTAGACACGTGTGAAACTAAAGTTCAGTTAATTTCTTAAAATTCTGAAAATATTTTTTTTTAAATGTTTTTATAGCTTCTCTATACTTAAGGTGGTACACTATTATTTATTTTTAAAAGATATTATAAGTCTTGCTTGCGCAAGCAATAAAAATAAACAAAAAAGTTCATGTCATTGGTTGCTGAAAATACTTAAATATTGATAATAAATCATTTTGTTTAAGTACTATCCTTATTGTTAATTAACAAAATTCAAATTCAAAACAGATTTATAGAAAAAAATCAATACAAAATCTGGATTTGTACATTTATGTAATATGCACAAATTAGACACACAAAAGTACTGTCTGTCAATTCATTTAACTTAAATAGAATGTTTTTATACCCTCCACCACTACAAGTAGTATATATATTATGTATATATATTATTGCATCAAATCAAAAACTGAGTCGATTTAGCTATGTCCGTCTGTCTGTCTGTTGGAAACATTCTCACTCCTAGAATAATTGTCTGAATTCAATAAAATTTGACCACTTCCTTTGTTATTGTCCTCAGCAGTTTGCTATTTAAAACCAGCCATATCGGTTTATAAGTAAAGAAGTTATGGACCGGTAACTGAAACAACCTCAAAATTCCAAAAAAGAACTCTTCCAATTTCTTCTAAAAATATAATTGGACTTAAACAAAAAATTAATTTTAGCATACAAGCTATGGTTTATAAGTAAGGAAGTTATGGACCGGTAACTGAAACAACCTCAAAATTCCAAAAAAGAACTCTTCCAATTTCTTCTAAAAATATAATTGGACTTAAACAAAAAATTAATTTTAGCATACAATTGTACGTGCTCTATCATTGTGCAAAAGATCATCAAATTCTGATTAACAGTAAATAAGTTAAAGGTTATAATATGCAAAGTTTTGATACACCCTAAACTCTGTGTGTCATATGGGCCGCAATTTTTAAGATAATATACTGAAATTTGTTACATATACAATAATAAATCAAAAGAAGTTATATTGTTCTGGCATCAGCTCCCAGGATGACCCAGCACCCATTTAAGGCCCCTTCCCGAAATATGATTTATAGCTTATAGAACTATTAAATTTGAACCAATTCTATTGAAATTTGGCATACTTAATTTTTTAACTGTTCTAAATATATATTTTAAATTTTATTAAAATGGGTCCATATTTTGATGTAGCTCCCATATCAAGCCCCTCACCGTAAACAGTTTTCAGGATATAAAACGAATAAATAAAGATCAATTCTATTGAAATTCGACACAATTATTTTGCCAACTGTTCTGAAGATATTATATTAATTTGCCCTATATCAGTTCATATTTTCCTATAGCTCCCTTATAAAGGGCTTTCCCGGATTTGAGTTTATAAAACATTTAAATAAAGATCAATTCCATTGAAATTTAGCACAACAATGTTTCTAAGTATATTCTAAATATGAACAATCTTGGTCTAAATTTTGCTGTAGCTCCCATATAAAATCCCTTCGCGGAAAACATTTTTATTTTTATACCCTCCACAATACAAGGGGTGAAGAGAGTGTATTAACTTTGTCATTCTGTGTATAACGCTAAGAATGAATTATTTCAGACCAAAATCTCAGTCAATTTTCATCAATCTGTTTGTCTGCTCACATCCACAAAAATTGAACATGCTCAATGAAATTTGGTCTAGTAAAAAAAGTCAGTTCAGTAGAAAAAAGTTATAGCCAAAATTATAACTAATTTTATGACTCATTAAGTGATTCTGTATTATATACTATAAACATTTGTGAGTGTATGTGTGTATATCTACGAACCTAACGTATTAACTTCACACGAATTTGTGGAGGAGGGTATTTAAGATTCGGCATAGTCGAATATAGCATTCTTACTTGTTTTTTTTTAATATTGTGAGTCTAGAAATGAATTCAAAACGAAAAGATACTGTTTGATAGAGGTAGATACATATGAACATTGAATCGTTACATCTTAATGTGCCAATAGTTTTATCACTTTATATATTTTTCTGCACGTTAAATTGCCGTGATGATTTTAAAATTAATTTTACAAATTTATTTTAGAAAAAATGTATAATTATTTTTAATTAAAAGTAAAGCAATCTAAAGTAATGTACTTCCTAGTACAGTTTATAATGAACATTCAAAATAAGTAATCCTATATAATTGCAAATGACATAATATTGCTTATCAGCGTTCAATTTAATAATATTTATTCTTTTTGATATATTTGGATTTTTTTGTTATCGTTTGACGCAATCAATCAAGATTTTATAAAATTATATAAAATCTTTCAATGTTCCTGCTTAAAACGATTATTTGCCCTTTGGAATTAAAAGGGGAATATTAAGTTAATAGAATAAATAACAAAATGTTCGAACGAAACAGCTTTGAAAAACAATATTTAATTTAATAGGAATTGTTCTAAATAAACATGTTTTACATCAGATTATTTATTAAAATTCAAAACAGCTTTTTTAAATTTGTCGAGTAACTCTTAATATTGTAGGTAAAAGCCTGAAAATAAAAATAAATAAAATAGAAGAATTGGCCTTCTCATTGTTATTTAAGTTATGATTTTATCATTTTTATACATGATTTTGATTTTGCAAAAACTGGTGATCGGCTCGGGTTTTGACAAACCCGTTACCTTAAAAAAGAAGAATTGAAAAGGAAAGGAAAGTGTAGAAATAAGGTTAGAAGTTGAGAGTGAGTTCCAGAACTTAAGTTTAAGCAAGTCATGTAAAAGGAGAAGAGTAAGAAGGGATGGTAGTTGCTCTTTAGTTAGACAGGAAGTTCACACCTCGTAACACATCAGTTGTATTTCCGAAGAAAGCCGCAAATATCTCTCACATCAACAGTCGCCAAATCCGTAAGAGATTTTTAACGAGCCACTTTTAAAGAAGCGCGTTCGTAAGCCACTAAACACAGGGCAGTAGCAAAGGAGATGAAGATTAGTTTCCTTTTCCTCATTATTCATGCAGCTTTTAAAAGAGCTATTCAAGGGAGTCCCTTCTCATAAATATATGTTTGAAATTTCAACAACATTAAGATAGACAAATACACCCGACACAATTTACACATTAACAACAACAAACTTTTCTTATTTAAGGCATTATTTCACAAACTTTGTAAACTTATTCGATTTTGATGATTCCTGCAATAGTAATGGGATGTATTTAGCCTTTCATTAGTTAAATTTAACTTTAATCTGATAAATAATATTTGTCAAATCGACAAAAGTGTTTTGTCTTAAATTGAGTCTCTCAGATATCGGTCTATAAATTTTTTGTTACTAGACTATATACTTTAAAAAATTCTGAAGAACCGACCATTCTAGTATGTATGCAACGTATTGACTCCAAAACGGTTGGGCTAATTTAAATGATATTTCCACAGAATGATCATAATGTATCAGAAAATAACATAGTCTTTAAAAAATTCGGTAGAATCAATATATAAATAAATGAATATCTAAAGAGCTATTACAGCGAATCATAAAATTTTGCATGAGTTTTACTACTGTGATACACCATCAGAAGAAATATAGGATAGATAGGATCAGGAAGAGAGGTACCCCTTACAAAGCAAAATGTCTTAAAATGTTGTAGCAATCATGATACAAAAATATGTGGCGGATAGGATCAGGAGGAGAGTTAGCCACCATACACAACCAAATAATGATAATCAAATATCTAATGAACTATTAAAGCGAGAGTCTTAAAATTTAGTTACAATTATGTTGCTTCACAGGCAGAAATATGGGACGGATGGGATTAGTGGAAGAGGTTACCAATTTTTTTCTGAAATGTGGATTGAATTCACTATGGTAATGGTATCAGTTTCGGGTTAAAATTGTCTACTTTTTTTAAGTTATCCAAAATTTTCATTACTGACATGTGAAGACTTCTTACAGTTTTTTGTGAGTTCGCTAAAAGATTTGTCTTTGTATCTAAATTTTTTGAGTTTGAAGTAAAATTTTGTTTTTTTTATTTTTGAGAGCTTTTTTACATTTTTATATTATAGTTTAACGTAAACCTTAATAAAATGATAAAAAATCAGCAGAAAATCACATTAAAATTTAACTGACATTTTCATTAACAATAAATGTTTTTCTCATTTATATCAAGATTAAAAATTCTACTTAGAAAATTTTAAAATTATTTACCCTCCAAAAATTAAAATGAAGATGAATTGAGTTTTAATATTTGTTTATTGTTTCCAATATTGCAAAAAAATTCTAAAATATTGCATTTATAAGTTTATATAGATACATATTCATACATTTTAAACAAATAAGCGAAAACATAAATTTTATACTTTGAAGTGCACATATTTCTTGGCATACGGATGACTTGACCTGCCCCTATTCATTTTTCTTAATTTCTGCGCAACGAATTGAAGTTTCGAGTCCTGTAAAAATAGTAACTAAATGTTTTACATATTTTTAATGTATGAAGAATCTCTTCTTTGCTAAAAATTAAACTTTTGGGACATCTTTAATGCCGTGTAGCTGAAATATAATAAATTTTATAATATGTATTTGATGTAATTTTCAATTATCTTTTACCGCTTCCTGTATTTTAAATTTTCTTAAAAGTATATAAAATATTTTATTTAATAAATATTTTATTATTATTTTTTTTTAATATTTATACTATTGAAAAAACAGTTTTCTATGGTAGTTAGTTTTTTTGAATAACATTACTAAAATGTTAAAAAAATAATTTTATTCGGAAAACAACTGAAATTTAATTTATGCTCAACTTTACTGAAAACTTTTTGAATAAGCTACAAACAATAAATGTAATTTTTATAGTTCATCAATTGAATATTGGTGAACTATAAAAATGTTTATTTAATAGCAATGTATTAATCTTTTTTTCACTTAAATTTTTATAATAAAATAGATAAACATATTGATGATGTTGACTCCCGTTTGACGCTCATATTAAAAAAAGGCGACAGATTTGCAATGTTATCAAATGTTAAAATAATAAAAATTTTAAAATTTTATTTATTATATTGAATATATTATATAGGTAGAAACATATTATTTTTTATTAAAAAATAATTTCTAAATTTTGTATTATGGAAAATAATATTGAAATAAAAACTGATTTCTATTAGCATTAAATTCAAAAATAGAAATAAACAAATTTTTAAAATTTTATAAAATTTTTCCATTAGAAATAAACGCTGGTTTCAATCTATCAATTGTAACATTTATGTCTTTGTTGTTTATTCTTAGAGTAAAATATTTCGAAGATCTGTTAAGAACAGCAAGAGGACCCTTATATGGTGGAACTAAAGATTTCCTTACTTTATCATTTCGTACAAATACATAATTTGTTTTATTCAATTCCGGCTGCATCATTAGCACGAAGTCTTTTAGAAAAGTTGATTGGTACCATGATGTTTGATAAATGGTTTATGATAAGTTGCAATAGTGAAATCACGACCTTCTAGAAGATGAAATGTTTAATTGCAGAATAAATTGAGAGCAACGTTCATAAGTGCTATATTTTGTCTGTTCTTCACTTAACTTTTTTTGTCCAGTTAATAACCATGTATTAGGGAAATGAGTGGTTGTTGATGTTGAATTTCGATAACAATTAATCATAGCTAAAAATTGTTTAAGTTAACAAGTTAGTTTTGGAACTGGAAAGTTTTTAATTGCTTCGATTATTTCTGGTATTGGATTAATGCCATAATTGACAACGGAAATTTGAGTAATAAAATTTAATATTGAGTCAATAAGCGTAGAATTATTGAGATCAACTAATAATTTAAAATGTTAAAGAAAGTCTGCATCAACATTGTTATGAGTAGTATTTGCATGAGATGACCAGATACCATTCTAGATTTCTTTTTTGACCAAAATCTACTTGTTGTGATATTTTCGATTGTTGTCAGAAACCTTAGGAACTGAAGTTTTTGAATACTTGAGGTGTTATGGACTCTAAAGAAATAACGTGAACTGAATCAAAATTGTCGTCTGCTATTGAAACAATATCATCCAATGAGCATGCAGGAATGTTTCTCGCTCTACATGCTACTACTCCTCGGACTGAAAATGGTCATTCCATTTGTAACGTCAAAAATGAATATTCTAAAACGCCTATAAGTATATGTTTTAAATTAATATCTGTATCGATTTGGCTATCACTGCCTGTCCATCCTTCTCTATGTTGTTAAGACGCACAGATTTTTATTTAAAATAGTAAAAGTTATAGATTGACATCTGACTTAACCACAAATTGGTAAAAGATCATTTATTGTTTACAAAAAGAATAGATTTAAATAATTTTGTAACAAAATACAGCTACATATACTTAATTAAAGAGCCTTCCAGAAATTCATAGCTAGATCTATCTTCAAAGTATCATTAAAATCATCTTCGAACTTCCCGACATGGCTTCCGAACTACTCTAAGAAGCTTCTTCTGAAATTTACAAATAAGACTCTTTTTAAGTAACTTAGAAGAGGCTTCCAGAAGACACTTCCTAGACTCTTTCAAAAGTGCCTTTAAAGTAACTTATTTTTTATTTTTACTTATTTTACATCCGAAATATTTTTTTTCAAATAAATGATCATTTTTTCATTAAACATTATTTTAGACATCAGTGTACAAAATTAATATGAATCAACAAAGTATTACAAATTTCAGCTGAATTTCTTTACCGCGTTGTTGTAGAATCTAGTTCACAATATATATTGGGTGTATTAAATAAAATGACCTAAAGGCACTTATGAAAGTGCGTAGAAAATCTCTTCTAAGTCACTAACAAAAGTGAATTATTAATTACTCGAAAAAGTGACTTCTGAGTCACTTTTAGTAGAGAATTTTTAAGATCGCCTGGAAGCCACTTTGAATGGATTTTTTTTTTCACAACGGAAGATAATTTAAATGATACTTTGAAGCCACCGTGACCATTGGATGGGTTGTGGACGTGTAACAACAGACAGACGGACATAGCTAAATCGACTCCTATATTGATTTGATGCAAGAATAAAAATACATGATTTAAGGGGTTTAAACAATTTTTTCTTAGCATAAGACAATTAAAGACATCGCATGTGGTCAAGAAGGTAAAAAAAATAAAAGATGTTCACGTAGTGAATACGTGTACCGAATTTTAATAAAATGGGTGATATTCAAAATTTCATTTCGTTCGAATGTTTAAAAAATTCTTCTATATAGATTTTGAAATTAATGTTACAGTTATTTGTGGGACTTGAAAAAAATCTAAAAAGATCTACATATACAAAAAAAGGAAATGTCCAATGTTATCAAAAGGTTAAAATAATAAAATCGCCAATATTGAAGTATGTGTGTTTTTATATTTTCTCTAGCTTTTGATAACATTCAAATTTAATTATTTTTTATTTATTTAAATAATAAAGAAACATTCTGATTATTTCTCTAAAAGAAATGAAACAAGCAAAAAAGAAAACACATTCTTTATTAATAATTTTTTATAAAGTTCTATATATTCATAAATACTAATTTGAACAATTTGATCTCATAAATTAACAATTTTAATATGAAGAGACACAAAAATTGTTCCTATAATAAGTATAATTGACACACGTTGTATGCATTGCTTATTACACCAATAACACTCCCAGTTTGTTACTTGAGTTTACAGAGTGTTTGTCGACACTTTGTTTGCTGGCTTTAAAATTTCCAGATTGTTAAAGCGGTCGCTATTATTTTGTTACACATCGGGCGAGAGTAAAAATACAGAGTACGCTGCAAAACAGCAAAACTGTTTATATTAAATAAGTATATTTTGACCCAGACGGTTAAATTAAAAAACGAACGTTTTTATTTTTGTATATATTTATATACAGAGAACGAGGGAAGACAATGAAAAAAACCGGCGAGTCAAATGAAAATTTCAGTTGAATACATACTGAGGTCGTGATAGCATCGATCTTAACGCGAAAATAAGTTTCTAAAAAATATAAAATGATATACCCACATATATACATATAAATAAAATAACAAAAATAAAATACATATTTAAAAAGTGTATACATATGTAAATATAAATAGATTTGCATTTATTTTAATTATGAACAACTAAATTATAATAAATTAAAAAAGAAAGGAATGTAACAGCAATAAAACATAATATCATATAAGAATTAAAAGCACTAAAATAAACGTGTTTGAGCCATATGTTGATTATTTTAATAATCAAAAATACATTTTTGTTTTAGTATGAATTGATGAAAAAAAAAAACTGCATAAATAAAAAAATCTACACAAACAATTTTGTATTGCTGCCGATATCAAAATTAATTTGTTTTATAATTTTACATTTTATGATTGTTTTTCTATTATTCGGGTTTAAATTGTTTTAAATAAACTTTTGTGTGTTTTCAGTGACATTGACATTCAAACTTATTTAAACAACCGTTATTGCTTCTTAGTAATTTGGCAGCTGTTCCTCTTTGTTGTGAATCAGTTTTTTGTGTGCATTTTTTTCAATTTAAAATTTTTACTTTTTAAATAAATTTTATAAATATTGCATTATTTTTTATATTTGTATCGTGTAAATATTTAAGGTAAGTAATTTGAAATAAAAACGTGTTTTAAATTAAAAACAATTCAAGTTTCTTTTTTCAACATTATCTTTTAATTAGTTAGAATCTATAATGAATTTATATTTTCCCTCCAATTACAAAAGACAAATAAATTAATACATACATCGATTGCAGCTTAAATTCATATCAATTGTGTTTTTATGCATTAATGCATTTTTGTCGCAATTTAATTATTGCATTGTGACCTTTATTAATGTAAATTTAATGAAAATTAAATTAACACAAGAATTTCTTTGAAATCATTTTATATTTCCAACTAATTTTAATAGTATTTTCTTCAAAATATTAATGTATCATATTTAAGTATAAGGTTCATAAAATTATTCTCACTAACGTGATTTCGATTTTTTTTTGAAAGAAAATACAAATAAATTTCCTTTCCTATAGTAGAAAAAAAGTGTTCTCACAAGAGTCTAAATATAGATTTTTTTATTTTTAAAAATACTTTTGTATCATGTTGGTGCCGAAATTTGTATACGCACTAAAAAACAACTTATACGTATTTAACATTTACGCAAAAGTTATACATAAAGTTAATAAATTTCATATAAACACAATTACATATTGCCATATATATATATATATATATATATATATATATATATATATATATATATATATATATATATATATATATATATATATATATATATATATATATATATATATATATATATATATATATATATATATATATATATATATATATATATATATATATATATATATATATATATACTCCATTAAGAGTACTTTAAAATAACATTTTTAATATTTATCGTTAAAAAATTCAGGCACGCTTTCACATGAATCACTTGAATTAAAATCTGGATTTATGATTATACTAAGCTAGAAAAGTTTTATCATTTGAATTAAATTAAATTAAATTTAAATTGTATAGATTTTGTATGTCATAAAGTAATTATTTATTTATTTTTAGTACACAATGTCTAATACTACAAAGCAGCGTTTCGAGAATTTTTCGAGTAAGTATAATTCTATTTTCTTTAATAAAATCTTTTCTAGTTATAGTATTTTAATGAATGAGATTTGATTAACTAAAATTTTCTCATTACATTATATGATTAAACATACTTCTAGTGTTGGTAATATAATGTCGTGATTTTTTAATAGTGACAAGCCCTTTTTGAGTATGTTAAATTATTCCATTTGTTTGACTCCACTCCTTTTTATTTTAATAGTTTTACACTATGCAATAAAGAAATTACTGAACAATATTCTAAATTGCATAGTGTAACGCTAGTGTTAGTTTAGTCTTATCAATTTACATTCTCTCTCTTTCTCATTTTACAGTCGACCTTCATTTCCACTTTTCAACAGGTTGATTAGTCATACCATAAACATTTTGTAAACGTATATATACAGTAAGGGATAAAATTATGTCAAAATATTTTAATTTTATTATTAATGTAGTATTATTTAACTACTTTATTAAAAAATAATTAAATATTTTATTTGTTTTTATAAATTTTTGTAAATTAAATCATAAATATTATTTGAAACCAACTTATTGAGATCACCCTAATGAGCATACATATATGTGAGCGTATTATTTATAAACTCTGTAAAAAAACAAGCAAGTAAATATTGTATGAGCTAACAGATACGTATACATATCAAAATAAGGGGCTCGTCATTTTTTTATGTTGATAAATTTAAATTGCTAACATTAATTAATGAGTTTTATTATTATAAATAGCAATATTTTATAAATTTTATCCAATGATATTTTTTAACTCATTGTTTAAATCATCTAATTCACAATTTTTATTTTAGATTTTTAATATCTGCAAAAATAGCAATTTCAATTGTCTCAATAAATTTTGATATATATACATCAGTTTATGAGAATGTAAATAAAGAAAAAAATGCTTCTAAAAATTGTAATATAATTTTTATCAATGTATAAATTTCTTTTAATTTCCTGTTTCTCATGCATTTGTTTGTTTTTGGTACTGTTTGAAAATTTATTATTAATTGCTTGTTTTTGTTATTTAAATAATGAACAATGTCATCAAGTTTGATTTAGTAACGGCGGATTTAACCACTACAATCCAGATATATCCAATTATTAATTCCGTAGAAACGTGATCATTTACTATATCAATTGATTTTTTCACTTTTTAATAAATAAAAAATAATAAATAGACAATGCACAAATATTTTATTATAAAACGTAAAACCAGAATTAAATATGTGACTATTGCCACATTTTAATTTAACCACCATAGCTGCATAAGTCTCAAAAAAATCTCAATTTTGTGGTGAGATTTCGTATTTTTAAGATTTATACAACAAGAAAAAAACCAAACAAAAAGTTTTGTGTTTCGGTCTATAATTTCCTATACAACTCACTTTTTAAAATCACTCAAATTGCATAAATCAGTCAAATATGTAAGTATGAAGAAAATATTTTTAAATAAGTATATTTTATACTTGTAAAATCAGATTCTACGAAATAAGATTCTGAACAGTCGGTCTATTTATCTTGTTATTTGCTTAAATATAAAAGATATATTTCTTTAAAATTTTTGATATATAATAAATTAATTTTTGTATTTTAAAAATATTATGATTTACTACCCAATTAAAAAAGGAACTATTTGTTAGTGATATATAAATTTAAAATTCATATATTAAAAAAACAATTTGTATTCTTTGATTTCAAATCTGCTTCTAGAAGGAGATTAGAAGTTAACACTTTTAAACATTTGCCGAACATTTTTTAAATTGTCTGTATTATTGTAGTAAAAAGTATTGCCTAACTCTCCCGGAATTAAGCTGCATTAATTTTTGAGTTGATTTAAAAAAGTTACAAACACGACATTCAAATACACTGGAATTGTGAATCTTTACTATTCCGTTATTTCTCCTTTTATATTTCTATTCGAAATATTTTTTCTTTTTTATCGTATGCGAAAAAAATCATTTGATTAATATGAGACGAATTAAAGAATTTTTATGTCTTTTTACTTATTAATTATATCTTTCACTTCTACATTCATATATATAACTGTGCATATAAAAAATGTACAATATGATTGACCTTCGAAAAAAATACATTATGTATATTTTTATGAACAGACTAAAAAATAAAAAATCTTATATAGGAATATTTATTTTATGACAAAAATAAATACATGTGATTTGGGGGCCAATTTTTGCGTGAAAACTTTCCACGTTTCACAATATAGATAAATGTTTGTTAATATCAATGTTGACAATATTTTTATTTTCCGCCAAATTTAGAAAATTTGAGAGAGGGGAGAAATCTTAAATTTTGTTACTAGATTGCCCAACCAAGTCATTTTGACTTCTTTTTATTTTAATTGAAAAAAGTATGTACTTAACATCAACATTTCTTAGAATATGGTCACTTTTTATACAATATTTAAACGAGTTTTTTAATAATTGTAGTTACTTCCCTCACTTTCATTTCACGTATATATAGTTATATTATACCCACATTGCCCAATAACAGTAATTTTATTTCCTCAACAATTTTAATTAATCAAACCACTTTTGTTATTGAATTTATAAAATTATGTATATCACAAGTTTGGACCAGTATTAAAATAACAATTCTCATTTTATCCTACTCTGAAGTAGGAGTATTCTGTGTTTATGATGGCATTTGTAACTTTTTGCAATAATACTCAACATTCACCTTGAAAAATAACGATCGACTTAGAATTATTAGAAATTCATAACACATAGTTCATAAAAGTTATAAATTAATAAATATTTGAATACAGTTTGGTACGAGTAAGATTTTTATAAGCCCAAACATTTGTACAAATTTTCAGAAAGGTGGCTCCATAAACGACAAACAAATGAGTTAATAAGTATATTAAGCCTAATAATCAAAAATTAAAAATATATTTTCAAAATCACGAAATAAATTTGTGATTTTGATTTTATTCTGGTAATACCCTCATTTTTACCCCTCGTTTTGAATAGAAACTCCAAACTACCGAACTACATTTAAGTAGTTAAAATTGTAAAATATATATATTTTTTTAATTTTTAAATAAAATCAATTATTTTCGAAATTTTTTACTCGTTGATAAATAAAAATACGAAAATAGATGGAATTCAAAAAGTACAGCGAATCAAATATATTAAATTAATTTTACAGTCAAAACTAGTATTCGAATTAAGAGCTTAATTTTATTTGTTTTGATCATATGTACATCACTAAAATATTGTCTTATATTTATAATTTATTTTTATATTTTTTATGAATTTTTTAATTTTCTCGGAGATAAATACGAATATATGATAATTGCAAATGATGACTCAAACGTAAAGGAATATTAATAATTCCAAATTAAGGAGGATCGACATACAAATAGTGTCTAAACATACAAAAAACTTAGAAAATATGATGAAATTCCCTTAATGTTGGTTTATCAAAGGTTCATATCCACTTTAAATATTTAACAATTAGACGATGAATTCGATTATACAATTTTATTTTAAATATAAATTTAAGGAATTTTGGTTTATAAAAATTTATTAAACTTTTTTGAATACGGCTGAAAGTATTTATGCCTATGGTGGTGTGCTGTAGTATGCGTTTGTTCAAATATTTGTAACAGGTAGAAAAAATTGTGATATTATTACCTTTAAATATTCTTTTTTAATTATGATCACTTTCTAAGAATATTTAACCAACTCCGCCACTATATCTGTTTTGATTTTAGTTTGTTTTTCAGACAGTGGTGTTCCTTTAATGAAAATCCAAACAAAAATGAACCATCTTATTTTTAGAAACATTATGTTATATATTTTGACTGACATCGATGGAAGTTGTTGAAAGATTAGTTATAAATCAATGGGATCGATGTCGTATGTTACCTTTCTCAGTTCATGGTTTTGAATTTTAACATAATTCACATATCTATTCTCACTAATATCATACAATTTGTGCCCAAAAACTGCGCTGAGTTCAAAAGAAACAGAAAATAACATATAAAATATTCAAAATTGCTTAAGTTTCGAACATAATTTTTAAGGAATTAAATATTATTTTTGATGTTATTTTTGGATAATAGGAATAATATAAAATAATTACTTTTTAACGCACATATTGTTAATATTTTTTCGCTTTATTCAATTTAGGTTTCTTATCATGCCGTCAGGTGTTAAATATATTAACAATGTTTGGATTTATGTTAAATTATGCTTTACGGGTAAATTTAACCATTGCCATTGTGGAAATGGTACAACCAGAAAATAACACAATATCAGAAAAGATTTTAGGAAACGAAACATCATCGATTATGGAATTAAAAACTGATGATGCAAATATAAAAGATGATAATTATGACGATAAATTTCCTTGGGATTCATATCAACAGAACTTTGTTCTTGGTTGTTTTTTCTGGGGTTACATATTGACCGAATTGCCAGGTGGACGTTTGGCTGAATTAATTGGTGGTCGGCGAGTATTTGGACATTCAATGTTATGGGCGAGTTTATTGACACTTATAACACCATTGGCAGCCCATTTAAATTATGTAGTGCTTATAATAGTTCGTGTAATTTTGGGATTTATGTTAGGCGCTTCTTGGCCCGCCATACATCCATTAGCTGCTGTGTGGATACCACCAATGGAGAGATCGAAATTTATGTCTAATATGATGGGTTAGTACATTTAAAATATTTATTTCAGAAAATTTATCTAAAAGTAGTGAAATGTATAATTTCGCAGCGTCATCTCTGGGTGCAGCGATAACAATGCCAGTCTGTGGTTATCTAATTTCTGTAGCGGGTTGGGCCAGTGTTTTCTACTTAACAGGTAAGTAAAATTGAAATAAATTTTTATATTCTACTTAGTCATAAAATAATATATTTATAACGAATGCAGAAAAGTTTACGTTTAATTTTGATTTTTAAGCTTGTCGGTAAAACCTTTAAAGCCTTTTTTCATTTTTATATTTAAAAATAAGAATGTGTTTTTAATTTAACATAATTATTAAGAAATCAAAATTTTGAATTGTCCAATATATTTTATATTAACTAAAAAATAATGAAACCAAAAACTATATATACATGTTTTTTCTCAGGTGCCATTGGCTTGTTTTGGTCCATCTGTTGGTTTACACTTGTTTATGAAAATCCAGCTACGCATCCCCGCATCAGTCCTGAAGAAAGGCAAGAGATTGAAGAAGCTATTGGAACGACGACCTCAAAGAAGCGTCCCAGCTATGTCCCATGGGGTGATTTGTTAAGTTCTTCAGCAGTATGGGCTATTATTATAACACATGGGTTATCTGTGTTTGGTTTCTTTACTGTAATTAATCAATTGCCCACATTTATGAAACAAATATTGCAGTTTGATATTAAAAAGGTAAGACATTATAAGAAATGTTATAAAATAAATTAACTTCATACTGCTTTCAGAATGGTATATTTTCTTCTCTTCCTTATCTCGGAAAATATGTAATGGCCTTAACTTCATCAGTTTTTGCCGACTATTTGCGCAAAAAAGGTATTTTGAGTACGACAGCAACCAGAAAAATTTTACAGCTTTCGGTGAGTATAAAAACGACGATAATTTATTTTCTAATTCATTAAAGTATGGAAATAACTTTTCAGTTAAAATTTTTATAATTAAAATGTCTATTCATTCAGTGTACAGTTGCTTTATCACAATATTCTTATGTAAGAGTTTCGCGGTTTGTGGAACTTATTTACAGAAAATACTTTCAATTATTAATTATTTTTGAATAATAAAATACGCATATCGGTCTTAATCATAAGTCAAATGGATTTAGATTTATTGGAACAGTTCTGAATATTGATCTAACTGACTATTTACTATGTAAATATTTAAAGGATTTATCGGTATAAGATTTCCCGATTAGTAATACTTACACTAACACTTTTCTAATTTTTTTTGTAATTCATTAAATATATGGAAATAACTTTTCAGTTAAAATTTTTATAATTAAAATGTCTATTCATTCAGTGTACAGTTGCTTTATCACAATATTCTTATGTAAGATTCGCGTTGTGAACTTATTACAGAAATACTTTCAATTATTAATTATTTTTGAATAATAAAATACGCATATCGGTCTTAATCATAAGTCAAATGGATTTAGATTTATTGGAACAGTTCTGAATATTGATCTAACTGACTATTTACTATGTAAATATTTAAAGGATTTATCGGTATAAGATTTCCCGATTAGTAATACTTACACTAACACTTTATCTAATTTTTTTGTAATAAGTAAATGACCGTATATTTACAAAAGGTTTAATATATTTTGAGATCTAAGTGTTATAATTGTTTTCAAACAACTTATCTATATACACGACATTTTTATTGGCATTTTAATTTATTATTGAAGCTCAAAAATATTCTAAGAGTGCTGTTTAAATAAAGTCGAAAAAATGATATTATGAAAGTAAGCAATGCAATCAAATACAGTACCGAGCAGAAAAAACACACATGTACTGGTGATCCACTAAAAAGCAATTGTTGCCAAGACCGCCAAATGATTGTACTGGTCAAAAAAGCCGAAAGCCGGTAATGGGCGTTTCTTTCCTCGTTAATAAACAAATAAGCGTCTCTATTGGATTCCATGCGCCGTAGGTTGGAAATGGCTTATTTGTCTTCTGAATGACTTTTGAAGTAATACCTTTTCAGTGAAATCGATAAAAAAGCGTCTGGAACTTGGGGACTTTCGAGAATTAGCTTTGGAGAATTAGCTTCGTTTGAATAAATATTCGCCTATATATTAATAGTACATGCGATTTTCGAACAAAATTTATTCCATCGAAGATGAAAAAATTAAATTTGCTTCAGTTTATATCATCTTGTGAATTCTAAACACTGGTTTGTATTGATTGCATTGATGAAATATTTCTTTACGAATTATGTAGAATTCAAATTAGTCAATTTCGAACTATAGTGATTTTAGAAAACGTTTTTGAAGATCTTCCAGTTATAGTTTAAATAATTAAAATAAAAATTGCGAGCAGAAAAAATGTAACACTATAAACATTTTTCTGTTCGCTAAAATGTTGCACCTTTTTCAATAATTTAGATATATTTAAACTTTCATAATAGTTTGGATCATTTGAAAACTTATCATAAGTAGAATAACGATACAAATGAATAAACGTTATTTTGAAACATACGTCATTAAAGTTGATAATGCCCATGTGTTGCGTTTTTTGTGCTGTATGTATATAGATGGAAATAGTTAATTCAAAGTTATTTAAAAAAATACTACATACTTGTTTTTTCGTTTCGGAAAAATTAACCTGTTATTATATTATTATTAATTACAAAAATTAAAAATTTTTATTCAATTCCTTTTTGAATGTATAAATAATTTTAATATACCGTACATCAATAAAGTATGTAATTCTTATTTAATTTAAATAATATTTCATATTTAGGTCACAATTTTAAATTAAACGAAATTATTATTTTTTACTTCTTAACAATTAAAGCTCTTACAACACCAGGGCTGTTGATGCTGGCTCAAGTATATTTAGGAAGTGAAGCTGGTTGGTCAGTTACGATATTCACTTTAGCATTGTTTACACATGGAGCAGTCACTCCCGGATACCTTGGCAATGGATTAGATATTGCACCCAATTTTAGTGGCACTATCTTTGGCTTAGCTAATACACTATCGTCATTTGGAGGTTTTCTATCGACTTGGATGGTGGGAGCTTTAACATATGAAGATGTAAGTTTTGCGAAGCATGTTATTTATATTTTAAAGATTATTCTTAGATACAAACGAAGAAAATTCGTTTATATCATTAATGAACGATTTTCACAAAATAATAAATAAATCTAAAACGAGCATTTTTATGTGTTTAGGTAATTTCTCGTCCATAAAATTATCTATTCATCTCAAGTCAATTTCGTAAAAAACATAACTAATAAACTAAACCCATTTTGTGATATAATTGAAATAATGAAATTTTTAATATTAAGTTAATTTTGAACGTCTTTATAAGTGAACAAAATTATATTTTTATTTTATTTGTGTATTGTTTTTTTCTGTAGAAATCCTATCATCAATGGCAAATTGTGTTTTGGATTTTGGCAGCTACCTATATTTCTGGTGCCTTAGTGTACATGGTTTTAGGTACTGGAGAATTGCAATCTTGGAATAATCCACCAGAACGTAAAAAAATTTCTAATTTAAATGTCGAGGAAGGTGTACCTTTAAAGAGTGAAAAGATTTCAAATTAATGTTAATGATAAATGTGTAAATACATTTTTTTTGAAGGTGCTCCATCTAAAATAATTAAAATTAATTAAATTCTGCACTTAAAAAATGATATAATTGGTGTATTATAAATGAAAACTATATCACCTCTTACGTTTGTAACCCACCTTAGATGTACTTTAAATGGTAATACATATTTGTTAATACTTGCCCTAAATTTAAAATAATTATATATACATTTTTAGTATGAAAGACATTAGTTTGTAGCAAAACTGTGTAAAAAATTCATTTTACATAGCAAAACTGTGTAAAAAAATCATTTTACATATTGTGATAAAAGTATATACACACAAAGCTAGAATTACATTTTACATAACAAAATGAACAGTTAGCAAATTTTGTTGTAATAAAATTAATTAGTTTATAATACCACAATTTATATTGTAAAATATACTACACATTGTAGTTTTCAGTTTATATTTATTTACATTTTTATATCATATATATATGTATATATATATATATATATATATATATATATATATATATATATATATATATATATATATATATATATATATATATATATATATATATATATATATATATATATATATATATATATAATATAAATAAATACAAACTGAACACTACAATGTGTTGTATACATTAATATATATATGTATATATACATATATATATATATATATATATATATATATATATATATATATATATATATATATATATATATATATATATATATATATATATATATATATATTTATTCATTTATATATATATATATATATATATATATATATATATATATATATATATATATATATATATATATATATATATATATATATATATATATATATATATATATATATATATATATATATATATATATATATATTCATTTAACATGGTTAAAAATGAAATTACAAATGTAAATAAATACTGAAAACTACAATGTGTAGTATATATAAATCAATAAAAATCTTTATTTTAAAAAAGATTTCTTTTAAATAGTCTTTCGTAATATAAATAATGATATAATGCAATTATATATTTATATTTGTATGTATATTTTATGTTGTCATTCACTGTTACACTATATACATTGTGCCACCTAAAACTATCTACTTACAGTAAATTTTAATTACTTCTAGTTTTTTTTTTAAATAAATTTCATTAAACTACATAGAATATTTAGGTTCGTTATTATTACAATGTTTTTACATATGTAAATTTTCATATATGTTATATACATGCAATTGCAATTAAAAAAACTAGTATGTTCTCTACATTTCTGAACATAAGAGTTAACAATAATAAAGTAAGGTTAAATGCACAATAAGACTTTTAAAATAGAAATAAGTTGTTAAATAATGTTGAAATTTCACATAAAATAGAAATCTATAAATCTATCGAATTTCATGTAATATATAATTTTTATACTACGAACAAACTAGACAATTAAAAATTTCTATATATATATATATATATATATATATATATATATATATATATATATATATATATATATATATATATATATATATATATATATATATATATATATATATATATATATATATATATATATATATATATATATATATATATATATATATATATATATATATATATATATATATATATATATATATATATATATATATATATATATATATATATATATATATATATATATATATATATATTATATATATATATATATATATATATATATATATATATATATATATATATATATATATATATATATATATATATATATATATATATATATATATATATATATATATTCATTTATATATACATATATATTTATATATATATATATATATATATATATATATATATATATATATATATATATATATATATATATATATATATATTCATTTAACATGGTTAAAAATGAAATTACAAATGTAAATAAATACTGAAAACTACAATGTGTAGTATATATAAATCAATAAAAAATCTTTATTTTAAAAAAGATTTCTTTTAAAAAGTCTTTCGTAATATAAATAATGATATAATGCAATTATATATTTATATTTGTATGTATATTTTATGTTGTCATTCACTGTTACACTATATACATTGTGCCACCTAAAACTATCTACTTACAGTAAATTTTAATTACTTCTAGTTTTTTTTTAAATAAATTTCATTAAACTACATAGAATATTTAGGTTCGTTATTATTACAATGTTTTTACATATGTAAATTTTCATATATGTTATATACATGCAATTGCAATTAAAAAAACTAGTATGTTCTCTACATTTCTGAACATAAGAGTTAACAATAATAAAGTAAGGTTAAATGCACAATAAGACTTTTAAAATAGAAATAAGTTGTTAAATAATGTTGAAATTTCACATAAAATAGAAATCTATAAATCTATCGAATTTCATGTAATATATAATTTTTATACTACGAACAAACTAGACAATTAAAAATTTCTCTAAATATATTATATTTTTTTGCTTTTTCCTTTAAAATACAACCCTATTTTTGTCAAATAATTTTGATTGAAAGTACATTGTTACTTATACTATGCCTATAAATCATATCATCATGATATAAAGGTTATTAATATTATTTTTCTTAAGTACATATGCACTTTGCTCGGAAGTTATTTTGTTTCGGTTCTCCCTAGTTGCTCCACATAATTCATCTTCTTTATCCGAAATTACCACATGTGTTTTTTCGCAATTACTCTGAGAATACTCAATATGTTTATTAATTTTTATTACTTTAAAATACAATATATAATATATAGTAATATTTACTATATTTATTAATATATAGATGCCGTTGTTTAGTATATAAAGCTATGTTTCTTATAATAAAATATTCAGTGAGTATATTGTTGTCGTGATTTGAAAAAAAATATTTGACATAAATAGAGTTTGTCTTTAAAGGCATTCATTTTACAAAGGACACGACTTATGGTTGTGAACAAGTAAAACAACGAAATGTGTTCAGAAGAAATTCGATAATTAAAGATTTTTACTTAGAAATCCTTAATGATTTATTCTTATTATTATAATATATTTTTTGATAGAAACGATATATTTCACAAACTGTATATGATTTATTATATAACCATTTACTTGACAAACTATACACTTATTCTTTACATTTTCCAACATGAGTTATGGGCTCCATCTATTTATCAATAGCATATTAAAAAAGGTCGCAAATATTTTTACTATTCTCCAATAGATAATAATATAAATAAATTCCATTTAGCAATTGAGCAAATTATCGATTATTTAGTGATTCAGTTAATAGGATTATAATATTGATTAATCTCAACTGATTCTCAATAAAATTATATTTTCTTAATTACTTTTTTCATTTGTTGAAATAAAGGTACATGTAGATAAGAACATAATAGAGAAAAATGATATTTCTCTCAGTCAGAAACTAAAATTTTTAATAAAAAAAAATGTCTTCTGACTAAAAATTTCAAAAAATTTAAAATAAAAATATTGATAATTCATAAAATTTATTTGGTTATAAATAAGAAATAATAAAAACTAATGGGAATAGCAGGATCATTTAATTCATGTTTTTTTTTTTCATCTTCTGCCATAAGTGGTGAAAAGGGTATATTAGTTTAGTCAATCGTGTGTAACGCTAAGAAGAAGTCAACATAGCTATGTACACAGCCACAATAATTGACAAAGCTTAATGTAATTTTAATGTAATTTTAAAACCAAAGTAAAAATTTGACTAATTTTTTTACAGGTTTTTAGTTTTTGGTCTCTAGCAGGGTCCAACAAAATTTTCTAAAATACTGTCTGGAATCTCTACATAATTCTAAATAATTTTTGTGCAAGAATCAAATACTATTCCAAAGCACATGTTTAGCGGTTATAAAGATATTTTTTAAAGACATGTTAAAATTGTTATTTTCTTATTACATACAATACTGAAGTACATATTTTCATGAAAAATATGCAAGTTTTTTAGAAGGTGGCCAAATTTCTGTTAATTTTTGAAGAGCAGTGTATAATTTTTATATAAGTATTTGGTATCGTTGGAAAGGTTATTGCTCGAAAAAGAATGGTAAAATTTACATAATAAAGTACTTAAGGTAAATATATGTAATAAATTTGTCAAAAATTCAAAAAATTTTATTTAAATGCATATTTATAAATTGAAAAATATAAAATGTTTAAAGTCTTAAAGTCCAGAAGGAAATAATAAATTTTAAAGTGAAAAAATTATATCACTTTAAAAAAAAAGACAAAAAAATTCTCTTTTTTTAATCAAGTCATAAATAAACCTTTGGAGGTTCACCAAATCAATTGCAAAATATCCATGTGATTATTTTTTCTGATGTTTGTAACATAGAGAAAAGTGGTATAATACTCACTTCTTAGTATAACGTTCGACTCAGAACACTTTTTGAGTCGATTAAATGTTGTGGAAACTCTACAGTTCGCAATATCTGAGATGTCTACACTAAATTTATTGTATTTTTGGTCAAAAACCTATTGACGAAACCTATTGAAATTGGTCCAGTCCAATGTTTCAGGAAGCTTCTAAATATCTTACGGAATAGGGTTTTGAGGTCACAAAGCTCCTAAATATTATACGAAATTCAACAAAAATAAGTTTTATGATTATCAGGTCCCTTCCAAATATAACTTTGAAGAGCATAAGTCTCACATATAATTTAGTACAATGGCACAATCAAACTTGACAATTTATTCATCTATATATTCATCGATAATTGATATTTTGTATTTTAACACTTAAAATTTGAATTTATAACTGGTATATATATGTTTTAAATCTTGAATATCAGGAAAAATGCTTATTGGTAACATCTAAGTGAAAATTTTTACTTTATTAAATATAAATATTTAAAATATGAAAATTATTTTATAAAAAAGTAGATATTTTTTGAAAAATATTCTACCTATTGATGATGGATATAAGTTAAAACATCAAAACATATAAATATTTAGAAGAAAATTAAGAGAAAATTTACTTTCTTAATATTGTGAAAGTTAGCTTAAGTCAACCATTGTATTTTTTGTATTTAATTTATTTTGTTTTTAATTCAAACAAATAATTTTAAACAGATACTTTTACATATACAACAAAGTATCAATTTCTCAAAGAAAGATAAACACATAAAAGTCGGAAATAAATGATAATAAACTAAAGAAAATTACTTATATTTACAAAGCAAAGAGAAAAATAGAAATATTGTAAGTAAACTTTATTAAATGTTGTACCTGACGAATCATTTTATTTAGTCAAAATTTGCAATGGCTTAAAACAAATGTATATAATTTGTTGGACAAACAAATTTTGATATTATATTTTACAAAAATGCAGTATTAATGAATAAAAACTTCATTGCACTTATATTTCGACGAATGTGGAAGAAGTAAGTAGTACAAATTTTTTGTTTGAATGAAATAAATTTAAAATGATAATTTGATATTAAGAGTAAGATTTTAACCGTTAAAAATTTATTTATTTAACTTAGAAATTAGCGATTAACTTTCCCGAAATTTTAATTAAATATTTACAAGTATCTCCTGGATACCATTTTCCAACCATAGTCAATAATAACAACAAATATTGTCATTATTATTTAATTCATTCTTATTAAGGTCTGTTAAATTTACCCAGTGCTATTTATTAAACTTTTGCAAATATTTACTTATGATGGGTACGTATTTTTTACTTCGAATATTTACAAATGGACAGATAGGAAGGAGTGTGCGCCAAAATGTATATTTGTATTGTATTAATGAATTTTGAATATTTGAAAGACAAAGTTGCAAATATTTCGTTTATTCATTTGGTAATCAATATTAATTTAACCCTTTCATTTTTTTTTTTCGTATACGATACTCGCAAAACGATTCATCATCTTTACATATACGGGTTTTTGACATTTATTCTAATTCATATTTTTATCCTAAATTTGTGAAAAAAATTTTGACACTTAATAAATTAACTAAAAATGATAATTCTTTTTAATATCATCATCTTACATACATTGAAAAGTATTTAATTTTTGTAATATATATATATACATATATATCGCTTAACTAAGGAGAATCATACAATATTATTTTCAAACAAGTTATATAGAATCTTACTAAATCGCATATTGCATCAACAACAAATTCACAAAATAAAAATATATATTTTAATTTTTTAACGTATTAGAATGCGAAAATGTTTCTTTAAAAAAATGTATTACGTACGTTCACCTAAATAAAAATTGGAACAAGTAAGAATGTAATATTCGGCTCTGCCGAATCTATAATACCACCCGAATGTGGTTGAATGAAATTTCAACAACATTAAGATACATAAATACACTCTTACACATACACAAACAAACAACAACATGTTTTTTATATAAAGAAAACTACATATGTACACTAACTGGAAGTCATAAAATTTGATATATTTTTATCCACAACATTTTTTTAATATCTGAATATCTGAATTAAACGAATGCACTTAGATTTAAATTGTATTTCAATTTTATTTTAATCTTATGAAAAGTATTTAAAAAACTGACAAAGTTCAAAGTTATCTCCGATATCGGTCTATAACTTTATTGTTACTCTACTGATTTCGCTTATGAGGTGTAATTGACGTTAAACACGGAATGACAAACTAAATATTTATATTTCAGTTTTAAGCGTTCATTTACTGAACAAAGAAAGTAAAGAACACGTGGTAAGAAAGTTATTTTATGAAATTTTGTTTTGTAATTCTAAAAATGAAGAAAAGAATTGAGCGAAGTAAAGTTGTGACATCTGTAAACTATAAATTACATATGGACATATCCTTAATGCAACATCAATCATAATTATGTTAAGCATCGTCACGATTAATATCTTATCATTTCTTTGAGAAATAATGGAATATAAGTTTGTTGTTTATATGTATGGGCAAATTGTTGTTTTAAATTGTTATGTTTGAAGTACATTATACAACATAATATATAAATATATATATATATATATATATATATATATATATATATATATATATATATATATATATATATATATATATATATATATATATATATATATATATATATATATATATATATAAATTTATATATATATATATATATATATATATATATATATATATATAAAATTTGTTAGATAGTTGGTGACATCGCTTCCCAATCTCATTTCAGGCAGTTTATCAGCTCAGAGTTTCTCTTTTAATGTGTCCAAGATTACAATTACAACCAGTTTAATTCTGATGAAATGTGTCATGAAAGAAGAACAAAGTAAAAGCGAATATATCCATGGTTTCGAACAATACTGTTTGTAAATATTTCATGAATGAATGAGGATATACACAATTTTCTTTTTACATTTCCCCATAACTCAGAATATATACAATTTTTAATTTCGTGTATTATACGAGCCGATTTTGCTATGATCGTCTGTTTTAGACATAATAACGATAATAAAAATAATGAAATGAAGTTCTAAAGGACATAAAACCGTAATCGAAAACGTGCTTTTGAAGAGCACAGTTTTCGAATAATTCGAATATCGCCTTTCCGAAAATGCTAGATTTGGTCATAAAGATTGTCGTTTTCTGGCCTAAATGTGTTTTGTAATAGTATTTTGAATGTTCCTCAAATTCTGGTTTTCATTTTTCAGCTAAATGCTTCCCAGCTTTTATTTGTATTTATTTTTTTTCAACTTGTGAATACGCAAGAATAAATATAACTATATTCCGATACGATTTGGCACATAACTATTGCACAATTTTTTATGCTAGCTTAATTCTAATTCTATCCGTCATATATTTTTCTAGCAAAAGTTTCGTAAAAATGTAAACTCTCTAGTAATTTAATTAATAATATACAGTACAACAGTATTATATTAGTGTGGTTGTGCAAAATTTTAGTACTCTTCATGTGAAAACTGTTCCTATTTGCAATATTTTTGCGAAGGTACTTGACGTTTTTGGCCAGAGACAATCAACTATATTTAAAATAGAAGTACTAATTCCATTTGACCACATTTCTAGCAACAATTAGACGGAGATTTGAAATTCGTTGATTTTATCAAAAATTCATTGGCATTATGATTAGAAATTAGTGAAAATAATACATATACCTTGTCGTGTTCCTTCAGCTTTGTCAGGTCAGTTATGAAAATGTCAGTATTAATAATGTTAATAATTTTCCTTTATTTAATAATGAAATTAAGAAAGACAATAAAATAAATATAAAAAATAATAGGTAAGATTAAATTGATCTTTATAAACCCATTTAGGATGATAATATCGCATAAATCTTTTTTGGATGATAATGATATATAAGCAATTTTAATTTGGGCGTCATAAATTAAAATGCGTGTGTCGTATTTATGTCCAATTTAAAGGATTAAAAAGATAAAATGTAACCAAAAAAATTCTGAAAAGATAAATAAATACAATGTTGTTCAAAACTTATAAAAACTTATAATGAAAAAACTAACGAGGTATCAAAAGATATTTCGTAAAAACGGCAGAAACGCATCTTAAGTTAAATGAAGTTAGTTTGCACAAAGTTTATTTATATCCAAACAAAACAACGAATTTTTATATTTATATAAAATTTATTTAACAATTTTCAAGGAAATAAAAACTAAATAGAAAATACAAATTTCTTCGAAAGTTGCTCATTTTTCTACCACTACTGTTTTTAGACATATATATATCTACTTGCAAAAAAAAAAAAATAATAATAAAAATCTCTTTTACAATAAATAAAAATACAATTTTGTTTTTAAGTTCATTTTATTTTATGTACGTTTTCACCATAATCCCAATATTTCTTACCATTTTTCTATGCGACACAATTTCTAAAATACGATATTGTTTTAATGGTGATTTATTTTTGAGTTAAGTCTCAGAGTAATAACAACTGGGGAATGAGTTATATTTTTATATTTCATAGCAGAATTTGTACAATATGGGTGACAATAATAAAGTGACCATCAAATTGATAAATGTGACTTTTTAAGCCGCTATTTTGCTACTTAACGAAAATCAACCAAAACAAGGAGCCTGGAAATGTAGTTCGAAAATTACCGGCGATTTTCATCTAATGTATTTAGTTAAACTGATATTATTTTGATTTTATGGATGTATATATGAACATTTGTTGTGCTAAACATACATTTATTTACATTGGATTGATTCAAAATTAGAATGAATCAAAATAAATTCAATAGTAATACATTTCCAAGAAATAATTTTGTTTTTAATTCGTTTTCCTAATCTTAAGAAATGCTAAAATATTTACTTTAAAAATATAAAAATACCAGAAATGAAATTAGTATATTTAAGAACCTCTCTACTTCGCATTTTTAATATAAATCATGAATCAAACAATAATGTCATAGGGACTATATCAATGCTTTTTAAACTGTTTTCTAATTTTAGGACGATGTCAGCGTTTATAAAATGACTCGAAATTATGTCTGCATCAAATCTTACTGATAATTTCAATAGTAAAAAAATTTTTATTTTTTTATTAATAAAGTATTAATAGAAATAATAATTTTTCCCGATGTGTAATTCATTTGATTTTTACTTATTACTTTTTTATTTTTTGTATAGTTTTTTAATATATATATTAAAAAATACTAAAAATTAAATAGACTTTCGGGAAAAGTGTTATTATAATGGCATTTTACTTACGAAAATAATAATAAATTCATAATTTAAATATATTTAGTTAAAAAGTTCATAAATTTGCAAAAATAACAAAGAAAAAGAAAGAATAATATTCTTTCGGTTATGCCGAGTCTACTACAAATACGTGTGAAGTGATATAATTTTAAACAAAAATCTTACCTTCATAATAGGTTGTTGAAAACAACACTCGGCATTTAAGTAACAAGTCTCTTTTCTAATTGTAGATGAGACTAGGATCTATGATTACCATTGGAAAAATTAATCAAATGTGTTAAACCAGATTCAGAAAAAATTATTTAAAATGCATTCATAATTGGAATTGAATTGTTTTAAGTTAATAAAATAGTAATATATACACAACAATCAAAACAATTTGTTATAATATTATGACTTTATGTACGACAATTTTAAAACAATTTGATTATCTTTTTGTCTTTTCTTTGACCACTAGGAATTCTGTAATCAAAACTTTAGTTCTGTACATTCATTAAAATTAAAATCTTATAAATAATCTTGAATATAAAAAATTGAATAACCAAAAGCATTTTTTAAATTTCCCCTTCAATTCTTTTTCAATAAAAATCAAACCGACATTCCAATTCACCTTCATTCACTCAAAAGTCAATTCATTTAATTTTAATTCTTATCAAAAAGTCACACAAAATGGCAAGAAATTAGTTTTCTAATTTTACAAAAATGGGGGAAAATGAAGTGAAGGTGTGTTTCATGATAGATATCCACACATGAAGGAAATCACTCACATAGTTTTAAGAAGAAAATATCTACGCATTAAGTTTTAAACATTTACAAAAGCCTTCGTACTCATACATATATATGTTAGATATATTATGCAGAGATATGAAGTAGTAAATTAAATTTCCAAATTTCCAAATTTTCAAAAATCAATTGAATATAATTCCTATAATTAGAAAATCTGATTAGGGAATTTAAAACTGAAATTATTAAATTAAATAAATATAATTTAAATGTTTATAATTATCATTTTGCTGATTTAGAATTCTTCAAATAAGACACAACTTACTTTTGGAAAGAAACTGAAGTTTGCTTGTAATTTATAAAATTTATTCCTTTATTATTCTGTAACACACCCATTTAAAAAGTCTTACGATTTTTAAATTGTTGTTGTTACTCTCATTTTGTAGATGTCATTCAAAAGTCCTTAAATAAAAAATTGGAAAAAAATCGAATTTTTTGTGTTTTAGAAATTAGAAAAGCGGGGATGGAGATAAATTCAAGGAAAACTTTTTTGCAAAATAAAAATTAAATTTGACGTGTGTTCTATTCAGGCGTACATCTTATATTTGAACTTTAGGTACATTGTACTTCAATTATTTAAAATATATGTATGTACGATTGTAATATACTGATGTAGACATTTTCAAATAACCCAAACTTTAAATTCTACAAATGCACAACTTTCTTTATTATTACAAAATTTTTTTTCAAAAAGAGGAAATAGAATAATTTCTCGGCCACCAGGGCCAAAAGTATTAAAATTGGACACATCTGATTAAATTACTTTCTTTTAAAATTAATTTTCATTTGCTTCACATTCAGTTGCAAATTCAATCAGTTTTTTCTATTTTTTCATTAGTGTGATCATAATACGCTTCTAATAAAATAAATAAATACGTACATAAGTATTTATTTGTTCTATGTTTGTCTTATACATAAAAAATTAAAGTATTCCCACAAGAATAATATTTGCAAATTAATTTTTTATCAGTCCATTGTCCATATTAACGAAAAAAGATCCAATGTAGATAATTCCAGAACTATATGTAAAAGTGTATATGAAATCTGTTGAGTTTTGTATCAGAATTTTTATTGTATAAAAATTAAGTATTAAATTTACTACAAAAAATATTGCGTTTTGGAAACTCCTATCACTAAAAATTGGCAACACAAAATGTACACATGATTATTCCATGTATGTGCAATATGTGGCAATAATTTCAAATCATTACTTATTAAAATTAGAATTTTAAATGGAAATTAAATACTTATTCATTTTTAAATACATTTATTCATGTCATTTTTAGTACAAAAATAAAGCAGTTTCTTCAATATTGTCTTATTAAAAAAATTATATACAAGTATTTTCCTCCACTTTCTTTGTCTCTAAGTTGATTTCGCATTCTGCAAAACTATTTTTTGAAATGATCGCACTAAGATTGAGATCTGCATTTCCGAAGACAAATTAGTTTTTCCTTTGCTTATTAACCTTATAATCAAAACTTTCATCATTTTTTATATTCCTTAGCACCAAGATGCGGTTTTCGATTTTTTTCGCTCTTTAAAAGAGCTAATCTTTTAAATAGTAAATTTAATTAAAATAAAAAAGTTCTATTTTTTATCGCTCTTCGGAAAGAGTTGAATTAAAAAAGCGAAATCCTAGGAGGAGTTTAAAAATGAATAATTCGCAAAAATTGTTTTACGTTGTGTGCAGCATTTACAAATGTTTAATGTGAAGCTAAAAGAGGAATATTTGTATGTTTTTTGTTGTATTTTCGTGAAATTTCATTAATTAGGTTTAACAAAGGACATATCCAAAATTTTTATGTAGATATTCATCAACGGCACGTGTTAAATTGTTACAAAAAAAGAAAATAAATAAATTAAACGTTAAAAAGAGCAAATTCATAAATTATTACTATTCAAGACGTTTAATTTTAAATATATTAAAACTGTGGCGACTTTTGTTCGCAAATCTCCTTTTAGGTGCGACTTTATTTTTGAAAATCCATTTTTGTGTGACTTTTTTAAAAAATATCACGGGTAACGCTACTATTCACCTATTAAGATAAGTTTACTTTTGTTTTATTAATTTTTGTGTGTTTTTTTATGGCATTTTTAATATAAAACAGAAGCAGTAAGTTTTATTGCAGCAAACAAATTGTTTGTGTGCTCATGTATGTATAAGCACATTTATTAAAATACATATCGAAGTGGCATTTCTCACTCAACACAGCGTTACATATGTGGGGACCAAATTTTTGTTTTAATTTTAATTAGAAGGCTAACTAGACTATCTGAAAAACTAGCTAAAAAGTGTAGTGGCATTTAATTTATACTTCTTATATGACACCCGATTTTAATTTAAATGGTTATATTTAAATTCCCAACTCAACAATAAAGTTCACGTTTCTGGATTTTACTAAAGCACAAATTTGAATTCCATAGAGAACCCCTACGGCATTTTAAAAGGGACGCTTCGGGAAGTAATCTAGAGCTGATAAGGGCCTTAAATCAGAGTCTTATCGAAACGTTAAAAGTTGTATAAGTTTCGAACACCTGATTTTTAATTTCATTTTATTTTTATTGTATTATAATTTTCAAGGAAATTAAATTAATTTTTGTTGTCATTTTTGGATAATAGGAATACTATATTAAGGTAAATAAAAGAAAAAGTTTTCTTTAATTCATTTAAAGAGAATACATAAGACAATGAAAACTTACTAGGAAAAAGTTGCTTAGGATTTAAACAATACAATATTTATTTATTTATTTATTTATTTATTTATTTATTTATTTATTTATTTATTTTTTAATACAAATTTAATTTGAATTGAATTTTATTACCTAATTTTTTGTTTGTACCTAATGAACTGTTGGTTTTTTAATATTTTATTAAATTTTATTTTGATATTATATTATAAAAAGAAAAAATGTTTTTTTAACCAATTGAAGAAAATTCATGTAGATTTTATCTGACAGAACATGGTTCTCAAATGAACAGTATACTTAATGTTGTATGTTTACGAATACCCGAACCCCTATGATATAGGGTATAAAAAGTAATAATATCATTGCCGCATTTTTATATCCCAAATAAATGGAAAAAGAAAACAAGAAGTAATTCACCTAAAATTTAAAAAAAATGCACAAGTAGAATCAATATACATTACGAGTTCGATTTGTGAAACCTATAGTTTTTTCAATAATTTTTAAATAAAAAAATGGCATATGTAAAAATTTTAATAGAAGAGTATAAAAAAGATATGATAATAGACTTTTGAACAAAAACATAAGGAGAAATTTTTGAAATAGTATGTTGAAGATAAAAAGTCGCTCCTATCGAAAATTTGTAGATATAAAAACTGTATTTGAAAAAATGAGCGGTTGCGCAATTCGAGTCCGTAGTCTATATATGTACACATATATATATAATATTTGCAGCTCTAATACCAACTGCCCATTTAAATTATACCCTAAGGATTCAATGGTGTATATTCATCTTTCCTTTTATCTTTCCCTTTCACTCCTCTTTTTTAAGTATACTAAAATTTGTTGAGCATAAAAAAATAAACAGATTAAATGAAATGTTTCTAAGCGAGATATTTAGGATTCGTATTTTGGATATTAAAATAATAAAAAAGGAAAAGTCTCGCAACGTTGTAAATATATGTAAGTATACAGACATTAATATATATGTATATGTGTATATATGATGTTTTTAGCATATGAGCATTATAGCTTGTTCTTCTAATATTTCTACCATTATTATGTTAAATCGAATTTCAATAGCAAAGAAATTTATTTGATATAAGTAGTTTCCACTTTATAAGGAACAGAGATTGAATCAGATTTTTTATTATTGTGGTTTGTAAATGTGGGATATATACGTACGTATGTCTGTAGGTTTAAAATACTTTCTCCGTTTCGTGTATTACAATCATAATTTTTCTTTTTAATGTGACATTTTTTCGATTATTTTCTTTGAATATAATGGGATATTTGTAAAATTGTTGTTGTATATAAATCCTTATTAGAATTTAGTGTTGATATTTTATTTTCTTGATTTATTGTATGTTAAGGATTTATTTAAAAAGAAAATAGAAATATACATTATAATAAATAGCATTAGTATTTATCGTTTATAAGGTTTTAATTGCAACAATGTCATAATTCAAAAAAGAGTAATTCCGGAATTCACTTTCAAATTCACTGTAATCAGGATATTTTAATGCAAATTTTAATTCTGGTATATATATATATATATATATATATATATATATATATATATATATATATATATATATATATATATATATATATATATATATATATATATATATATATATATATATATATATAAATATATATATATATATATATATATATATATATATATATATATATATATATATATATATATATATATATATATATATATATATATATATATATATATATATATATATATATATATATATATATATATATATATATATATATATATATATATATATATACTTAAAAATGCTGATCACAGTTAATAATAAGTCCACTACGTACTTGAATTTTAAATTTATTTAAATAAAAAACTATTTTATATCACAAACAAAAAAATAAATTTATTTTTATTTGCTTCACTTTAATTTCATCTAATTTTCATGAAATTAACATTTAAAATCAATTTTGCTTAGAAATAAATAAATGCTGAATTTTTCTGTAAGTAAAGTGCTCCTCCATTAAACGAAAATAAATTTATAAGTCGTCCTGGCTACATACATTCCTGAATACATAGTTTCCTTTTTAACATTTTTTCTCATAAATGTAGTCAATAATGATAATAAAATAATATTTATTATACTTTTATTTATTCGAGGAAAGTTCTTTCTTTTTTAATATTAAATTTACGTTTATTTTAAGAAAAGTCCTCCTCAATGAATATGGTCAATGTACTTAAAATTATTTCAATGTAAAATTCATAGGCAAACCAAAAATAATAACAATTTGTATTAATAACGAAATAAAAAATAAATGAATGAACAGTATCCCATTTAGAAAACAGAATTAAAAGTGTACAGGATTTCTTTCTGAAGATAAATGCATAGAACTTTCTTACCAAAATAGATTAGTGAAAATCTGCAAACATTATATTGGTTTCATCTTCAGTTTATAAACTACTTATAATAAAGGGAAAATATATGTATATATATATATATATACATATATATATATATATATATATATATATATATATATATATATATATATATATATATATATATATATATATATATATATATATTTTCCCTTTACATATATTTTCCCTTTATTATAAGTAGTTTATAAACTGAAGATGAAACCAATATAATGTTTGCAGATTTTCACTAATCTATTTTGGTAAGAAAGTTCTATGCATTTATCTTCAGAAAGAAATCCTGTACACTGTCAATCATTACATGATTTTATGTCTCTTGCGTAAAAAGGTTCAACTATATTTTCTCTTTTAATTTATTGAAATTGCTACACAAACAATGATTTGATAATGTAATAAAATATACAAACACATCAATAAACCCATAAAATTCAGCATAAAAAACGAACAATCGGCATAAACAATGAATTGCTTCCACTTTGGCTTCCTTTATTTTATTTCGCATTAGAATATTGCTTCGTTCTACAACTCCTGTACGTATGTTATGGATATTTCAAAAGTAAAAAGTAATCAATGTTTGAGCCAACATAACGGGATATATTTAATAAAGGCGGCAACCATAATGCCTTACTTATCAACTATTACTACACAGCAAAAATATCTACCAAAGCTTTTCAATTATAAAACTAATCATGAGGTTTTTAATTATTTTCATTATTGCATATTATTATTTTTATTTTTTCTGTTTATGGCACAGCAAAATATGAGAGTAAACTGAAAATGTCATTCTAAACAACATCTGTATTGAAATAGACTTTTAACGAGTATAACATACACAACTCCAAAATAATTGTTACGAATATTATATTATACAAATTCCAGATGCTCTAAATAGCAAATTCTTACATTCATTAATGTAAGATTTCGTTCCTTATTTTTTTATACATGATCGAAAAATAGTTTGAAATACATTAAACTTAAATTATACTCTACAAAATTAAAAGGCCTTTAAGAAGGCTTTTATATTTTCTTGATAAAACTTCTAAGGTTGTGTTTTGGGGTTATTACCATTTTCGATAAATTTTTATATTCATCGTCTTCTCATACATACATATTAATAGTGAGTCATTTCTTCTATGTATTTCTATTTTGTATGAATTTCGGTAAAAGTAGAAAGTTGCATCCAACAATGATTATGTTGATTTTGGGTAATCCATTGTTGGGTAATAAACATTTTATATTATAATGGCCAAAGCCAATTGGTTAAATTGCTAAAAACTTGAAAGTAAAAGATAAATTGTGAAATATATGTACATGACTTACATCTATCTTTTTTATATGAAGATTGATATAAGAAATATTTTGCACAATTATAGTTTTAAATAAATTAAGAATTTATTCATAAGTTGTCGCAACAAAAAAATTAATTGAAGGAATACGAAGATTTATCCGTTATTTTCATAACTTAACTTTTATACAGGGAAAAATTATAATAAAATAAATTCGAATTAAATATCAATATCAATATGTAAAAAAACTTTTAATTTAATCGTTAATTAATTAAGTAAGATACTCTCTACCACCGAGATTTATAAGTCCCGAAAATCCCATAATTTAATATAAAAAACCGATTTCCGGAATTTTTGAATCCCGAATATCCTGGAATTTTCGCGATCGTGTTTTTTCGTTTGGCATCCAAAACATGTGTCCTGACAAACGAAACTTTTGAATATCTAAAGACCTGTAACAGCAATGATTAACAAAATTTTGTAATAACCATACAACTTGAAAATAACTTCACTGAAAAAATATAAGACGGATAAAAACAGGGGAAAATGTAGCCATCTACAAACTAAAAGTTAGTTGCCGAATATATAAAATTTTGCTCTCAATATTTTTACAAGAAACTGCCAAATTTAATTATCGAATATCTAAAGAATTATTGAATAGAGTGCTCTAAAATTTGGTCCAAATTACTATCTCAAAGAACCGTGTCACTGGATAAAATGTATTGCGAATAGGGTCAGGAAAGATTAACCCTTCATATAGTGCCAAATGTAATTATCGAACATCATTCACTTTCTCAAGGAACTGTTTTACGGAACAAAATGTAGGACGGATGGGATCAGGGGGAGAGGTAATAACCATATATAATAAATATTAATCCTCGTATTTCTAAAGTAATATTAAAGTAAGGGTATTAAGATTTCTCCCAAATACTTTTTCAGCATTTAATATAATAATATTGGCATTTAATATAATAGTAATATTACGGTGTAAATTATCAAACTTTCCAATGTTGAATTTTTTTCTGAATACATGAATGAATAGAATTATTGAGCAGCAAAGTGCACCGGGTAAAAGCTAGTAATTAATAAAGGAAAACTTATTATATAATTTACGTATAGGGAGTAGTATCCTTCCAACAAACGTAATAATTTTTATTACAAAATTTTCGGATAGAAAACGGGGGAGTGATATACTCATTACAAATAATATTTTTAAAATCGCATATCTCTGAAACTGTTACAGGACATTTAGGGCATGGATGAGGCAGTATAGAATATGTCAATATAGTAAAATGTTATATAATGTATGATTTTAGGATAAAGCTAGGGCAGTGGTATCCTCTTTAAAGCCGAAATTCTTAATATGTTCCTGCAATTTTTAAATTGGTCGCAATATAAATTATTTATAGCCGAATATAGCATATGCAAACTATTATTTCTTAAAGTATTCTAAAGTTAAAAAATTGAAGTAATTAAAAATAGCTTATAATAGGGAAAATAGATCAAATATTAATTATTATAGTACAACCTTACTTTTTGACATACTTTTACTATGCAAAATTCTGATTGAAAGATGAAAATTCTTTAACATTGAAAATTACAAGAAGAGACACAAACTAATGATAGATTTTTGTTTCTCTTAGAAATAAATCGGAATTTAAATATATTGGAATATTTCGATTTTGATATCCTCCGCCACTAGTGGTAATAGAGGTAATCATCTAGACCTCATAATTTATATATATTATAGCATCATATCATGATCTGAGTCGATTTAGCCTGTCTGTTGAAAACAATGTCACAATAATAATCCGAATTAAAAAGAAAATGGTCAGTTCAGTAATAATTGTCCTAAACATAAATTAGGAACTATTGTCTTACGTGTTGTAAGGTCATGTCAAAAAGTGAGTTATTCTGACTCTAGCTGACAGTTCATGAACTCCTAACCTAAACACATTAACGAAATTATGCCTTATATATTAAAAGATTATTAGTGCGTAAGAGGTATTCGAGTGTATGTGTCTTTTTTTAATGTTGTTGAAATTTCATACATATATACATGTGGTGGAGGGTATTATAAATTCGGCAAAGCCAATAGTACACTTACTTGTTTTTTTTATACAACTTGACATTAAGAACAATCTTGAGTAAGATTTCAGGATTGATAGAAATAAAATAGTATTTCTTTTAAATAAAATTTGAACCTTTTCAAAACCCCTTCCATTCACCTTGTTATGGTGATTTGTGTTACTTTGGTCGAACAATTAGGCCAAATCAGGCCAACAATATGTGGGCACATTATAAAGTCTTATGAATGAAAGCAGACTTTTTTGGTGGCATTTATTGTTGCAATTTTATATATATTTATAGAGTACGTTGTAAAAAAATATAGGCTTCTTTTGACGCAACTGCATATTGCTTTGCATACCGAGAACTTTCTGGGAATGGTTACTATTTACATCTTTAGCTTCCATATCAGTTTTGGTAGAATAAATGAATGCATCACAGAAAAGATTGAAAGAAATTAATACTCTAAAATTCATAAAAACACACTTCTAGAAAAAACGGCTATTCAAGGAGAAATGCCCTGTTTCTTCGATATTCAAAATGTGAGTTTTTTCAGAAAACCGAAACGGACTTAACTAAAATTTTCGATTATAACTGGTTATTAAAGACCGGAACGATTACCCTAGTATCTATGTTATTTATTAGAGTTTTAGAAAGATTGAAATATTATAATATGTATTATTTTGTTTCGTTTTTGTAGGTTTAAAATATATAAAATATGTACAAAATTTGGGAGAACAAATATATAGATTATCCCTTAAAGTTTTAAGTATTTTTGTGTTTAAACTTTACTAGCATAAACATTTCTTTTTTAATTTTCTACACTTACATTATGCATCGGAAGAAAATTCGACTAATCTCATTCCTTAATTGTTAGGAAAATGTTTCATTAATTTCAAAAAAGTTCCTACCAAAATTTTTGTGGGCCATAGATTAGCATTCTTTAAACGCACACGTTTTTAAAGTGAAACGCATTTATTATATATTCCACAAGTACACATATGTTAAGCTTGTATTTGACAGCCATGAGCTTGCATAATAAATACATGTAGTATCTGTACTATTGCGTAGTGTTGGTAATGTACAAAGAAAATGTCGTTAACTCTTAGGTGTCAAGAAGAATGAATCTTTCTTAAACTCATATGCTTTTCCTTATACAAATAAAAAAGAAATGAAAAATAAATCATCTTATATAACTGAAACATTGAATACATGAATATTTTAATATATTAGATATTATTAAAACGGGCAAACTTAAATTTAAAAAATAATTACTTCGATAATTTGATTTCATATGACGATGTAGATCAGAATATTGATATTTGTCTACGTTTTGAAGGATATATATATAATTTTAATTGTTCAAGCGTAATAAAGTTTTTTTTTTAATGAATTGTACATTTTTCATTTATTCTCCAATAAAGATTCTTGATGTTTGGAATTTAACTTGTGACAATATTTAATAATCTGTCAAAATATGATTTACTCACGAGATTTTACACAAAGAAATAATAACAAATGTTAATAATAATTTTGATTTTTCCTTGGAGAAAAATTGTAACAAAATTAAACTATCAAAATGTGTATAATTTGTATGTATGAAATGCGCTGCCATGAACATTACGAATAAAAATGCTATGAATATGATTGATGAGTAAAAAATACTTTATTTATTTATGGAGTATTTGGAAATTTAAATAAAGGAAATCATATCTTTTTTGAAATTGCTATTGCGTTTAAAGAACGGTTCATTACAAAAACATATTTTTGGAAGTAACGAATGTGTAATGATAAGACAAAGCTTCTAGAAACACGTAGACGTGTACCAATAGAAGAAATAAACATAAAATATAGAACTTTTTATAAATTTGGTTTAACTTAAATTAAAAAAAAATATTTCTTTTGAATTCAAATGACTGATTTTCATTTGATGTACAGAAAGAGCGTAAATGTTTTAATAGATATATTTTCAACGCGGAGAAAACATATGTTTGCGTTAATCATAAACGAGAAACAACTTACTATTGTTATTAGGTATTGTTACTGCAACTAAAATATTTGTTTATTCGCATTGTGATTTTGCACTTATAACAATAGTTTTTTGCTGTCGCCACTAAAAATATTATTCCAATAAAAAATATTGCTATTCCAACAAAACATTTTTTATTCTGATATTGATATTGTTATTTCAGTTAAAAAAGGTTGTTTATATTCGCTTTAAAATAGTTATTGCTACAGCCTCTTAAAATATTATTACCGCCACTAAAATTATTGTCATTGCCATTGGAAATATTGTTATTCCAATAAAACATTTATTTATTCACATTATTTTGTTAATAAATCAAAATATTTACGTATGAATTTCTGTTAATATACTTCTCATTTTATATATAATATTTGTGTGTGCAAAAGTATTTTTACATTTTCCTGACGTTGTGAACAAGTTGTAATCTGCAATATTAAAAAATCTCGCAAATAACTTCTCTTCAAACTTGGTTTTTATAGATTCTACACAATCGAATTTAATCACTTTTAATTTTATAAAATAACTTCACTTTTTCCCTCAACCTTTAATAAACGACAATATAAAATTAATATTTAAACGCACATTATGAAGTCGCCAACTTCGTTTTCAATCCTACAATGCTTATTGTTGTCAGTAAACTGAAAATAATATTTAGTTGTTGTTTTTTTATAACTGGCTAACAACAAAATAGTCAAAATAAAATTAATTCAACAATTAACAATAAATGTTTGCCGCGAATATTTCAGTGTTGCAACGAACATATTGTGAAAATGACTTTCCTTTGCTAGTGATTACAAATTTCAGCCAATGAAGGGATCATAACTGTAATACAAAGATCCATTTAGAATTTTATAATGATTACGAACTGAGTTCTTGGCATTAAATTTAGTATGATTTAAGGCTTTCAAATATAATACGCATATGAAAATAATCATTTTGTAAAAAAATTGACGATTTTGCGTTTTCAAGTTTTTGTTTTCTTTATATAAGTTTATTATTCCCGATATTTAGTTGTTTTTGTGCATTCAAAATACTATATATTTTATTTCATTTTCAGAATATTAATTAGCGAATGCTCTGATAGAAAATTTAGTAAACAAAAAAAGTTAAAAAAAATTCAAATATATTAAAATATGTTACAGCATAATAAGTATAAAAAGCAAATAATAAATAAAATAAATAAATTATAAAATTATTTCAGCATAATAACATGTCAGAATACTTTCCGTTTCCTTAAACTTATCAAAACACTCAAACTAATGCGTCTTCACATCCTCTTTTGTATGTGCCTGTGTGTAGAAGAAAAAATAGATCAAGGGTCGCCCATCCCATAAAACATTCAAGCTTAATGCGAAATTTTGATAAAAAATATTAGATTATTTATTAAAAACTTATTTCTTTAAAAATGTCTGAAAAAAAGTAATAATTAATTGCAATTAATTATTATTACGTTTCTTTCAGTATTTATGCAAATATAACCTTATTATGTATTAACTATTAAAAATATAAAAGATGTAACAATTAACAATTTAATTAAGAAAAGCGAATACATATAAAATTATTATGATGATTTAAAAATATTCTATTTAAAATGAAATTTTCCTTTGAGAAATCGAATTTTAAATTTCAACTGGAAAATATTTATGTTTTAGTATTTTATATTTTTTAATGGAATATTTAATTTAAACGTTCAGTGTTTATTGGGACACAAAATCAAATATATACACAAACATATGTATGTAGATAAAAATACTTAAAAGTTGTTTTACTTTCGAATATCCATTTTTATTCTTCAACTCAAACTAACATATTATGTATATTAAGGTGGTCCCGTACTTTATGGAGAAAAACTATACTCATTCAAATAATTTTAAGTGTGACAAATCATCTTTAAGAAGCCACCCTAATATACATACTTAAATGTGTTAAGTTTTATACAAATACATCAAAGTTTGTATATGTGTTTGTTAGCATGTGTGTTATTCAGAATATGACATCAAGTGTCCAGTTTTATTTGTGGTAATATTTCAAAAAGGATTTACACACAAACACCCCATTTTGTATTTTTTAGTATTCGTAAGTATCTTATTGTTCCACCCAAACGTCCCTCTTTCCTTTTCCTTTATACTGAAAATTTAATGTTCTTTGTATTTTTTCTTTTAGAAATCTTTTATTTTGTATTATAATTTAGATTTTCGAATTTATGTTTTCATTCCTTTGAGAATTTGCACATTTTATGTTTATTTTGTTGTTATTGTAAATAAATAAGTTGTAAATAAGTTTAATTTTGAAACATATAAGGGAGGAAGTTTAAAATGGAAATGTGTGTGGGTCAGCATAAATATTTTTTTTTTATTTTACAATAAACTTTTGTGGCATGTGTGTGAGGTCACACACGCATGTAATTTCATGCATTTTATACTATCATATTATTATCAGAATTTTCCCCTATTTTTGATTTTCATTTATTTCATACTCATTCATATATTATTTTCGTTATTAAAAATATTGAGAAATATTGATAGTTCGAAATTATTTAATTCTGAAATTTAATTGTCAATATTTAATTTAAATAACATAAAAATGTTAAAAGTAATCTACATTAGGAATATATAATTGTATGAAAACAATGTTTTTTTTTAAAACAGACAAAAAACTTGTATGAAGTAAATAAAATCGAATATCACATTATATATGATTAATTCAAAGAATTTTGTTCGCTTTAACTAAACCAGTTTGTTAATTTTTTTATTTTCTCTTTGTTTATTGGTTGGTTTATAAAATTTTAAATTTACTGTATAAATATTTATTTTTGATTTTTTCGCAATTTGGAAATCAGTTCAAATACATTTTTTATTGTTAAAATTGTTCCTTAATTATTAGTTTTTATTAAATTTCCAAGGAAAAATAAATTGTATAAAATTAAAACTGCGAGATTTTGTTCAGTGTATAACGGGCTTATGACTATTAACTATTTGCTAATTATGGCTAAAAAAATAAGAAAATTCATGATTTCAAATCATGATGATAAATAATTACGTTTAGTACAACGACGTGGAAAGAAACATTTACTTGCACAGATATGTATATTTACATTAACATTTTGTTCGCAATTTTTTGAAAAAGTTTCTAAAATTTTACTTTACGCCATGAGTCTAAAGCAGCTAATTAATGTAATTATACAAAAATGTGTGGATTTTTGGTAAGACGATCCATTTACTATCTAATGATACTCTTAATGCAGCTACTACTTGTGTTTGTTTTTTTTTAGCAGAGGTGCAGGTTTTAGTTATTATTCATTAAATAATTTGTACGCAAAGTGCAACCAACCAAATTGAGTTTAATATTTTATTAGTTTAATATAACACTTTATAAATAAATAAATAAATATATATATATATATATATATATATATATATATATATATATATATATATATATATATATATATATATATATATATATATATATATATATATATATAATATATATATATATATATATATATATATATATATATATATATATATATATATTATATTATATATATATATTATTATATTTATATAATTATATAATTTAAATTGTCCGTTGATGCGAAACGTTGTTGTGTTAAATAACGCGTGTTAATTCGGAATGGTTCCTATGTTAAATTTAAATATTATTTTTATACTATACTGCTTACATTTGTATTCAAATTAAGGAAAGTAATATATGCCACAATTTAATGTTTGATTATGCGCACGTGGAATTTAAACTAAAAAATGTTAATAGTGGGTGTTTTTCGATATGGGGTTAGAGACAGGGGATAATTTTTGTTTTTTATCAACCCTTTCGTTAAATTTTCTTGGATTTATGTTACGTATGCAAGTTAAGAAAAAGGGGAAATATTTTAGAACTGGAAATTGTTACAAAGGCATGTTATGGTAATGAACTATTTACAGTGTTGTATTCCCACCTAAAATGACGATTTTTTTATGTTACCGATATTTATTAAATTTTTCTGAAAATTTTTTATCGTGAAATGTAAACCATTACAATTAAATGGTTATACATGACATTTCTGTTGAATTTAAAGTAATTTGTTTTATATATTATTAAATATATAAAATAAGCAATAACATTAATTATTTCCGATATTTTGCACTATATATATATTGTAAACTTATAGCAATATTTAAATTTCATAGCTCATAGCAACATTTTAATTTCAATTAATGAATTGATGACATTTCGCCTAAATTCACATAATATAATAATATAATCTTCATCTCCATGGTTCATTCAATACATAAATAGCAAAATTAACTACTTTTTTCCAGTGTATACAACTGCTTACTTGTTTACGTTTCTTCTGCTTTTTTATATATTTGAAAGATTTCTGACTTTAATGTTTTTCTTTATTCTTTCTATTACGTTGATTAACATTTGCATTTTGATTGACAGATTTAAAAGTTAAAAACACAATAACAATATACGATTTTAAAAATAATAATAAAAAATAGAAACTTACTAGATATATTCAATACCCTGAATTCAAGTTAAACGGATTCAAGCATGTAACATTGGAATAAATTGATATCAGATAAATAAAACTAAAAAAACTTGAAACATTTTAATTGCCTTAATTTTTAAAATTTTTTAGTCATATAAATATAAATTTAACAATTATGGTCATTACCATATAAAAAGAATTAATGTATGTAAGTTTTTGGTTTATTTAATATTTATAAATGTAGCAAAAAAACCCCTCCTTTTAAGTTTAAAATGTCGTTCGATCGGCCCAACACTCTACAGTTTTGTCACCTGTATAGATTGCGTCATAATTGTATAGCATTTTATATTAGTCTTTACATTTATAGAAATTTTAAATAACATGTTTATATCAACATGCATATCAACTGACTTATAACTAATATTAAATAAAAATAACGTTTTAAAAGGAATGATATTTTGCCAAATAATTATTATGTGTACATATTTCCATCATTTGAAATGTTTGTAATATTATCACTTAAATCTGTATGCAAATTGAAACTTTATTAGTCACTAGTTCAGAGTTTTACTAATAAAAATAAATAAGAACACTATATTCGACAATGCCAAATCTGTAATACTCTCCACCATATGCATATATGTATGAAGTTTCAACAAGTCATTCGTACTAAAAAAGTAAACTGTTTTAAATATGAAGCGAAATTTTATATATTTGCTCATTTGCGATGTAACTCAAAAATGCTAGTTTTCAGTATGACATAGTAAATAATATATTTTATTACATGGTAAATTTTTGTGAACGGGACATACATTTATCAGACATGATATATGAGTGACTACAAAAAGTGTTGAATAAATTTGGCCAAATTTTATTGAATTCGGAATTCACGTAAATTCTGAAGGACAGAATGATCTGGATATTGGTGAAATTTTGTTAATAAAAAGTAATTTAAAAATTCTAATGTGTACAAAATTATTTCACCACAAACTTAATAAACGTTGAAATCTAACGACACCTGATCGTGTAAATCGTTGAGTAGCCATTTTTACATACAAACATTTAGAAATTTCAATAAAATCTTGCAATAAGTTTGAACTTGAGATTACGAAAATGCAAATATACAGTGCCATCTAGTTTTTAAATTAAAATATATATTTTTTAGTATTTATATCTTTCCAGTCAAAGGGGTTGCAAACATTTATGACTGGAAATATAAAAAAAACACTAAAAAACTCGTCCCTGTTTAATACATTAAATTATCATTAGAAAAAAGGGTTGCATTGGGTTTAAAGAAACTTTAGTTTATAATTTACTGTCTGTGACGAAACATTACAAAATTTGTTAAAAAATAAATACAATGCTTCAGACGAAATTTATTTCAATTCAAAAATGATTATTTTTGAAAAAATACATGCTATATATTGGAGTGAAATGTGAAATCAATGAATTATCTAAATATTATTTTTTTAAATATACAATTGGAAAAAATGAAGTGAAAAATTATAGAAATTTTGAAAGAGAAACACTGACGAATAAGGGAAAATAATAAAAAATGACAAACATCTTTATGTGCTATCATTTCCGCATATGATTACAAAAGGCGATTCAACGATAATTAATATTAAAAATAGTCCATTCTTAAAAGAGCGCAATGACAAGAAATTTAATTGTTAGTTAATATAAAAGTCACCATACCATTAATACCTCTAGTATCATTATACAAATTTCCAAAACGTCTTATGTTTATTCATACCACATCTAGATATTATATTGAAAAACTACAATTATATGATTTCGTTGCTTACAGAAATTAAAAGAGTTTTAAAAGAAATTTAATGCCACATCATGACATATTAATATATTTAACGACTTTTAATATTTTTAAGTTTTTGTGTTTATATAATGCGCACATGTGATAAAAGCTAAGAATAAATAAGTAAATAAATAAAACGCTAATTATAACAAACCTTTCTACAAAATTGATTATACATTATGGACTACAACATCATTTGAGTTTGAGATAATATGTGGTTGTGCTGGGACGTACAGTTTCAGTCAAAATATATAGGACCGAAAACGCTTATATACCATTTCTATAGGGATTGCTTTTTAAATAAAAAATCATATTAAATCTAATTCCTGCTTTAAAAAATCACACCACATATTTGTATATTTGTATATCAAAAGAGAGAAAACTAATTAAAAAATTAATATCATGTAATAAGCAAGCGAAAAGACATTCCGGACGAAACTTGTTATTTGTGATTTTTATAGTAAACTGAAATAATTGTAGGGGCTTACAATACGAATGGCTGGAACAAAATATTCCACAAATATTAAAAATTACATTATAAAACATTATCAAAAATGAATAAGCGAAAAGGATATTTGCCAAAATCTTTATTAAACTAGATAACGAATAAGTATAAGGAAACAAAAAATGTGGGAGCTATTCACCGAGGCGATCGTCCAAAATCCACACAAGGATTGTAAGAGTAAATATATATCTGGAGTTATTCTGTAAAGCTCAAGTAAAGTCTTCGAACTGTCCAAAGAAGGGCAGTTTCAGTTGGGCTCAAAAGCTGGAAAACCTATCTATATCAGAGGAACACCAAAAGGTGCGTATATATATATATATATATATATATATATATATATATATATATATATATATATACATATATATATATATATATATATATATATATATATATATATATATATATATATATATATATATATATATATATATATATATATATATATATATATATATATATATATATATATATATATATATATATAAAGAAAACAGATAATTATACTGTATACAAACTCTACAAATCTTTTATTTATTATTTTTTAAGATCAAAACATTTATGGTATATGGAATATACCATATATATATATATATATATATATATATATATATATATATATATATATATATATATATATATATATATATATGGATTTGAAAAAGAAAAATTATAGCCTTTTTGATAAAAAGTAATAGACTATATCTTTTTTATCTATTTTTTTAAAGTGTACAATTTAAAATATTAAGAAAAAAAAAGCTTCCAGTTTCTACTCAATAATTGCTTATGTTTGTTGTCATGTAAGTTGTAACATTTTAGACACATTATGATGTTTTAAGTAGTTTTAGAAAAAAATCAATACGCAGCGACAACAGCAACAAAAATAACTTTTCCCATTTAAAGTATTGATAAACGCCATGAAATCCATCATTTTCCCACGATTTCATACAGTGGATTGATTAGTACAAATGTATATAAATCATACTCGTATGTACTAGTTTTTGTTATAAGAAGGAGCGTAAAACTATAAAATGCAATTACATGAAGAAAAAAATAAGTTTTTCTCGAAAATCGAAAAGTTTTCAGGTATTTATTAAATATAAATTAAATACTTCAAATTTAATAAATATTCCCGAAATCATAAACATTTTGGCAAAATATGAAATATGTGCTTTTTCAGTTCTTTATATTATATTTACAAACAAAAAATTTTATTTTAATACATTGTTTTTCTTTTCAGGTTTATTAATACATATGACCTGTTTATGATGTAGACAGTATAACCTTCCAATTATTAAGAAGCAACAGAGAAAGAATATAAAAATAAGTAGATAATATTATTTGAAATGAGTAAGAATAATTTTATTTCTCTTGTTCTTACAGGTGTTTGAATGCAAATTCTGTTCAAGTGATGTTTATTTTTACTCGACAGAAAATTTTCACTTCCGAAGAAATTCACGTGGATAAAAAAATTGATTTTGTAACAGGATCATATTGAACATGTCGACAGTGTTACGCTAGTTTTAGAACTAGGATGTAATTCAGCTTCCAAACCTTTCAACCATACCGATTCTTGAATTCTTTAGTATTCAATGATAAAGCACCAGACTTATATGTAAAAGTATATCCAGTTGTGTTTTATAGACAATGCCTTTATTTAGTGTTCCTTTAATATATCACATAATTCTTTTAACTGCTTTCCAATGAGTTATTCCAGGATTTGAACTATAACAACTTAATATATTGTCATCATAACATATATCAGCACATTAAATTTGAGTTGCATACAAATAAGCAATATACGGAATTTAAGACACTTCTTCTTTCTTTGCTTCGTCTTTTGGGAACTTACTCTTGGATAATTTTGGATGGTAATTAATGGGAGTTGTTGTAGAGTTACAATACCTAAACTTTTTAAAACATCAACTACGAATTTAGATTGATCAATTTTAATACAACCTTTAGATCGTGTAATTTTAATTCCTGGGATTGGTGACACTTCACCCATATCCTTCATTTTAAATTTTTTACTAAGTTTTTCTTTCATTTTTACGAGATTTAATTAATTTAAATTATTGAAAAATCAACACATATTGCTATTTACAACATCTTATTATTCGTAAATTTATTGTAAACACATTGATCTACATCACTTCTTGTTAAACTAAAGCTAAGTAGTTCATGATTTTTTGTTTCATTCCAAACTCTACCAGATTGTTTCAGTCCGTAAAGTACCTTTGTAGCTTGCAAACTTTTTTAGTACCATCTTCAAACATTTCGGGGTGTTTTTTAATGAACCTGCATGTCATACTTAACAGCAAACGCTATTAAATATCGTATTGAAATATATTTGCCCACTAGGGATTATTTCTCGGTAAAATCTAAACCGTTGTGAAAACTCTTTTGCTACCATTCTTGCTTTCCAACGTTATGGATTTTGCTTGACCCGGCGGAAGATATTTAAGTACCCACGTTTTATTCTCTAATAAGAATTGCATTTCTACTTGAATAGCTCTCTTCCAATAACTTACATTCTCTGTCCATATTGCATCTTTTACGCTTGAAGAGTCATTTGAAACAAAATCAACTGCACAGAAATTTTGTGAACATACTGGTCTACTAGCTTATCTCACGGATCTTCGAACTTCTCTTGTTGTAGCAATGTTAGGCTCATCTGGTCACTGATCTGGACATCATGATATTCAATTGTTTCTGGAAAGGCGATGACTATTCTTTTAAATCATCATAAATACCAACATCTGAACCAGTACAAACATTTTCAGAATCTTCTGTCATCAACTCAACGTTTGGAATATCTTCTGAGTTTTCAGAATTATTTAATGTAAATTTTACTGGTTATTACTCTCACCGGAATTTATAATTTCATATAGTAGAATTTCCGGAAAATAACAATCTTCATTTTTCTTCAAATATGATTTATTTTATTCAAGAAGAAGTACATCTTTGCTTACAGAACTCTAACCAACCAGTTACAGTTCTGTGCATATTCCGAAAGAAAAACGTAAGAAATTTTCTTTCGGAATTCGCACTAGCGCAGGACAACTAAATACTCGAACGAACTTTAAACTTTGAATTCTTTTGGGTTTTTTCATCAACATGGCAGCTTCTGTCCAGAAACGTTGATCCAAACAACTGTCTAATAGTATGCATCGTACTCTTTCTATAACAGTACGATTTTACCTTTCTGCAACACCATTTTGTTCGGAAGTATACGCACAAGTTTTTGATGTAAAATTATTTTTCAAAAACAAAGAAAATTTCTTATTTAAATACTCGACCCCGTTATCAGAACTAGACGTTTTTATTTTGTTTGATGTCTGCTTTTCAATCATTTGTTTAAATTCTATAAAAGTATCAAAAACTTCAGACTTACTTTTTAACGGATATACAAAAACTTTTCTTGAAAAATCGTAAACAAAAGTTACTAAAAATCTTGCCCCAGAAAATGATTTTGTGTTTATAGGTACAGCAATATCTGGATGTACCAGCTGCAATAACTATGTTGTTTTTGTACCTTCATCTTTATTTGGTCTTCGTATTAGTTTACCTTTAACGCATATAACAAATGGATCATTCACTTCGCCTTCAAAATCAATCCCATAATTTTCTTTCTTAACATCTCGCAAAATTTTTGTTACATATGTGGCCCAATATTCTATGCCATAATTTAAAATTTCTTGAAATTATAAACGATTTTTTACTTTGGCATTAGCAATCAAATTTTCATTTAACATCTTCACTTATAAATGCTACTAATGTTGATCTTCCTTTTGTTATTGGTCTTTTCAAATTTGTCAGTATTATATTTTAAACTTCATTATTACAATTACTTGAATAATTCTTTGCAATTGTAACACTGTATTTGATTCTTCTTTAAGTTTTTTCATCAAATGCAGCATCTCGCAATCACAGATTCTTTACCATATCACTTGTAAATATTTCTTTTGAATTTTCTACAGCCATTACTAAAGGTTTATACTCATATAATAGCCATGCCATCATTAAAGAAGCTGTGAATTCATCGTCTCTATTAAGACCAACATTGTTTATTTTAATCGCAGTAAATATATGCATCCCATGTTTGTTTTGCTGTTGTTGCTGTAGAATGTGTAAAGGTCAAATATGTCTTTTTCAAGTACCGATAAACAGTCTTAAAAAAATTAATTTTCATATGAAATAAAAATTATGTGTGTGAAGATAAATTTAAATTTATTTAGCTGAGACATAAACCACATGCTTTAACAGAGCTCTGGAAACACATTAACAGAGCACTGTAAACACATTGACAGAGCATTGCTTTCTCCAGACACACAATATAAGTACGATTTTGTGACCATTTCTGGGATTAAAAAAATGAAACCATATGAAATAGTGGCCAATCGGTCATACTAATAGGCCTTATAAGTTGCTTTATCCAAATAATCTTGGAATTTAAGAAAATGCGAGTTTTCTGAATTCTAACCTAAAGAGGATAGGTGGCCATAGGTCAAAATTTCAGAACAATTTAATTTTCTTAAATTCCAATATTATTTGGGAAAAGCGGCTAATAGGTTCTTATAGGGTGACCAATTGTCCACCACTTCCACATAGTCTCATATAGCAGCCATTTTCCTAAGTCCATATATGGCCACCGATCCTCTCCAGGTCAGAATTTCAAAACAAAAAGAATAAAATAATAATAATAATAATAATAATAATAATAATAATAATATTTTTTTAATTCCAAGATTATTTAAGAAAAGCGACTTATAGGGTCTTATAGGGTGACCAATTGGTCACCAGTTCCACATAGTCTCATATACCAGCCATTACCCTAAGTCCATATATGGCCACCGATTCTCTCCAGGTCAGAATTTCAAAACAAAAAATAATAAAATAATAATAATGATATTTTTTTTAATTCCAAAATTATTAGGGAAAAGCGGCTTATAGGGTCTTATAGGGTGATCAATTGTTCACTACTTCCACATAGTCTCATATACCTGTCATTTCCCTAAGTCCATATATGGCCACCGATCCTCTCCAGGTCAGAATTTCAAAAATAATAATTTTCTTAAATTCCAAGATTATTTGGGAAAAGCGACTTATAGGGTCTTATAGGGTGACCAATTGGTCACCAGTTCCACATAGTCTCATATACCAGCCATTTCCCTAAGTCCATATATGGCCACCGATCCTCTCCAGGTCAGAATTTCAAAAAAAAATAATAATAATAAAAATAAAATAATAATAATAATAATAATAATAATAATAATAATAATAATAATAATAATAATAATAATAATATTTTTAATTCCAAGATTATTTTTTTTATTAATATGACCGATTGGCAACTATTTTTCATGGTTTCATTTTTCCGATCCCAGAAATGATCAAAAGATCGTACTGATATTGTATGTCTGGGGAAATCAATGCTCTGTCAATGTGTTTACAGCGCTCTGTTAATGTGTTTCCGAGTTCTGTTAAAACATGTGGTTTATGTCTTGGCTAAATAAATTTAAATTTATCTTCACACACATACAAAAATTATATTCATAATTTTAATCTTTTTCGATTTTTATTAATAAACATCTTTCTTATTTATGCTTAAAACTTCTGCATGGGTGTACAGTTTTAATGTATGACACAAATTTATGTTAGGAAAATAATTATTTTTTTTATATTTCGTGTATCCACACATTTTTTACAATTATTAAAATTTTTGTTTTTTTTTTTTTTTCATTTAATTAATTTAAAAAAAGCTTTCAGTAATCGTGTTAAAATTGTTACTGTACAATCAAAGTATAAGAAATCTTCAGAGAGTGGTTAAAAATTAAGAAAAAAAAGTAAACAATAAAAATTTGAATGGGAATTTTATACCGATACCAAATATGCAAACAATTTAAATAAAATTGACTTAAAAACGGCCGCATTCAAATTAAAGCCATGTTTAACATACCATAAATGAAGACAGGCTAATAACCCAGGATGAACACTTGGTATGCGAACTTGTGTATAATATGGTTCCTCTGGTGTTGTTTTCTTTACTATATTCAAAATGAGTTGAAAGGAAGTAGTTAAAAGTGTACACAAAAGCATAATGAATATAAACTTGCAGACTACGCCAGCTACTTATTCGTATAGCTTAAAATGACATTCAATAAAACAAAAATTTCAATTGTTTAGCAAAAGATCAATAAAAAATAAATCCAAACAAAATAAGTTGTGTATATATTTCAATACATCAGTGTTTCCCAATGAGTTTTGTACTTCACCATTAAGTTGAAACGTAATTTATTATTAACAAAATTTGTAAATTTAACTTCTGGGAGATACTTATGTGCATAGAACAAAAAATTTATTTATAAGTTCAGGAAAAGATCTTCCATTAATTTCTCAACTATAAACAACGAATTAGAATAAAATATACCCTATTATCATTCTAAAAGTTATCAAAATCAGTTTAGTAGAAGAAAATGTATAACAAAAAAAATGATTCATTAAGTTTTCTTGTGTTACATTTAAGAAAAACTTTTATATGTTGTATGTGTTAATGAGTGTATATATAGTGTAATATTCATGTGTATATGATGGAGAGTATTAAAGAATCGGCATAGCCGGATATAGCATTCTTACTTGTTTACCTTTACAATTAGACTTTCAAATAATTTTCCGTACTATGAGTCAGTACAATGTCATCAACTCTTCATTACCAGTACGGAAAAAATCTGTTTTAAGCTTATCATTTACATAGCTAAATGTCCACATTAATATATATAAACAATTAAACAAACTGTGTAAAAACAAAAAAGACTAACTGTGCTTTGACGATAATATCAAATAAACACTGATGGTGTTAGTCGGATGAAGCTACTGGAAACGTTTATTTTTGTTGCTCAAACTAACATTTTCAATAACAATAAATTATCAATTATATCAATTTAAAAATTTCTACTTACAAAGTTCTAAAAACTACTGTTTTTTTCATTTATTTTAAATGATTGAAATATAACAACATTAATAATAGAAATTACTGCTTTTTAATTTACCCTCCAAAAAAATTATATATAAATGAATTTCACATTATATATATGCGAATTCATTGCTAAAAATAACAAAAACAATTAAAATTTATATGTATGTCTTTTTCCTGATTTGTAGATTATTTGCTCCTGTTCTTTCTTCTTTATCTCTTCACCAGAAATTGAAGTTTTGAATTCTTTAATAAAATAATAGTAAACAAATGTTTTACACAGAGATTTTTTTCATATATCTTACCAATTCCTTTGAATCAACTTATATCTGCCAAAATTTATAAGTGGACATCTAAAATTAATAACGACATGTAACTGAAAAAAAACAATACGATTTAATGTGCATTTAATGCAATTTTGAATTATTACATACTATTGAAAAAATTTTAAATTCAAAAAACCCAGAAATTTATTGAAAATTTTAAATGTTTCTGAAAAACAGTTTGTTATGGTAGTTTGTTATTTTAATCAACATGCTTAAAAGTTAAAAAATAAATTTATTCATAAAACAGCTATAATTTCATGTAACAGTAAATGTAAAATTTTTTTGAGTGTATATATATAACATAAGTGTTGTCGATTATTGATCACATGCAGATGGATTGCAACCATTTTTTAAATGCATTAAAGTATTTTAGTATATTATCAAAATGTTTTATCTTTGAAAGAAAATGATTTTTAAAGTTTTTAATACACTGAATTTTATAAAAACACATGTTTGGAAAAAATCGGTAATTTGATGAGAAAAACGCGATATCTTCGATGTTAGAAATGTAAGCTTCGAAATCGACTTAACCACAACAAGCAGTTATTAAAAACCGGGTCGATAATCCTAATATTTATGCTCAAATAAATATAAACTAATCATACCGAAAATGTGTCATATTTTTTGGATAAACCTTTCATAATGATATTTTAGCATAGATATCAAATAAATGTACAGACATGATCGAAATAATAATTACATATAGTTAGAAATTAAAAGAAAATTGATTCAAGCACAATAGGTATCAACATTTTTGATTTTTTAGCTATGAAGCAATCTCATAAGTTATTTTACATTGTTATTTTGCATATATATAAAGATAAATTAGGGAAGACAACGTTTTTTGAAAATTTGGGAAAATTTTACAATATACAATAGCAAAGCGGATGCAAAGCAGCATATTTTATATTTGTAAGAAGAAAATATAACTCAAAGTTTTATTTAAAAATAATACTATTGTATACTTAATAAGTATTGAACTTATATCAAAACAGTCTGTCTATCCATTTCCTTATTTATAATAAAGTGTGTTTTAAAAAAATAAAATGAAAATAAGTAAGACTTTCTTGTTACTATATATTTTTAAGTACAAAAGTTTAAATTTCAACTAAAAATGAAATAAATTTAATATACAAGGCATAAGTGTATCAAAATGTTATATCTAATACTAAGTAAAACGTCTTTTAAAGTCAAATACTTCATTTAAACTTTTTGAAATTGAATGTATTGTGAATGAATGTGAATGATTTTTATAATCCGGTGATATTTATTGCCAATTACTTATAAACAAGCTTTTTCAGTTGATTTTTGTATAAAATTTTATGGTTATGAAATTTTTTGTAATTGATCAAACAAATGCTCTCTTGGATATTTATTGAAACTTTGTGGCATATGTAAGCATGTGTGATTATTTTCCTGTTGAAAACATATCACTTAACACTTTGGTTGAAGTTGTTCTTAAAAATATTTAAATTGATCGTATTTTTTATTGTTTCCTCAATAAATTCCAAATAGCTCACTCCTTGTGCCGACATACATCCCCTCACCATTATACTACCATCTTCTTCTTTCATTGCTTTGGGATTACTTTTCGAGTGCGAAATCTAGTCGTTTTTATATTTCTTTTGTTAATTTTGAAATATAACAATCAAAAGCCGAAACTAGAAATCGTTGAACCAGTTTTTATATTTTAAGAACCGGTTCGAATTCGAATAATTATTAAATTTCAACAATTCAACATGCAATTTTTTCGTTTTTTAATTATCATTTTCGCTAAAACTTAACGTTTCTATTTCATAAAAGTTTAGTGGGAAAATGTTCTAATTGGCATCACTGCACTAATCTGGCAATAATTTAAGAGAAAATTTATTATTTCAAATTCTCTTTGTTTTTGGATCTTGTTTTTTATTATCATATCAAATATAAGGGGAAATATATGTATCTTTTCAACTATCTTCATAAGATACACAAAATCTATTTATCATAAAAATATACATTTATTCAATGCTATTAGGGTGTACAGTCCGGTTTCTTATTACCGATTATTTTAATTAAATCGGTTTCGGCTTTTATGAACAGCTCACATTTCGAAAATCGATGAAACCGGATCATTCTAGGTGTCTATTTTTATGAATTTTAATGTTTTAAAAACTTTAAAAAATATTCCTTTCAAAGTTAAGTACTGGAAACTTTCCTGTGGGTGATGCATTATTATACCAAAACTGATAAGTTTTACATCATAATTAAATTTTAGTTTAATCTGATAAAAAGTATATTAACCTCTCAGGTTTTAAATAGAAAACTGCTTGGTACAATGACAAACAATCTGTACATTTTTTAATTCGGATTATTATTGCGACCGTGAGAATGTTTTCAACACACGAACGGACGTGGCCAAATCGACTCAAATTTTGATATGATGCAGGAATATATACATTTTAAGGGTCTTAGATGATTCACTTCTGGTTTTACACAAGTAATGACAAAGTTAATATACCCTTTGCTACCATTTTACTTATTTTACTTATAATTTCAAGAGATCTTCATATTTTGTTAAAAAATCAGTTAACCGGTTATTATTAAAAACCCGAAACTGATTTATATTTAATTGCAATTTTCGATGAAGCCGGAACGGGTTTCTAAAAAAATGTCGAAATATCGATCGCCTAAATGCTACACAACACTGAAATTCAATAAAATTTAATAGTCTTAAAAGTTTAAAACTCCTTTTTGGCAAGTGTGCCATAGACCAAATTACTAGCATATTGAAAATAGTAAGAAAGTACAGTAATTTTGTCGAATTTAAATAGAATTGATTTATATTTAAGACTTTTATAAGCACAAAACTGTTTTCAGAGAAGGGACCTTATATGGGAGAGTTTTATTACCAAAACAGGTGGATAATACAAAAAATAATATACAGAACTACCACAGAATTCCAATTGACCACAGTAGAATTGTTAGTAAGTAACATTATTTATTAAATTTGAAAAAGATTATAGAAAATTATAAAAAAAAATATAATTTTAAACAATTCAAATCCAAGCAAAGTACGAAAATTATTCCAATTTCGCTAGCAATGAATTTCTGTGAATGCATCTTTATGTATGTAAATATTTCTGATTTAAGGATTTCAAGTTAAAAATGAGGAATTTTTGTGGACTCGGAGCTTGAATTTGAGGACTTTGTGTCACTTTTTTCTGGCAACACGGGTCTTTTATGCAATTTTATATATTAGCTCTTTGCTTTATAGAACAAAATAGTAAGCGTTTTAGTTAACACAATATACTCTTTTATTATTATTAAGAGAACACACTGAGAGAGCACAAAAGATTTTCATTTTAGTTTTGCGTTATTATTAATACATACATATTTTTGTCCATTTCATCAAGAAGCAAACCATATGGTGTTTCGTGGGATTTAATCAATTATGCGGTTCGTATTTTTGTAATCGTTTTGCAACCAGTAGTTGCCGCAATTTGAGTGCGCGTGCGTGTCGTTTTAAGTTTTTCGTCGCTACATAATATTTTCGTGTTTAATTTTGCGATTTTGTTTTCAAGTGACATTACCAATGTCATGTATTAAACATAACCCGTCGAGAGATTCTATTTACATATATAAAGCATTCACTTTATTTGGATTGAAAAATAATGGAACATATTTTTGATAAAAAATATTAATAACTTTTCTAAAATTGATGTAATTTTAATAGATTTAAAAATATTTTGCGGTTTATAAAAAAAAAAACACATCAAGACTAAACGTGTGGAAGAAGTTATATTGGCAACAAATTAAAAATATAAAAACGAATTTCGGTAAAAAATTCTAAATTTTATTTTGTAAACAAGATGTACTAGATTCGCGGTACTTGATCACAGTTACAAATTATGTATAGATGATAGTTTAAGTTATTTTACACACTTTTGAATAAGATTTTTTTATGAGAAATGACATTAATAAATATTTATTTTAATTAAATAATATCTATAAAATCGATTTATAGCAGCAATTTAAAAAATTACATAAACAATATCTGTTTTAAATTATTATACTGTTTACCAATAATTTTGAAAAGTAAATTTGTATATTTAATTGGAATGAATAAAACACCTGTATTGTATTGTTGCAAGTTCTTGAAAACATTGCTTATCAAACATGAAAATCATTTTATGGAAATCATATAATATTTTAAATAAAGTTAAAACACATGTCAGACTAGAAAATTGATAAATGCTTTTGACTCACATTGGTAATAAATATAACGACTCATTAGAACTTATTTTTATAAATATTTGATTGCGAAACATTTTTTATTTGCGTTAATTTATTTTATTTCTTTATATTTTCCTTCTATTTTCTTTATTTATAATTTGTTATCTTTGAAATTTTTTAAAATCACCAATAGAATTCGGAATAGCGTCATTGCTAAATCTAACAGAGAATAATCAGATTATCGTTAATATATATTAGTCATAGTGAATTGTACTTTATTTTTAATTCTCTTTTTAATAAATTTATATATTTAGGGCATGAATTTATAATATTTAAAGAATACAGGTTTCGAACTTGATTTGACGTGAGGAATAAAAATTTTGCTAGTTCTGATAATGATAGATATAAATTATTTTAAACATATAAATGCTAAAGAAAATAAAACAAATTCTGTCACTATATATAGATAAAAACTTTATTTTTGCTTTCTTCTTTTTCTTGTTTGTAACTTCACAAATTTTAAAAAGTTTTCGTAAAGTTGTTAATCTTTTTGGGTAGAAAAGAAATTACGTCTGCATGTTATTTACAATAATGTTAAGAATAGCTAATTTTTGAATAATGTTAATTTTTAATATGTTTAATATTTATAATTTTCCAATATTAATTTTCACTAACGTCAATAACACGTATTTAAAATCGAAATAATTTGCTATTAAAATTAATTTATATATCTCCTCAAATAATGATTTTTTATATCTTGATATAAGTAAATTCTACTTTAACTCAACTATATATGTATTAACAAAACAAAAAATATTTTTTTTTGATTTTCAATTAATATAAGTCTTTTTTAATTTTTTTAATTATTTTTAAATTTGAAACTTTCCCTTATCGATGTTGATTTGATTTTTAACACAATTTTTATTCAGTTAATTAAACTTTGTTATTTGGCTTTAAATGTTAAGAATAAACATTTTATTTTAAAGTGAATAATAAAATAATTTACATGGTATTTTTTAATCTTTTAACTGGAACAAACAACCTGTAAAATAATCTTATCAAAGGTTCCATAAAAATAATATTCAATATTTATAGTTTTTTGTACACACAAACTCATTTATGAACATAAAAAATTTGTCATTGTTGTAAATGTAAAAAAGAAATATTTAAACTATATAAATAATATGGGTCGATATGAACCTGATCACGTTCAATTTAAATGAAAATTATTGTAAATAAACATTGTATATCATTTTTATTCTGTTTACTCTATATTTATTTAATTTAACTGATATTTGTCTCATTATTTTACCTTTAAACAAATTTTTCAATTTGTTTATTAGTATTTTTATTTTTATTGATTTGAGACTCTTAGACTTTATAATAATATTAACAATGATAAAATTTGTTCATTTTGTGTACGCAGTCACGAATCATTGTTTATCTTGCGCTCTAAGTGACTTTTTATTTATACAAATTATCAGTATTTACATAAAATTAAGATTTCTTAAAGGAAATATATAAATATATAGTTAGGTATGCGGGAAATTTAAAGCCTAAAGTGGCATTCTTAAATGCCTATAATAGCTGATTTTTATAAAAAAGGTACCTACATTTCAAACTTATTTCAATTTTACGCTACTCACAATGTTCCAAATAAAAAAGTAATATAGAATTCCATACGGATAGCTTGGTTTGAATGAACATTTAATATCACACAGCGATAGTAGATGTGAAGTTCATTTCATTAAGATAACAGATATTGATTCCAGGGTTCCATACTGTGAAGAAACATGAAATGATTTTTTGTATTAGAAAACAAAGGAACTGGATTTTTCTAAGCCCGATATTCGGGATTTTAAAATTAAATCCCGGGATCCCGGCATTATTCGGTATTACGGGAATTTTCGGGTTTCGGTATTTTTCGTGATTTCAGAATTTTCGATTTTATAATAAAACACAAAAATATAATAAAACAAATATTTTTTAAGATTAAATTTTGTGTTCTTCATATATAAATATAATTTTGAAAAATTTAATTTTTACTGTTCAAAAAATCTAACAACGGAACGAAATTTGTTATTGTCGTTTAATCTCAAGGTTGTTTTTATATTCGACGTTTATTTATATTAAAAAGTATCCACAACCATGTTTTGCATTTATGGCAAGAAAATAAATTATATTTTTCGGGATTTACTGAAAATTATGTTCAACAACATGAGTTTATCAGCGTTCGAAACCATAATGTGGTTGTCTGACAACAATATTTCTTTGTACTATATTATATTATGGACTAGATGGACATGGTGCCTAACCCATAATATTCCATATAATATAATATTGTAAAAAAGTTTTCAGAAATTGCAGTAGACATTGATCTTAAAATTTTTTTGTTTATAAATGAACTAACAATTAATAACTTTCTCTAAATGTGTTATTTGAAAGTCGTCTAACTGCTGATAACTCTCAGATTGTTAAAAGGTTGTGGAACATGTTCAGTTGTTACAAAGTGTTAAATTCAAACAACATTTTGTAATAATATATATTATTTATTATATTTTATATACATTTGTACATATTCCCATAAATGCACATAACTTTTTTAAAAGAATTAGAACAAATTAAACAAGAAAATATTTTGTGGGCAAATAATATTTATTAAATCAACTAAGACTTAATTTAAAATTAAAACTATTCGTATTTCATTATTTTTATTATTTTTTAACTTAATTTAAGGATTTAACTGCCATTTTTAAGGGTATATTCTATAAACGCACTGAAATTTATCAATCGCCATAGCATTATAGATAATGGATGGATGATCACTTATTGAGGATAACATATTGAAATTGATTTGACAAATTTTTGAAGAATATCGGAATCAATTTCTCCAAAACTTGTTTTATATTTAATTTTAGCTCTGTGAAAGTTCTTGTGCTTTCATTTTGGGCTTAATTTAAATAAACCCCACAAGTTCCCAATAGCTGTTCTTTGAGCATTGCTAACACTCATCTTTTCGTAAAATGCAAGTAATGTTTTTGAAAGTCATAGGAAGATTTAATATGTTCTTTATTTGTTTAACTCAATTTGTTACGGTTTGCTTCTTGTTTTATAAGATAAATCTCAGTATTTGTTAAGTTTGTATTTCTTCGAAATTTTCCGAACAACATAATTCTGTGTATATTTTAAATAACATAAACATTGAATCTAGTTGATTTTAGAAAATGTTATTTTCTTAAATAAATAAGTTGTATAACAAAAATCTTTCTTTTTGTTGAGTTTGCGTTTCCTTTAGTAAGATTCTGAAAAGCATAATTCTGTTGAACATAGTTGATTTCAGACAATGTTAATTTTTTAATTCAGTTTAATTTTTTTTTTTAAGTTTGTAATTAATTAGAAAATCGCATTTTAACAGTTATACGTATTGAGAAAACAAAAAATATAGAAATTTTTGGGAATTAATATCTATTCCAAAGTATCTTTGTAGTTTTTTGTGTAACATAACAAAACCTTTCAGAAGAGAAATGAGTTATGTATGTATGGTCCTTTTTAGGAAAACTTTTTGAAGGTTTTTATTACAATTAAAAATGCTTTATAATATTTAGAATATAACAAAAATAATTTTGAAAAGAAAAATAACTGTTATTATTATCTCCAATTCTGTATATATGTACGCTTATTTGATTTTGATGCTTACCTTGTTGTACTGCATCATGTATACTTATTCTCAAAGAAGTTTTATTGGTTTTAAATCACGAGTATGAGCCTCCTATTTTGATATTGCCAAAATTAAAGGTTATTTTAAACTAAAAAGGTTATGCTCTTATGGTAATTCATTTCATTGTTGATCGATTTGAAAATTATCGTAATAAAATAATGTTACAAGGGGAAGAAAAAATTAAAAATAAAAAAATAACAACACCTTCTGCAAAGACAACAAATTATATTGTCAATACAGAAAATGAAACAAAAGACAAGAGTCATAATCCACAAAGGGTAAACGATCAACTTTTAGTACAAGAATAGCAGAATCAGCAAAGCTTAGTGCAATTGATTGATTGAAATTAATTATCTACCTCTCCATTGCAATATTTAAATAATATTTTCGGTTCGTTACACAAATAGTGTGTTACATTTGCTATTGAGTTCAAAACCACTACATTTTCCTCAAATATATCTAAAATATTATGGCAACATGTTGACGCAACACCACAACCATAAGCAACATTATTTAAGAGATTTATTTGATAGCTACTCCTGGCGAAAAATCAGTACCCGCCACTAGTACATCACCTTCAGAAGTGATAGTTAGTTTTAATAAGGGTCATTACAGTAATGCTATTGCTGCTTTGTTTGTCAGATATCCTAATGCCCAACATAGAAAGATTACTAGTAAATTGACAAAAACTCAGTACAAATTAACATCAATAGACACACCAATCTACATCGCTAACTGCAACAATTCCTGCGGTCAATCTATTTAATATAGACAACAAAACTACTGATGATAACTTATCAATGACATCTTTGACGACTGTTAATGGAATAAAAGAAATAAATGCAAATGCCACATTAGGTAAGTTTCTTAATTTTACAAATTAATTATAAAATTAATTTAAAGGTGCATGTTGGCAAATATATTCATTAATTTGACGCCCATACATTATAATAGGTGGTTGGGGTATTACGCGTATGTGAAGATGTCTGTAACGGACAGAAAGTATAATGTTTCAGGTTCTCTGCTTTAGTCGATTTAACGATACGGGCGGTTGTAACCAAAGGTCGCAGCATTGTAGATATATTGATGAAATTTGGCATCAAATTGGTTCTGACCATAGAAATATCCTTCCGGAATATGAAGAGATTTTATAAAATGAGTTCTGGAATATTTTAAAATTATATGCCAACCTTACGATGATCGAGGCTTCAATCTTACGTAGTCGTTAGTATTGAAATAATATTTTGTTTAATTATAAGCACACGCTGAAAAGCACCATACTATTGTTATTATATATTGTTATCGTAACTTAAATATTTCGTATTTTACATTAATAACAAAAGTTATTGTTATCACCACAAAAATTATTGTTATTCTAATAAAAAATATTGTTATTGCAATAAAAGGTTTGTTTATTCGCATTGTGAATTTGCATTAATAAAAATAGTTATTGTTATTGCCACTTAATTTATTGTTATATAAAAAATTGTTTATTTGCATTCTTATTTTGCATTGATAAGAACAGTTATTTTTATTGTCACTATAAATGTTGTCCAAAAAAAATATTGTTAGCTCAACAAAAATTTTGATTGTTCGCATTATTTTGTTATTGAATAAAAATATTACCTTCTTAAAAAAATCACAAAAAATCCTATATTTTTCTAAATTTCTACTTTAAAATAATATGACTTTTTATTGAATCCTCATAGGTAAATGATTCTTGCACAAAAATTATTGAACCCGAGAAGAGCCCACCAAGTTCATAAAACTAAAAAAACTGTAAAAGTGGGTCAACATTTTACTTTGCTCTAAAATCTCTAAAAGTATAAAAAAACGTATAAAAGAATATTCAGAAATCTAGAAACCATAAAAGAAAGTAAAATATTTTTGGATAAATCATTATATGTCGGTTCTAATCCGTTGAAGTGACAATTTGTTGGTGGAAAATATATATATATATATATATATATATATATATATATATATATATATATATATATATATATATATATATATATATATATATATATATATATATATATATATATATATATATATATATATATTAATTTATTTATTTATTTTTTCTCCACTGTACGTAGTAAGAACAATTTTTCACTTCACAAAATATACCTTATGATCCTTTATTCCCCTTATATAGGAACATGCATGCCTACAGGGTGGAGCTCCCTGTGTTGCCATTTCTTCCTCCATTCCTTTTTCATATTAATTTTGTCTACAAAATAATAATTCAAAGCATGCGGTTGCTGCTTTGCAAATGATCATTACGATGATTTGATTCATTGGAGATTTAGTTGAAGATCGAATTAGGCTGTGAGGTGAAGAGAACTTTAATTTCAGTTTAACATATATATGAAATATAGAAAAACCATTCAAACGTAATTCATACAAATCTCGTCCTTGCACAATGTGCAAAAAACATCTTCACCAGACCGATCATCAGTCAACAACTTCTGCAAAACATATAAACATTATCCCATCCTTTGTTTTCGGTGCTTTATAATACCCTACAGTACGTATTGCCATACATGAAATTTTAATAGCAAAAATTGTTAATTGTTGAATAAAATTTGAATATATTAAATTAAACTTTGTTGTCCATAATTATCACTAAAAGAAAAGTAATCTGAAATATATAAAAGTAGGTAGGTGTATCGTGAATTTGTTGTAGAGAAATTAAATTTAAATACTTTATTATTATTTAAATAATAAATAAATTTAATTATTTATTAAATTTATTAGAGTAATACCAAAACGATCTCGCCCTATAATAATTTTTAAATTTTGTTGAAAAAAAATCACAATCAAAGTTAACAAAAAAAATAATAACTTGTAAGGGAAAAGTGGAGGCGTTTACTATGGATTCTCCACTGCATTCGTTTTATATATTCTATCAACCAACCATTACTAAATATCATCAATAAGCAAATATACATACACTATATACATACATATATCTGTATGTGCAAAACATGTATTGTGGGAATAATTTTAGCTTCCTTTGGTTTATAAGTTCAAAATTATTTTTTATGTATTTTATCATTAATTTTAGATCATCAGTAGTTTTACTTTTGTTTTATAATTTATTTATTTTTTTCATGTGAATTAAAAGTGTATCTTAAAAAAATAAAAAATCATAATATTGATTGAATCTTATTTGCATTTGGAAATTATAACACAGTAAGGACATTTCACATAATATTATAAAATAAAATGAATAAATTAAAGCTAAAACAAATATTATTATATGTGCTTTTGAATTTTGTGATTTATAGTTTTTACATTTTAAATTCTAGATTTTATTAAATGATTTATAAACATAAATTGACAAATCACAGTACATACGTTTTCCGTATTTAATGTAAAATAGCATATCTTTTGTTCGAGAAAGCATTTAACTCGGCCTCGGAGGATTCACTGACATGAAAATTTAATATTTTTCCGTTAGACGATTTTAACATACCTAAGAGCCAGTTTTTAATTACACAAGTAAAATGATTAAGTGATGAATTTGGAATTTGAAAGGGAAAATATGAGGAGTAGAACAGACAAAAGTAACGACTTTGTATTATTTACTCATTATACACTATATAATAAATTTAACAAAAAAGAGTTGCTGTATTCTAAATCATTTATCGCAAATCGTTTTCCTCTTTCTGGCGTTGAAAAAATTTCATTCAGAATTTTAAAATATTTCTTTTTATCCGGAAAATGCACGCAGCACTAGTGTATTCGCGCAAACATTTTTTATTAATAAACTTATTCTATTAAATAAAAAATATTGTGGTCGCAATATGTTCGAAAATATGTTTGTATAATCACAATTTTATTATTAAACAGATCGTTATAAAAAACTATTGTTATTAGGAAAAATATTATTTTCTGTTAACTGACAATTGAATATGAACACATTTTTTTCTATAAATGTCATTCATTAGAATCTAACTTTTCTCTTTATATTCGTGTTAAGAAAACTGGATTGTTTCTTTAATTGTCAAACTTGCAAATTTTAATCAAAATTTACAGAAAATTTAAGTCAAAATGACAGAGAAGAAATGTTTTTCTCAGTCAGTTTTAGTCTCAAAAATTTCTTCTAAATTCTAATTAAAAACTTAAACATAAATTTGTATTGAACCTTAAAATAAATTTTATGAATTAAAAGTTAACAAAACCAAATATAAAATTGTTCAGAATAGCAAGATAAATGGAGGACCATAATTTCAATATTTTCTAATTTATTAGTAAATTGTTTCTACCAAAATAAGTTCTTTTAGAGGGTATTTTAAATGTTCCCTCATTATAGAATTTAATTAATTATTACTGTTTTTAATATAATAAAAAGTTAAATAAACAAAAATGCTTATTTCTATATTTCTATTCGTCACGTTTCTAAAATTTGTTAAAATGTTTGGCCCACCATTTAAATAATACGAATTAGAATGTGTATTTGATTTTGTTTTTGTTATACCCGATCTTTAAATAAAATCAAACGATTTTAGAAAATATATACAATTGCAAATTACGGTAATGAATTCGTCTCGTCGCTATTGCTATTTATTTTACCTATGCTAAGGTTTTGAATTTCTTTAGGTGTGATGGAATAAATTTGTTTACAGATCATTTGGGAGATGTTTTTTACCTTGATTTCAAATGCTAGATGATCTGAGAACAAAATGTATACCATCGACTCTAAAGAAATTTAATTTCTGATGAAAGAAATTTAATTTGAGATGATCTGAGAACAAAATGTATACCATCGACTCTAAAGAAATTTAATTTGCTTTCATCGCTCTACGGGACATTAGCTCACCGTTCACTTGATCATGCATACACCGGCTTCAAACTACTATATCAAAATTAAGTTGGAATGAGGAATTGCATCATAGAGGACTTGATACATGAACTCTGTTAGTATTTATATCTGTTATTCAGGTGCCTTTGTTGATGAATAACCGAAAAATATACATATAAAGTAAATTATGTTTTTTATAACTGAAATAAAATAAATAAATAATTATTTCCTTTCGCTCTGTTTTGACCAGATTTTATAGCAAAAAAAAAAAAAAAATAAAAATAAGGATACCTACAGTTATCTTTCAATGAATTAGCAATTATGACAAGACACTTTATTTATTCAGAACAGAATACTATTAAGATACATAATCAAACCTACATATGTATATTCAGATTGCCTTCTGCAGAAATATCCTAATTTGTTGCTTTACTTTAAATTATATTTAAGTATGATCAAGATTTAAAATTCTTTTTATGTGATGTTTTCCTTTTCGGTGTTTTCAAATGCGGTACGATAGAAATGATTTTGTTGGATGAGTTTGTTTTCTTGTGTATTTTTAAATGCAGACAATTGTCTTTCTTCTGACAATATTTTAGTGCTTTTTATTATGAATAAAAAGCGGAAATACTAATGATAGGTTTTCACGCTTAGTCCAATCGTTTCATAATTAACATACAAATTTATATTCGTTCGAACCCTTCACCTTGTGTGCCATATTTGTTTTTAATATTTCGTTTTGGATCAGAAACTGTTTGCGCTTAATGTGCCTACAATATAATTCTCTTTGTCAAATATTATTCTGTTGATAACTTATATATTTTTATTTTGTGTCGATGTCTGCTCTTGCTATATGATAAAGATCCTGTACCTTAAAGTTTATAGGCAAATTTGGTATGTTTCATTAAATATCACGTCTTAGTTTTGTTATGTCTAATTTATTGAGAAATTACATTGTTAAAATTATACAAAATTATTAGTTTTTAAAGTTATTTTGAAAATTGTTTATATCCTCTCATTAAAAAAATATCAATTAAAGTAATACTAATTGTATAAAAAATAATGTAATATTGTATTCGAAAAATTGGTATATACAATTTGTAATTTTAAAAAATTGGTATATATAATACATTACAATACATCCCAATTTATGTATTTCGTCATCTCACCCGCACATTATTAGCAACTCCTTGTATAAATGTATATTTAATTTAACTACAATGTTAAAATGCTATGAAAATCTAAATAAACTCAAATTTAATAAGTATCATTAAAAACGAGTAGGTTCCGTGAATAAATGTTAATATAAAAACCACACCACAATGCAACTTAAAAAGACTACTAACATTAGAGCAGCAAGTGCAAAAGCCGCCATCATGTGACCAAAAGCCGATTGAAAATACCTAAGAAAAACTAAAATTTGTAAAAATATTATTTTTAAAACTAATTTCAGATATGCATCTCAAAACCATTTATATTAACTGTGTTGTTGTACATTACTTTTTTTTGATTTTGTACGCCTTTATTACAAGTCCACGTACTTTGAAAAAAAAAAACACATTTTCAAAAACAATATGAAAGAATGAATGCAGAACGTCATATATTTAACAAGAAAGTTATAGTCGGTCATGTTTTACTATACAAAACTCTTAAGCATATTGTAAATTTCAAAGTCATTTTTTTCTGTAAGTGTAAAATAAACAGAAAACATTGGAGCTACAGCAATGAACTAACCATGGAACGGTATTCATAAAATTTGTCTCACAAACTTATTCTATTCCAAATTCATTCTAAATTTTATTATATAGTTTGATCATAACGTTTACATGACTTGTAACTTATCATTATCATTTTATATGGAAACTGAAGACTCGTTTCGACTTGAATATCTGTAAAACATATGTAAATGTATTTTTGTACAAATTACGAAGGCACCTTTGACAAAATATTAAAAAAAAATGTAAGTATTTCAAAATTACGTTAAAAAAGCCAAAATATATGGGATAATGCAACATCTTTTAGCTTCCTGCCAGACCAACTATACTAACTAAAAATTGCCCAAAATTAGGTATACTTTAATTGCTACGCATTGCAAACAGCACATATGATGTAGGGCATAAAAAGCATTTCGTCGACATAATCTCCAGCAGAAGCAAACAATATAGTATAAGAAAATAAGCTTCTGTTATACTAAAATTAAAAGACTTTTGACTATCAAAATTAAGGTTGTATTAACTGCTAAAAAACAAATCTGCAAGAATTAGGAATAATAATTTCAAACGCGAATTTATAAGAGAGCCAAGCAAAGACAAACACACGGATGAATAAAAAACAGACAGGCAGGCAGGCAAGTCTTAAGATGCAAAGCAGGCATATGGACAACTTGGTATATTACCATTAACTATACCAACATTAAAAGAAAAGGAAACAAAGAGTGGTCTTAAAAGCAATATTCGTCATAATCATAATGATAGGCTTTCAAAGCGTAAAGGAAAATGAGCATAAGCGATTTATATGCAACGAAAACATTTTTCCAAATACAATCGAGAAGTTTTTGATATAATTTCTTGCACAGTGGCGAGCAGATATGGGTATTTATCGAACTAAAACAAAAAAATGTTGAAAAATGAACGATTCTTTTTTTAAAAAGTCATAAAACACTATATAAAAAATGAATGGGATTTATTAAAAAGTCTTAAGCAATATGATTTTTAAAAGAATTCTCAAGGTCTCACTACAGTCGATAATAATTTTAAAAATATATAAATTAAGGTTCAAATTGCTATATTTTTGGAATTCCCTGTTAATAATTCCCATAATTTTAAGGACCCAGCTATAAGTCTTATTGCAACAAAAACAAACGCATATCCACTTGATTTTAATGAGTTGTTTTTGGTTTCATTTCGATTTGTTTAACTGAATACACCCTCATAAATATCTTCTAACATTCAAAATCTGAGTCCTTTTCATATTGTTTGACTGCATTCGTAATTTGAGCATATGTAATTAATGGTCCAGCAAAATCGGATCAATAGAAAAAAATTTTAGACTTATATTTGAGATAATTTCAAAACTTCAACAAAGTTTTACAATTTAAAGAAAACGGCTTAAAAAATCTATAAATGCAGCCATGTATATTTCATCACTATGACAAAAATTATGAATTTAGGATCAATATAAAAAATTATTGTCAAAAATATTAGATATTTTATTAAATTATAACATTTTATTACTTAATGTTATTTTATAACATAATTTTGAAAATGTATATGTTTAAAATTTAAAAGCACAAAAGAACATTTTATCTTTCTTGAATAAAATTACATTTGCCATATAAAATAACTTGTCAGCAGGATACTGCGGTATTTTAACTCCATTGATATGCAAAAATCAGTATATATATTGTGCAAAATACATTTTTAAGAAAATATATATAAAAAATTTCACACACGTTCACAATTTTCACAAATTTATGTTTATTATATATTAAAGTTTTCAGAAAATTTTGAACACAAATCGTAAAATTTAGTTTTTGTTAGATAACTTTAAACACAATCCGGAAGAGTTCAGAAATCACTTTCCAATTTTGCTAAAACGAAAATAATTTTAAAAAGGTTTATCTTCATTTCAACAAAATTTAGATACGAGGGCATAAACACATTGAACAATGATACTGTGCAATTCAAAAGGTCATGTTTTATTTAAACCTATTAGATTAATTAGCATGTCATCGCACTGAAGTTATTTTACCATAATATATATTTGATTTGAAGTACCCGCGGATACCGGTCTATAAGTTGTTTGTTACTGAAACGATTTTAATGATTTTATAACAAAGTCCCTTAACAACTTCAAAACATAATGCTAATTTTATATAGTTTTGGTGCTGTATATGTAAAAACCTCGGATAAAAAATAGAAAAATTAATAATCATCAAAAGGTCATTTAAAGTTCAAATCTGCCAACAGTGAACATAAGAAGAGAAAAATATATAATATATGAAGAAATGTTTTTAATGGATTTTTAATTTTTATTTGTTAAGTACACATCTGATTTCCACTGTATGTTCATAACGTGAATAAAAAATATGAATTTCTCTATTTCTCTCTTCAAAACTGATTTTTTTTTTCAAAAAATCCTTAAAACTTATCTGGTTTTTAAAAATGAAACAAAGATGAAATAAGTGCAAACCATCTGCGTTAAAAAAATACAATAATAATAATAATAATAATAATAATAATAATAATAAATAAACAAAATAAAATGCATAAGAATTCATCGAATTAATGAGAAATAAATTTTCTACAATTTTTCTATAATTCCACTGTGTTCGAAACTAAAATATATATTACATTAGTACCATAGCTTTATTACACTTAATGTTGTGTGTTGTTATGGTTCTTTTATTTGTGATGATAAAGGCGATATTTTAAATTTTAGATAATTTTTATATATTTAAATTTTTATTTTCTGAAAATATCTGGGAATACAATTCCAACATCAACAGTAAATGTAAAAATATTTATGTTGCACGTTTTCCATGCAAATTAAATGTTTGAAATAAATGAATATAATTTCGAGTATAGTGAAATTCGTTATCGAACTTACGCGTTGTTCCAACAACAACGCCATAAACAGTAATATATTAACAGTGCAAAAGTTCTCATAAACATGTTCAACTTCTTATTTAAAGGATGGCTCAGGAATTACTTTTTTACTTAAACCAAATTTTCTCATTCACTTTATTTTTTATCTTCATACACATCAAGGTGGTTTTATTTATACGGTGTCTATATAAGTTAAACTGACTAAGTTTTGATCTGCTATTATCTTTTCAATAACTTATCAAAGTTTTCTTATGTGTTTTATGTGTGAATGTAGTTTTTAATTTATTTTTTCGTCTAGTTTAATCTGCAAAGTTTTTTCTAATGTTGTATTTGTTGTAGTTGTACTGTTACCTTTTTAATCTGCCTTGATACACATCACTTCTTCCTCGTACTATACATGTGCACACTTTCTAGTACAGAGCACTCTTCGAACTCAGGTCTTGTACCCGAATGTCATAAATAATTTGATATAATAATGCACATAGTTTGCCACTTTTACAAAAACAACAAACACGTTCAACAACTTAAATTTAAATTGTATTCCGTGGCTTTGTATTATGCTAAATTAATATACTTTACTTTGGTTGAAATTTTGGATTCGATTTTGGTAAAGAGTTGGGATTATTTAACCCGATAGTTAGAACAAGTCACATGTTGCATTCTATTTAAAGTACAAAAAATAGTATTTTAAACCTCGAAAGAAAATTGATATTTATATAATTCACTATATATGTAAATATGTATATATGTAACACATACGTACGAAATTCAATTGTAGTGAGAAGGTGGCACTTTTTTGAGCGAACGCACATTACTATGAAATTAACAAATAGAAAATTACAGTATTTTGCTGTAAAAAGTATTTTTTGTGAGTAAATATTTGTTGTATTTTTACTGCATTGTTTTGAAAGACAGTACATATTATTTTTCAGTGCATTACTGTCTTTAGCTTATCTAATTACTCATTTGGTAATATCATTATTACCATCATACGTTCCACTAGGGTAACGTATGATATATATATATATATATATATATATATATATATATATATATATATATATATATATATATATATATATATATATATATATATATATATATATATATATATATATATATATATATATATATATATATATATATATATATATATATATAATACGTTACCCTAGTGGAACGTATGATGGTAATAATGATATTACCACTTTTTAAAACCTTTTTAAATGATTTTGCAAAATTTTCTGAAGTGCGATCAAAAACTAATGAAATCATTTCGATTTTTTAACAGCATTTCCTTCATAAAAATTTTGCCAATAGTTTTCCATAGCTCATATATTTACAGATATTTTTTAGCCCATACATTCCACACTTAGCATTTATATAATATCCTTATACTTATATATGATCATGACTAAGAAATTTCTAGTATTAAAACAATTATATTAATTTGGTGATTACCTGTCAATTGCAATTAGTTCATTAATTAAAAGTGTGTTTTTTTGACTTGTGTTTTACATAAACTGAAAGTTGTTTAAATAAAATTTCAATTTTATTTTAGAATTACTAATTGGATTATTACAAGAATAAGAAATTTTCACGTTTCACAAAAATCGAAAAATCTTAATAAATGGTATGTTATGAAAACCAAAATTTTGAAAGAATATGTGCGCAAAGTTGGATTTACATAATGATTTTAGTTTTCACCCATAACAGTAATCATAATTAAGACCATTTTTTAAGCCTTTTACTCTATTCCCAGTAACTGCTTCATTAATACTGGTTTCAAACTGTCCGTCTCAATTCCTTTAGATTATAATCTATTCAAATTCCAATATTATAACTTTACTCTTCCATTAGAGTAATTAAAAATAAAATAAATAATAAAACCATTGAAAATATTTCAAGCACTTTATAAGCAATTTACATTTTTCTTGTAAGATTTAAATGCCATCATCGAACGAACATAGTCTTGGATAATGCGAAAAATACAAATAATAATTTTAAACAAATCATATTAAAAGTGGAAAATTAATTAGAAGAATTGAAAGAAAAATTGCGGAAATTAAAATACGCACATAGCCTAATTAAGAATTAAAATGCAAATTCTACTTGAAAATAATTTATTTATATAATCAGAAATAATTAAAACTAACGTTATCGACAAGAGAAACTAACAAATCACAAACCCTTTTAAATACTTTTCGAACTGGCTGTATGCTCATATAGCTACCTAAAATGGAGAAGGATGTAATTGGAAATAACAGAAATCAGTCTAAGTTGTCATGCTCACATTCAAACTAATTCATAGAGATCAATGAAATTTGACCTAATTATTAGTTATTATTCTGAAAAGTTAAAACGAACATAACATTTTTGGATGTTTATTAAATATACAACACAACGTAATACGTTAACATAATTTTTAGTAATTGAATTTATCAATTTATTAATTTCTGAGAACCACCGTATGTGTTCGTTGGCATAAAGTATTAAATCTTTTTCATGGTAAAATATCATACATTGTAGATTTGCGTATTTTTCGGTCTGTTGTGCAGTTAATTAGCGCACATTTAACTCACAAAAAGTACTCGCATAAGAGAAAATGTTTCGAAAAAAGCCAACTATAAATGTATTCCATTATGTATATGCTGATGCATATTTTGTATCTTTCCTATGTATGTAAACTATAATGCGTTTGCAAATATTTTTGTATGATTTCGTCCGCAATTTGCATGCAATTTTTATATAAATTAACTGTTGTCTACATAGTGTTTATACCATATACATAGACACCATAGTTATCTGGAGAGATATAAAATTTATTAATTGAAAGTGAACACCGATTTAAATCTTGTTTACTCATTTTGATTGTTTTAAATATCTAATAATACATTTCACAATTTACTTATTGGTACAACTACATACTTAGTTTCTTTTGGCAACTTGGTAAAAGCTATAGAAAATGATGAAGCAACTCTCATAAAATTTCAAGCATCGAATTTAAATAAAATTGATGTTGAATATAAATTAAATTATGAACTTACAACTTACTATAATTAAGTGAGAAACTTCAGCCATAAGAGATCAATTTAAAATTTTAATGTTATTATATAATAATAAAAAATACAATACGAACATCAATATGTTCGAGACTAATATATTCACGGCAAACATTTATTGTTATCACCAACATATTAATTGTTAAATTTATTTTATTTTGTTAACAATTTCGTTGCAATTTGTGATAACATGGGAAATAAAACACATTTGAATTAATATTCTTATCGTTAAAAAATAAAAAATGTAGATTATTTCATTTTAATTAATAAAATTATATGGTGAAAGTATTTCAAATAATGTTTACATATTAAAATATTTCAATAACAATATAATGCGAACAAAAAAATTTTTTATTGTACTAAAAACAGTTTTATTGGAATAACAATAATTTTAGTGGCGACAACAATATTATTAGTGGCAATATATATATATATATATATATATATATATATATATATATATATATATATATATATATATATATATATATATATATATATATATATATATAACAATAACAATAATTTTAGTGGCGACAACAATATTATTAGTGGCAATATATATATATATATATATATATATATATATATATATATATATATATATATATATATATATATATATATATATATATATATATATATAACAATAACAATAATTTTAGTGGCGACAACAATATTATTAGTGGCAATATATATATATATATATATATATATATATATATATATATATATATATATATATATATATATATATATATATATATATATATATATATATATATATATATATATGTACACAATTACACAACAATTGCTTATCAAGTTTGGAGGTACTCTTCGTCTATAGAACAAATGATATATAAGAAAAGCTTAAATGTTAATAAACAAATTTGTTATTACAATAAAAATAAATTTTACTTTGCAAAATCTGAATATAATTAAATGTAATTAAACAGCAGGAAAATAACCCCAACACATTGCGAAAATTGTTGGGTTTTGAATCTTAAATAACACCTTCACTCCTTCAAAGTCCTCCTTATTCACCCGACATCAAATCAATGGAGCATTTATGGGACCACTTTGAAAGACGGTTTCGAGAAAATTATATTACTTGCGAAATATGCTTAAAGATAAATTAATGGAGGAATGGGGGAAGTCAATCCGGAAAAGGTAAGTACATTATATGCGGAAAAGTTTGCAAGAAATGATTAAAAATAATGGCAAACATGTCCGATATTAAAATAATATTTTTTAATTAAATTTACCTGACAGTATATTTTTAATTAATTTTTAAACAAGTCTAAGATACAGTATTTATTTCAACTGAGGCAATATTTAAATAAAATGTAATTTTTGTTTTAGTTAACCTTTTTATATATCACTTGCTTTTTGCGTTTCGAAATCAATTTAAAATTACCATATTGACAATATTTTCACATGTAGTTCGATATTATTCATGAAAATTTCTTTAATTTTTGACATCAACGGTCTTATTTTTAATAGTAAGAAATAAACAGTGTACATAGATGTTCCACAGATATATAGATGTTCCACAGATAAATTTAGTAAATCACCTGGATTTCTACAGGTTTTCGAAGAACGTTTCTTACGCAAACATTATAAGTCAAATCTGAAGGTAACAACGGTAATGAAAATCTACCTGCATTGTTTCTTAGCAAATGCATTTCTCATTATTTAGTAAATAATTCATTTGAAGCAAATTGTTCTTTCTTTTATTTTTAAGGATTCAATACAATAAAATTTTACTTTCCCTTGATGTTATAGCAGCAGTAGTGGCTGTTGTGTTATTTGATGTTTTTCTTTTAAATATTCATTATTATTGCAAATGCATAAAATATCTTTCAAACAATAAATATAAGAAGTAAACCCAAATAAATTAATTCCGAAATGTAAAGAGCCATTGAAGAAAAAATTTTATATTTTTGTTTCATTGTTGTTTCGTAAGGAAAATGAAAGCACTTGCTATCTTGCGTGGGAATAAATATTTGTATTCTTTTTTTATCATGCCACTATTTATGGCGGGAAGCATTTTGCAAATCTTTATTTACTCAAATCTATTCTTATCATTTCTTATTTGAAAATAGAAATTGTAATTATATATTATTATTCTGACAATTAAATAGAAATACAAAAATAATAAGGATATTATTGTCCGACGATGGTTGTTTTATGTATTTTTCTGAATATAAGATACACAGAATATAAATTATATTTTCATTTTTTTCATATTAATTAACTTTTTTGATAATTTTTGTCTAATAATTAAAATGATCAAATTTGTCACTAGTGAATTAACAAAATTATTTGCTTTTGAATTAAAAAATAAAAATGATCCTATACCATCCACCTGGGTTCAACTTAAAGCATTACAATCAATATTCAACAAGAATTAAAATAAATTAAATTTGAATTTTCTTCTTGAAGAATTGTCTTTCAATATTGTTGTAAATTTCAAATAATTAATAATTAATTAATTTAAGGACAATTTAAAAAATACCAGCGCCTATTTGCTTCTCTAGATTCATGTTTATGATTTTTTTATTGTTACACCGTATAATTCTCATACTCATATATAGTCTATAGTTGTTATTTTTTTCATATGATATTATATCTCAACCTACTAATTAAACCTGCATTATGTTAAATTACCCAATATTTAAATAACAACATCAATTGTTATGTGTCTCCTCACTTCTTACTTGAGTAATCTAAACACGAACTCTAGATAAGAATAATTGCAAATAAAATTAGTCACAGTCACAAAACATGCAAAGTTTGACTATATCTTTTATCTAGGAATTTGCATACTTTTATGAATTCATACTAAATAAACTTTATGCACATGCTATAATTAAAATAATTCTACATTTACAATACAAAATTAATAAAAATAATTTATGAAGGGTAAATATTGAGAAACATTTTCTTTAAATTGCGTGAAGAAGACAATGAACTTTTATAATCTTCATCATCACATTTCAATACCAGTGTCCAGGAAAGGGCAAAAGAAATCTTTTGTTATTACAATAAGAAATATATTAGAAATAAGTTTTGAAATATAAAGAAAAATTTATATTTTTTCCTTATATACTTGAGTAGTTTTCGCGAATGCTTCAATTAACTCAGACAGTTATGCATGGTCAAATAAATTATAATGCCCTACTTCACTTATTACAATATTTTGCTTTATCATTTCTTGTGTTACACGAAGAAAAAATAATCATTAGATATTTAACGATGTCAGTCTTTCAATATTTTGTTTATTATCATGCATAGAAGTATGATATACATATGAAGTTATATTTAAAGTGAGTATGTATTACCAATAGTATAATATTATTATCATGCATAGAAGTATGATATACATATTTAGTTATATATAAAGTGAGTATATATTATTAATAGTATAATATAGTTGTATTTCATAACGATTTTCATTTTTAAATACCACAGCAGAAAATCTCCCTTAGTCCAGAAAAAAGTATTCAGTTATTGCGACGTATTTGCTGTATTTCTATTGGAAAAATCTTAATTTTGGAACATATTTTATTACGAGTCATTTCAATAAGTATTCCTTTAAAATTAAATTCACCCACAAAACTTTAAATTTGGGGAATTTTTTGACGAGAGCCAAATTTGGCGTTCTTATATAATCATATCGATTCCAATATATATTTTCAAATATTACGCAAACTATCAAGAAGAAGAAGTAAACTGTTTTCAAATCAACAATATATAACTTTTACCTCTCGGACTTAGAATGAACTAAATTTCGTTGAGCTCAGCTAATTATTTCGGACATGAGGGTACCAAAAATAGACAGACAGAACAACGGACAGGCTAAATCGATTTAGACTTGATAATTCATGGGGTCTTAAGTGTTTCCCTCTTGGCGTTACAAACGGAAAGACAAATACGCATCACATGTGGTGAAGGCAATAATAAAATATTATAATTGAATGAACAAATATGAGAGCAGGGAAATGTTTGTTTTATTTTAAATCGTTATTACTAATGCATTCGCAGACAAATTTGCGTGTTAAAAGGTGATCACTTTTGAATACAACTCTAAAAATAAATGAGAATAAGTTTATATTATTCATTAAAAATAAATGAACATAATTATTAATACGTATTTCTACTATTTATATTATTGTACTCTTTACTCGACAAGTTTAAAAGTGATGAGTACAATACAGTGGACGTACTGAAAAATGCCTATTATTGAACAAACCCAATTTATGTTTTAATTCTAATAATACAAAAAATATACATATAATACTTTTCTGGACTTGGATAATCCATATTTGCTTGAAATTTCAAACAACGATAACTTTAAATTTATCTTGTAAAAAATTGTATTTTATTATTTACACAATATCTTCTCTTAACGTGGATGAGCGCGAAAGAATGATGTAATGAATACTATAAAATACTTCACTCATACGTAAATAAAACAAAAATTCTTATAAAAAACTAATATCCGTGCTACCGAATAGAAAAGTGCCGCGCTATTCGTGCTATAGATTAGTTAATGTAAAACTTTTGTCATTCATTCATTGTTAAAATCATAAATTAGTCTGTAATATATGTGAATATGAGAAAACAAATTAGAAAAGAATAATTTTTTACTAGCACAAATCATAAAATCAGATTCTAAGAGTATCGACCCATAACTTTTCATGACTGCCCAATGGTATAGGGTATTATATAGTAATTCTTACTCGTTTTTCATAAATAGTTGAAACAAAATTTATTAGTTTTATTTAGTTTTACTTTAAATTTAGACATTAAATTTTACTTTAAAATTACGAAGATCTATTCAGATTAATGTTATTGCTTCATTGATTGTCCCAATTAGATTTATCTCGTTAATGTAGAATTAAATTTATTTTCTTCTTTGGTTATGTGTTATATTAACCGAAATATTTCCTTCAGTCCCCAGAACAAACAAAAATTATGAAAGCGTTGACTATTAACAGTGTTTTTCTGAAAATATATTCGCTTAATTTCTTTGTAGGTTTTTCAAAACTCGTCAATAAAAAGCTCAAAAATAGCCGTTGAATGTTTGTTATAAGTAAAATATAAAAGTTAAAAAATATTAATAATCTACCAAAAAATATTAATTGGTAAAAAATAAGTCTGAACAACAATATATTAACATACTCTAATTTGGATATTTGTTTTATGGAAGTAAGTTTTTTTAATAATGCTTTATTTCTAGGTTATATGTTAAGACGAAACTAAAATTAAAAGGTTTCAATCTCATGGTAAAGCGTAGTATTGAACGAAGCTATCGAATATTCCTAAACTTAAACCATTCAAGTCCACAAACCGTTAAATACAGAGGTGGTTTAGAGATAGTTTATATGGTTTTGTTGATGGAATAAGTATGATGCGTAAGATGAATTATCTTAATAATCAATAAAAAATGCATTTGGTACATAATGTTCAATCACTAGACGCGAATGGCGCAATGACAAAAAGCATTCGGTTTTTTAATAATAGGAGGAGTTTAGTTGTTTAATTAAGTTGACTCCAGAAAGTATTACTAGACAAAATTTTAATTATAAAGTTTTGAATCCATATTGTTTCTCAACTATTTACGAGAATGTACTTAACGATATTTAGAGCAAGAAACATTTGTGTTTTTTAATAAAAATTGACAAATATACACAACCATTTTTTTAAAACATAAAATCATATTTGCACCAAACTGTATGAAGATAATGACAAAATTAAAAAATACATATCCGCTTCCAAACTGTACCTATAGCCACGTGCACTATATATGTACATGAGTATATAACGTTTAATGATGATAAATGTGTTAAAATATGTGACAAAGTCCATTTCATATACAACGGCTATATAAGTTATGTTGAGTTTGCGCTCTAAAATGAAAGATAATTTTCGATACAAAAAAGAAGCCTGCGCCCATTACATCCCTTTAACAATGAAATCCTTTAAAATCCTTTTCTTTTTATTTCCCTAAATAACTTATTTTTTAAATGCAATATTAATGATAACTTTGTAGTGTATGAGGCACCCCTTTGTAGTGTTTACAACCCCTTTTATAGCACGCTTTCAACTCACGTATTGGATTATATGGGTATCAAAATGCATACAGATACGAACAATGAAATAGCATTAAATTCTATCATTTATAGGGATGTCATCTAATATAGCAAAGTATTTATGCATTAAGGATCGCCTGGTTAAATATAGAACTTGACATTTAGTTCAGTATTTATTTTTGAATTGGGTGTTAAAATTTCAAACGCAAATAACTCGAAAACTGTAGGAAGTAGATGAAATCTTGTTTTAATGCTCTCATTTAGAGGTATAATAAAGATAACAATTAATATAGGTACATAGCCACACTCCTACTTAAATATACCCAGCCTCTTAAATTGATTTTAGAGATTTAAGTTCAAAAAATGGATTCTGCACCACAGTGCATTTCTAAAAAATGATATCCATCGTGCTCAAATTCTGGTCGTAACATTTTATCATAATTTATGTATAATATGACAATTTACGAATATCATAAAAAATTGCTTCAAAACTATTCACTATAGACAGTACTTCATAGTGATGATTATTTTACTAATTAATAGTTGGAAAAATATGAAAAAGTGCTATTTAAATAATATCCACTGTATTTTATTACGCATGTGTACAGCACGTATATAAATTTCATTTATAAAAGGAAAAGTATATTATTTGCAAAACAAAAAACATTTAATACATACAACAACACAAACAGACAAATCAAAGAATTATACGTTTTTGAAAATAAATTTAAAATGCAATACTTTAATTTTCAATTTTTATTTTAACCCTACATGGGTTCTCAATAGCTCCACAAAAATAAAGTTAGAATAGTTCATTCGTCTGTGTGAAATTATTAATACCCTCCACTACCGATGTACATATGTTAGGTACACAATGTAACCTTCGAATAAAAATAAATTAATAATTGTTATGTTTTTCGCTTTGAATTTTAATGATGTATTACAGGTTTGTCTATTTCTTTTATTTCATTGAACCGATTAATGGTATTCTACAGGAAAATAGCAAATAATCAATTTATTGATTTCATAGAAAAATATTCAACGTCTCGCAAATTCATATATGGCTCCCTATTACTTAAACAACCAGCATACAACTACATTTAAAGATTATAAAATGCAATTATTAAAACTGTCAAAGCGATGGAGTAATAAAAGCATTTGCATCAATATTCCCGCCCCATAAAAAGTTTTACAGAAGGCCTAATTACAGCGTGAGTATACATTTTTGGAGATATGGTATCATAAAATCAGTTGAATTCGCTTGTCACTTGAGCTATAAAGGACTGATTTTGCTCTTTTAAACATTGTCGCCCACTAAAATTTTGTATTTGCAGGGTTAAAAATAAAAACAATGGAAAGGAAATTCAGTTTAATGCCAATAAATTTATTTTTGTCTTAAAGGTATCGAAGTTATTATCACTTTTAAAAATTTAGATTTGGCTTTGTATATGTGTTATAATTATTACAGGTTATTTTCTATTAAAAATAAAACATTTTGCTAAAAAAACCTTTTGTGTTAAACTGAACAAAAGAAAAAACATAGAAGTAATTTGATTTAGTGGAACTGAAGGAAAACAATAATATATTGTCTGTTAGTCATAGAATCGACCAACCTACAATTTATTTAGACTGTGGAGAAAAGTAATGAAATAAAAGTAAATGTCGCAAATAAGAAAGCAGGTGTTTAAATTTATGTGTGTTTTATTTTATTCAAAGGTAAGAAATCATCACTCGAAAGTATTTGACTCATAAAATATATTGACTGCAGCGTGGGAACTGAATGTTACTCATATATAAATAAATATATATTCTTAAATAATAGTTCAATGCATATAAATAATATATATATATATATATATATATATATATATATATATATATATATATATATATATATATATATATATATATATATATATATATATATATATATATATATATATATATATATATATCATATATCATATATATCATATAGTGACAGATTAATCGGATAATAGGATACTCTTATATGATACTAAAGATGGCACGAAAAGAGGGTGCAGTATTAGGTCCTTTTGGATCTACCAGAGGGAGCAAAGCTAATAGGTTATGTGGATGATATTGCACTCGTTCTTTATGCAGCCCCATTAAAGTTTAGGTTCAATACAGTGGAACTCTATAACCAGACATACATACATACATACATACATACATACATACATACATACATACATACACACATACACACATACATATATACACACATTTCACTGCACTTCAACTGACTTGTATGCATAAAATTAATTAATATTTAGTATTTGCGAATGCGCATAAGTATAAATTTCTAAATTATTCATTTTTATTTATGGAATTCAGTTTTAAAAACTAAGTGTTAATGAGGATTTTTGGGTCTTTTTTGTTTTCGACTTATATTTGTTTGGATATATTACTATTAAGAGTTACAAGCAATTGCGTGATTTAAACCCATTTAGTTGCAATTACAAAATACAATAACAATATTTTAATGTAGTTTCAGTCTAATGCATTTTATGTTAATTTGTTTTTATTTTTGCGTTTCCATAAAAAAGCAAATTATGCAGATACAAACGTAGGTACAGATTTTTTCTTTTAGAAAAATATTTTTTCTAAATTACATTAAAAAATAGTATAATACTTAATTATTTATATTATCTCTTAAGATTTCAAGGCTTTAGATTTTCAAAATAATAATTTTAGAATTTTGTAAAAACTTCGTATTTAAATTAATGTCGAAAGCAAAATCTCAATCTAATAACGAACATTCCAACTATTTCAACGTAGATTTGCAAATAACTTTTTCCAACAATTGCAATAAGTTATCAACACAATATGTTAAAAATTTGAATTGGTATTAAACAAATTTGGAATAGTCTCATGATTGGAAGTGGTGTTTTTTTAGATTTCCTCCAATTAGAGACAACCCGTTCCATCGTCAAGACCTGAGTTATTGCAATAAGAAATCGTTTCTTCATGTACACATTATTACGCCATATTTATTCAAATTTTTTATTCTCCCTTATATTTCCCCTCTTTCAAAAGGGTTATAATTAACATAAATACATATATATCTACATAAAAAATGAATTTACAACTCCCAATACCAAAATAATATATGCAAACAAATCACAGCTATGTCTGTGAAAACAACCCTCACCAAACTTTAAACACAATTCCTTTTTTTAAATCAAGTTCTAATAAAAAATAACAACCCTTTCGTTTATTACAAAACAGAACATAATAAAAAATTTAAATAAGTATTGAATTGAGGCAGAGTAGAGGGTTGATTTAAATATTCAAACAACATATTGCTTTGGGGTGGTTACAGTTATATATTTTTAAACTCTTCTGTGATTGGAGCCTTTTTTCAAAAAGAACAATTTCAATGATAACAATAAAACTTAGTTACTGGCAGTAACGGTTTTAAATATTAAAGAACTTAAAACTTTTGTCCTAAAATATATTTTATGCGTTTGCGTAAGAAACGCATATGTCCCGTGTCTGTTTCTTTTTTTGTTATATTCTTTAGTTTCTTCCCAAAAAGTAAATATAGACGATAAACATGATCATACTTATAACATGCCTCTAGGGCCATAGAAAATCAGGAAGCCTTTATAAAAATATAAACGAAGAAACCTATGGTGTGGAAATATGTTTTAGTTAAAAACAGGAAAACTCGAACACTCTTATCGTCAACTCCTTTTTATGTAAACGGGTTTTAACAACAACATCATGTTGATTGTCCCCTTATGCGAAAATAATATAAAATTCTATCATGGCTATATTAAATGAGACTGATTGATTTAAAAATCAATCATTTATAAAAATAAACTGTATCTTAAATAACATAAATAAAACAATTCGATAGTTATTATAAAAATTCATTTTACAAAGTAATTTAGTAATTCTATTATTAATTGTTTATCTGAAATATGACGATTTTAATTCTGTAAAAAATTATTTACATTTCTTATTACAGATAAAAACTTTAAAAAAGTTAATACGTTTGAATTTGTACCAGAATTCTTTAAAAACCATATTAATTATTGTGCCAATAAAAACGACTCTCCCATAAATAGGAATGCAATTGCAACCAAAAATAAAACAATAAATGTTGATGGAAACACAATTCAAGATTATTAGCAAATTTGGTGGAACACAAAATTTTGACAAGCAATTATAGAGATGATGAAGACAATGAAGTTAAAAATGTTGACATAAACTTAGACGATGTCAGCAAAAGAAGGCAAATATTAACCAACTGTTTTAATGGTGGTGGTGAAAATAAACGAAGTAAAATTATAAGCAAAAACAAAAAAAACTGACACGAATGCAAAATTTGTTTGGAGAATTACAACTCAAATGTTGAGCATTTTAATGATGAAACTGATGAACACAATGACAGTTTAGCTATGCAAACATATGAATCAATAGGATCAAAGTTTAAATTTCTTCCCCCTAAGAAAACATCATACACAAAAGATACACAGGCAAAAACGTCAACGGAGTCAAAAAATATGTCCTCGAATTTGGAAAATGATGAAGAACTTTTAATAAAAAATATCAAAGAACAAAAACTGAGAACTACGAATGTTGTTGATTGTAGTACTTTTAAAGTACGTGATGAAATTTTTGAATTAAAAAACCAATGTAATACAGGAATGTGTCCTATAATTGGCGCTGGTATTGACGCTGCTACTGCTGCTGCTTATGACATACAAATACATGGTGATTCTCAACATCAGAAGCAGCAGCAGTATCATTCAATACAGACAAAGGAATTAAATAAAAAAGGTGTTGTGGATGTTGCCAATAAAAAAAGTAAATATCTTCGTGTTCGGAGTTCATGTAAGAGCCCAAACAATTCAAATGTTCATGATGTGGGTGGCTGCGTTGGCAGGAATACAGAGTTTTCATCAGATAATGAATATAGTTTGAAAGAGGGACAAAAAATAAAAAATGAAATTTTTTCTACAACTAAGGGTGAGTTTTACATTAAAACAAGAATTAAATAAGTATCGCATATTTTGTTTTGTTATCGTAGTTTCTTCTTTAAAATTATTTTAATTCGATTACGTATGAAATTTGCACAGTTGTGATTTTTTTTTGTAAATTGATAATGATCTACACTGAAATATGTTAATAAGATTTACAAATTTTACGTTCTAGTTTATGGGGATGTCGCTATAGCATCGCTATAGCATATAGCATTTTTACGATTTATTCATTATATTTTATTTTCATTAACTAAATTTATGATTTATTTCATAATTAAAATGAACTATTAAAACTGATACACTAGAGAATCCTGTTACTTATTTATGTATACCTGATTACATATGAAAAATAAAAAAGTTATTTTAAATATAACTTTTTCTTCAGTTTTGAATCGCTGGTAGAAAATAAGAAATAGTCTATAATACCAATAACTTCCATATTAATACCCTTAAAAATATTTGTATACTTAGATAGATGTTAGATACTGTTGTTGGTATTTTTTATTATATCGTTCTAAATATAGAGATAACTTATTATATTATTTATTTTTCTTTGTTACTTGTTTATGTGATTTTAAAATCAAAATTTTCAGAGTTCCGGTTAATTGTATTTATTTTATGTTCCTTAAACAATTTTATTAAAAAGTGAATCTTAAACAGATAAGATTTTTTTAGAATATACTTTTAAATAAAATACGTATACTAAATGTGCTTATAATAAAAGTAATTTTTATTACAATTTTCACTTTTTTATTCAGAAAAATGAAAAACCATTAAAATAGTATTTCTCCTAGTGTATTCAAAAACCAAAACCGGTTAACCGAGACCGGTTTTGGTTTTTATGTAAAGGCCATTTTTCGGATAACTCGAAAACCGGTTTTCTGAAAATTCATTAATTTCTCTCTTTATTATTCTTGTACTGCAGGTTTACATATAAATACAATTTTAGAAAAGGGAAAAGTGTAATACAATATGTTGAATTTTTATGGTTCGCATAACTAACATTATTCGGTGACTTAAATAATTTGTTGTTTTATTTTTTGGTTGGAAATGCTTGTTTTATGATTATTACTACTAAAGAGAGGTCACAAGGACGTTTTAAGATCCTACGCTTAAAAAATACACTTTCGATGCACTGGAAAGGTGTTTGTATAAGTACAAATACATATATATGTATATAAAAAAATTATAAAAAGACGCCAGCAGACAAGGAAATACATGTTCATATAACAATCATAAAAAACTCAAATGAAAATTCATGATTCCTCAAAAAATAAAGTCAAAATCTACTAGAACATAATAATAAATTTTAACAACTTCATGTGAACGTGAGAGCTAAAAAATACCTTCAATATTTTGATAATTTCGTAAACGGAATTTCAGTGATCTTGGAAACATGATTTGTATGTATCTTTAGAAATAAACATTAAAAATGTTTTATTTACGAATTCCCACATTGTATACTTAATTGCTCTACAGTAGATAGTAAAAGTGGTTTTTTGGCGAGTTAACTTATATATATATATATATATATATATATATATATATATATATATATATATATATATATATATATATATATATATATATATATATATATATATATATATATATATATATATATATATATATAATATATATATATATATATATATATATATATCCCTATAAATAAGTTAACTCGCCAAAAAAACACTTTTACATACAGAAAAACATTGAAAAATTATGTCAAATAGAAATACCTAAACTTTTCTAGTTATTGCAATTTCAAAAATCTACCGTTCTAGAATTTTATATATTAATATAGAAATATTCTAATATTTACAATATTAAACCAACTATGTTGCCCGTTGATTTTGCATGAAGTTTTTCCTGTGTGTATTAATAATTTAAAAGCAATTTTCAATCTTTTCAATAAATGTCAAACAAAAAGTCAGTTTTTTGTGTTCCCGTATTTTACCAAAATTGCTTTTTACAGTACATTATTAGAAAAGTACTGGAATAAACCTATAAATTATAATACCCTACACACATTTTCACATTTTGACAGAAAGACTATGCCTATCGAGATTGGTGATTATGTGTCCTTTATTTCGCCATACAAATGTTCCAGCAGAATATTCTAAAATGATGTAGCAAATTTTACGAAGCTCGCACTTGCTCCCAAAAAGCTTCTTTGGAAATAATTCTGTAACTTTGGAACTATGACATAGATATTCTTGAAGTGTTTTCCAATTGATTTAAAGAACATGTTTCTGGTTGGCCCTGAGGTCGGGAGGTGCATCTACAGAGTTGGTTATCTCGGATGTAACAATTTTAAATAAATAGCCAAAATTTTATTTATGATTTCTTATAGTTTATGGGTGTATTTATTTAGCTTTTTAAAGTTTGTGGACTCTATTTGGGTCCATATACCTACGTGGATTTATTATATTGAAATAGAATTTTTTTTTTTTCAAAATGTTGTAACATTTTTTCACTTTAAATCAACTATTTCCATTTGGACCATATACTTTTTGCTCAATTGTGAAAGAATTTCTAACGCTAGAGGAATTTCGTTTATTTTCAATAATATTCTTTAATTTTTTGAACAGGGTAAATATGTCAAAGTTAGAATCGCCACAAAAGTACCTTGATAATATAGCTACATTTACTAGCTATCCATTCAAAAAATATGTAATGGGTCAAACCTCTTATAATTTTTTTAACAAGTTTTCCACAGATTGAAATTTTGGTTATTTGGGAATGAAAAAGTGAGAATATTTTTATAGATCTACATTAAGGACAACTTTTCCTATATTATATTAAAGTTTTATAAAATATCTTAATTCTTTTAGAATTTATTTAATGAGAAATATTATAACTTTTTACAAGAGTGCACCGAAAATGTAAACATTTCAATTTTTGACAAATTTGTTAAAGATATTTAATTTAAATAGTTTATAATGTACATATTATTTTGAAGTAATTACCTCTCCAACGATACTAAATACTAATATAAAAATAATACATCACCCTTCAAAAATTTATTAAAACTTGACCTCCTTGCCAGAAATCTGCACATTTCCCATACAAATATGTGCTGCAGTATTGTATGCAGTAAATGAATATCAATATTCAACAAGTCCTCTAATAATGTTTCATAACTTTAAAACTGTTAAACTTATTTATTTGGACCCAAATAGAGCCCACCAAGTTCAAAGAACTAAGGTCTTAGTATCTCTTAAACTGTAATGTAGGAGAATTATAAGGGTCATAAGAATGTAAAACATTTTTTTCAATCAAATCATAAATCAAAGGAATATGTTCTCTAAATTAATTGGTAAACACCTCAAGAATGTCCATGTGAAAGTTCGTTTAAAAATTTCCAAATTAACACGTTTTGGGATCACCGTGGATCGCTGCAAATATATTAGTTTGCATATATATTTTATAATTATAATAAGAATTGGTCAAATTAGGATAAACGATGATAAAAATAGATGTACTAAATTTTAATAAGGTCGGTTCATAATTTCCTCTAGCTCCCGTATAATCCCTCCTAGAAAAAAATTGTTTTCAAATACACAAATCTCACATAAATGTTGAAACCCTAATAAATTATTGTACTTTAAGCATCAATTAGAAAATCAATTTATACAAGAAGCATTCATTAATTCTTAATAGTTAATATTTATAACTAACAATGTGGTGTAGCGTAGGACTGACCGAGTTCGTAGTTAAATAATTGTTTTCCAATTATTTAATTATACATATAATCTTCATGAAGTAGTCTATTTAATTTAAATATATTAACATAATTCATATTGAAGCTTATTTATTAGTTTAAACAATACTTTTCATTTTTGAAAAATAATTTTAACCGCCTAAAATTTCCGGTTTCAAGGAAACACAAAAATTATCGGAACTCTGAAAATTTAAACAATACCAGGTTAGCATATATTGTAACAAAATCCGTTTAAAATAAAAAATGTATAGAAATTCATGAATAATTGAATCTAAAAGGAAGCTAAAAATAAATGTTTTTACATAAAACTGGCAACAGCATGCATATTTTTTTGGAAAACTTTATAAGAAAAAACATCCCTCAAAAAAATCTTGTTGTATTATATAAAAAAAACATTAAAATACTCTAATAATGCCGTCAGTTTTATCGTCTCTATGCATACCTAAATTTAATTCGTTTCCTTTTTCTCATTTACATCATTAGTAAGTTGAATTTATACCTGAGGAAAAGATAAAATTCAAAGATTTTCTAACAGAAATTCTACACGCAAATTTTTTTAATAAAGTATTGTTTTGTTGTATATTTTTTGGTAAATATCTATAAAAAATATATAAATTTTAGGGGTGTTTTTTTAACTACATTAAAATAGTAAAAAAATAAACTTTTGAAAAAAGAGATTTCAGTGACAAATAAAAATAATTGAGAAATTAAATTATCCATATGATTTTTTTGGATTATGGACTATTGACAATATTGGTATGAATTGGCGCGTGATTAAAATATGAAAATGTTACGCGCCAAAATATTTTTTTGATATTTTACTATAATTTTATATATGCATTTTTTAACTTCAAGACATAAAAATGTATCTTAATATTCATAAAAACAGAAATTAAATTTAATATTTACAATAAGAATATATATATATATATATATATATATATATATATATATATATATATATATATATATATATATATATATATATATATATATATATATATATATATATATATATATATATATATATATATATATATATATATATATATATATATATATATATATATATATATATATATATATATATATATATATATATATATATATATATATATATATATATATATATTGTAATACGTTTTCATACGAAGAATGATCCAATCATAATGTTAGAATATGCACACTTATTTAAGAGCACAACGCCAACGAATATTATAAAGAAGCGGGCGAATAGTAAACTCATAAAATATCATATTTAAAATATGACAGTGGATGTTAAATCAAAGCAAAACACTTTCTTTCACATATACATAGTACGAAGCATGTGTAGTATATATTTCCAAATGTATGGTGACTTTACATACTTACATACACAAGGCAATGAAACTAAAAATCCCCCACATTATGAGGCTTTTTAAAAAAGAAGCTCATTGAAAAACGAAATAGAAATAAAAAAAGTTAAAAATTTAAATTTTAAGCCACACCTACCCGGCAGACACACACAGTCATATGAGATTTAAAAATTATTTATTTTCATTCCAAGAGGCGCTTATCCATACTCACAGATACGTTAGCAGAAAAAATACACATTACTGTTCACAACTCATAACGGTCATGACAACAACAATGTGTTTTAAAATAAATAAAAAAACTATGAGTATGAAAATAAAATCTTAAATTTATAAACAAGTAAACACAGCACACACACACTCTGAATTGTTAACAGAGTTTATATTCACAAAACGAAGACAATTTCATGCTGCAAAGAAATAATAAAAAATAAAAACAAACCAATAGCAGATTCGTGAGGAAATAGAGTAGATTTGAGAGAGCGAATAAAAATATTATGCAGCTCTGCAAGAGTGAGCGGAGTTTACTAAATAAAAGGGGAATTTAGAAAAAGCAATTCAAAGCCAAGTTTTATTCGTTTTATTCGTTCGAAATATTTGTGAAATGACTTTTTAAATATTCAATTGAACAGATGATTAATTCTTAATTCATAAAACGCCATTGAACTCATTTTTTCTCCAAACAATCTTAAAAAAATATACACTTATATATAAGCTTGTGGATTCTCCTATTTTGTAAAAGAAATGTTTAGTTACACACACATAAATCAAACAGAGAAAATAAAGTACTCTTAAAATGAAGAGAACAACAACGAATTCTAAATGTGGAAGGTATCTTTTCCCCTTATATTATGTTAACGCAATCCAATAAGAAATTAGATAAGGAGTTTAAAGGGGTCTCGATTTCATAGTTTTAGTGATTTTTTTGGTTTTGGAAAAAACAAGCTAAACAAGAACAACAAACAAAAGTACTTTAAAAGGCCTATTACTAAATATGGTGCGCCCATATTGATGGATCTTTTCTTTTGAAAAACGATAGGATATGAATGATGAAACGGTAAAAATTCTATAAACCAACATACAAACGTTATATTAAGTAATTCATATATGTGTGTGTGTTTCACATATCGAAAAATGAGAGCAAATTTCTATAAGTATTGTTGTGGTTTTGCAAAATATTTTTAAACTTAATATGTGTATGCCAAGTTAGTTTGAAATATATCGTGCAACAAGATAAACCTACAACGGGCGAACAAAGTTAAAGTAAAGTACACAAACGCTAAAAGAAAAAAAACTAACTGCCGAGTTTGTTTTCGCTTAATAAATAAAATTTCTCTCTTTCTCAAGGGAAAATCAAGAGCATATTTTTAAAATTTTCCTTTTGTTATGAAAACAAAAGAAATTTCAAATAAGATTTCTTGTGTGCAGAAGTCAAAAACAAATTCACCCCTTGAATAAAAATTGTAGCAAAATAAGGGAAAATTTGCCAAAAAATATCATCATTTTTTTATAATTGAAAAATGAAACCCTTAAAAAATTTGGTTCCCTTTTATTGACGAAACAAAGAAAAGCAATATTTTTTATGTTTAGAATTATTGTGAACTATATGAATTGTGAAGACAGTAAATAAAAACTAAATAGAACAGAATGTAATTTTTATACAAATACAAAGGTATTGTAACACTTTGTATTTTTTAGTTAAATTAGTTTCAAATGAAACCTTAATGTGATCACATCATCAATATAAGTCAGCTTTCAAATTAAATTCAGAGGTACATATTTGTGCAGTGGAAAAGAACGAATGAAAAGTTTTCTTACAAAGAACTTTGTGGAAATAAAAAATCAACAGAAGAAAGCGAAGTAACAGATTGAAATGTTAAAAAATAGTTATAAGTAAAAATTCAAAAGGAGAAAATAAAACACACACATATGTATGCGTATTGATTGAAATATATGATATAAACATATTAAAATAACTGCAATTTTATAATAACTATAAGAAAATATTAGCTCGAAAAAAAGTTTTAGTGAAAAATGGTAATGTCAGAGTTGCGTTGGCATACAACATCGGAGGATAATAATTCACTTAAACGTGATTTATTGAAAACACCAACTTCCTCGACCCATCATCATCACCATCTTCACATTATGCATAATCGATGTAAGTAATAAACAAAATTGTTAAATTAACAAAATCCTATTAAACAATGTTATATCTTCTCACCAACACTTACAATTCAAGTGATAAAAATAAATATTGAAGTTCTACAATATCACTACTATCGTTCAACTTATTGAATTGAACATAAATTCATTAACTTTGTCTACATTAAAATATACATTTAAAATGTTTTTTACAATTAAAAATATTTATTATTAATAATTTTACTTATTGTTGAATCGATGGAATAATAAGTATTGTACGTTCTTTTATATTTCTTGTATAAAAACTAAAATGACAATTTAATTAAATCGAATTAATATTAAACAACTACAAGTAATTCCGTTTTAAAGTCCACTTAACTATATAAATATCTATATGTATACATACATATCAGCTTATCAGAAAATGTGTCATACAATTTAAAATTAAATCTTTAAAATAACTTTTAATAACAAATATTGTTACTCAAAATTTATTTCACCTGTGTCTGTATTGTATTTCAAATTTCATCACACACGCCCCCTTTCTAATGATAATACAGATTTTTTGATAAATATTAAATATATTTTCCTACATATAAACTGATAATAAGTAATAACAGATTGTTTAAAAGTGTTTAAATGGATTTTTTTTGATATTTTGAGAAATAGAATGAACAGTTTAAGAAAGTTAACTAATTTTAAAAGGCATACTAATGATAATGAAAGTTTTTAGTTTGTCTTAGATAACGGTTCCTTAGAAATTTATTATTAATAATTTATTAATATTACTGCTATTGGTAACTGTACTTTAACACATGCCGTTTTGAACAGATTACGATTACGCCCTAAACATTAAAATACTTAATGAAATCAATTCAATTAACTTGATGTTGCTGAATTTTATGGTTGATCGTTGTACTTAAATTTTATTTTATGTTTAAAACGATAAGATATATTGATAAATTTATTCATTTTTTGATTGTTAAACATAACTCTTAATCATAAAGTTATGTTAAAATATATTTATTTTTTCCATTTAATTTAATCGATAAGAGTTCGATCTCTTATATAGGTCATTTTATTAAGTACCTAAAATTCCCAGTAAGTGTTTATTGTTTTAATTTTTTTCTTTAAATAAATTAATGTAAAGTTGTTCTTTTACATACTCGTTTATAAAATGACAATTTTACTTAACTTTAAAATAAGCTTTTCGTAACTTAATTAACTTTTGATATTTTGTATGATATTTTTTTCTTTTGAATTCAGCGTACTTTTTGGGGATAAACTGTATAAGATTCATTAGAGTGGATGTATTTATGTTGTATATTACTTTTGGTGCATTGCACCCAGTTTTTCCGTTTTAAATTGATGGAACTGCTGTGGCAAATCCATGACTTGGATCTTTTCAGTTAATAACTAATCTTTGACTAATTTATTGAAAATCCTATCGAAGTGGTATTTTTTACTCAACACTGCGTAAAAGATGGGGGACTAAAAATGACCCAGACAATTAAATGGTCCATTTTTGTTTCAATTTCAAAGAACTAAATACACTGTCCGAAAAACAGGTAAAAACCACAACGCTGCTATCTCCTTGTCTTTGGTAGGACTCCGATTGTGTCAGTTTTCTTATATCTCACATTTCAAATATAAGAGTATAGACCAAACGATATGTGATTTAGCAAAATCTTAAATGTTAGACCCTTTTATTCAGATTTAAATCTAAATTTTACCAATTCAGTTTACAATTACATAAATGTATAAATAAAATAGAAATCATTTTCTAATATAAGTTATTTTTATTAATTATACAAATTATTAAATCAACATTGTTTCACATTAAATAATTTTTTTGATATTATTCTATAACAGATCAAATTTTATATGATAATATACTAAATCGAATACTTCAAATATGAATGATAAAAATAATTTATCACTTTCATATCTGGGATTCCACTGCCACATACATTTGCCTCCAGGTCTTGTCAAATTTTAGCAAAGTTTTATATGTTAATTTTTCATTTTGAAATAATAAAATGTAATGGTTTTAGAAAAGAAGTTTCTGATTTCAGTTATTGCTTTACTTCTTTACATGTTTACTTTATATATCTTAAGTGTCAATAACACAATATTTTTGTTTTATACTTAAAGCTTAAAATGTATAATTTGTTTTTCATTGCAACATTGTTTGCTACACATTTGTGTATCTTTATACTACATTATCCTTATTATACTCTAAAGGTTTTACTTTTTTACTACATGCATAAAATGCATAAATATAAAAAAATAGTAAGTACTTTTGTTCATGTACTTACCATTTCTTACAAAAAAGAATTAATAGATATTCCAACGATTCCGGCTTTTAGTCATTTTTCATGTTGAGAGAAACTGAACATATTTAAATTATTTTTAAGCACGTTTCTACTGCCACCATCATATTTATTTTCATTCAAGGATAACCAGGTGGTCAATATTATTTCAGACATATTTTATTTATAAGTACATGTTCATACAGGCATTGCTTTAGAGTGGGATTTAAAAATATATATAAAAAATATATAAAATCAAATTAGTATTAAGTTTAAGTGTAAGTTTCCTTTCAGTAATAGAAATAGAAACTCCGTTATAGAAATTAAGAAAACAATTTAAAAATGATTTTATTTTTAAGGTATTCGGTGGATTTACCCTACATTATAATATTAACATTTTTAATTTAATATATTTTTAATTTAATACATTTTTAATTTAATATATAAAATTATATTTGTTAAATGAAGGAACATCTTTTTAATAGTGGAACTGATGTAATTTTATTGTGTCTGAAAATGAAATAATATTTAAAAAGTCATATAACGCTGAACTTAAAAAAAAACACATTTAATATTCTAGATGCCGAATGACGGCGAAATGTGAAAAAATATTTATATTATAACGAAGTCTTCATTTAAATTAATTGCTTATTGTATTTTTATTTTCAGATCTTAGCCGCTTATCCAGGTCACCATCTCCAATACATTCCAATGGTAAGTCGTAAAGTATATATAAAACAAGTAAGAATGTTATAAACGGTCAAGCTCGACTTTGTAATAACCTAACCTACAATGTTGGTTATAAATAGTAGTTACGTAAAAGTAATTATACCTTCGTATAATTTGATTTTTCAATTTATTCTTAAATATACAGTACATTAATTATGAAATGAAATTTTTCGGGGGTTATATGGGAGCTACAAGAAATAATGGTAACATTCTGCACATCGATTTTTGCTTATATTTATCTTAATTTGACCTATTATATGTGACATTTATGTCCTTCAAAATGATATTTTTAAGAGGGCTTGTATGATCCAAGAGAAGCACATGGTTTTAGAATATCATAAGACTCATTTTGCCTATTTTTTTTTTAAATCTCTTTATATGTATTCATTTTCATTAAGATTTCTCAAAAATTGAAACCTGTAGACATTTTTCTGTATATTATAGGAAACTATCTACGGTGATGTAGGTTATAAATATGTACAGAATTCATTTAATTTAATAAAGGTTTCTCTGGACTTGACGAGAAAAAGTAAAATTAATAAATTTACTACATAGTTAACTATCACTATTATTTATATTATAAGTAGTGACTTCTAGTGCACTAAAATTTGGATTCAATACAGCGTAAAACATTTTGATATATTCATCGATCAATCATCAATTTAAATATATACGCCAAAATTTTGTTTTAGAACGAAACATTTATGACCACTTATGAATGGAATAAAATCCTCCACAATCTCCCGTTTTGTATGTTTTTATAAGTGTTTGTTTTTTTAAATTGTAATAAATAAAGATAAAAATTAATTATTGAACTATTTAAGTAACAGTTTACATAAATAGATTTTATATACTATTTTGTTGTTGACATATGATAAATTTACGATTTGCGTTATAAAAATTCCACTCTTTTCATAGTACGTAGACTTTTTCCAAAATAAAGAAAAATTAAAAACATCTGCTCCCATGATATAAATGTATGTATTAAACCGAAATGAATCAATTTTATTTGGAGTTGTAACTTTTGTGTAATAGAGACACAAACTGGAATTGACATTGTTAATTTATAGATTTACTCGTACAACAAAAAGTTTGGTGTTGTTGATGGTAAATAAATTGGAATTCAATTCAACCCTTTTGATAACAATGGAAACTATAAAAATTTGGAAGTGTGCCAAACATGCGTTTTTGAAAAGCAATGTCTGAGAAGCCTTCTTTATATATTCTATTGTTTTCTTAAGTCAATATTAAGTGATTATGGGTTTCTAAAAGGAATCTTCGTTTTCTTAATGAAAGGGATGTATTTTCCCTTCGACTGAAAAGGTTTACAGATCATTTAGAGTGTGTCAAAAATGTCAAAACTTGTGGATAAACAAGAAGTAAAATACTTATAATATAAATATTTTTTATAAAATGTGTCCCTTCAGTTAGATACATGGTTCAAAAAAATTTTTTTATACACTGAACCAAATGTCGTCGGTAATATTAACGAAACATTTTGTAGAACTTTAACGAAAAAAGGTGTTAAATAAACAAATTCAATTCTGATTTATATAATTCTTCTTCAAATTGAAAAATTGTCTTCAAATATACTAAAAAATTAAATAAAAAAATGTTTAGTAAAAGATCTTAAGTTGAATAAAATTTCATTAAAAAGAAATAATTAATTAAAAATAATTAATTTGAATAAACTTTTTGATAATTTAACTATTTTTTATGTCAAATAATTTATTATATTTTCTTTGTCATATTAAATGAAATATGACAAAGAAAATATATACTTAATATAGACATATTTTATAGAGCATTCTAATTGATATGATTGAAATTAAAGGAATCACAAATCGCCATGTATTAAAAAATTTAATTGCCCAAATTCTCGCTGTAGTATAGTAGTAGGGGGGTACTCTACTCCCTTGGTCCTTAATAGCTTATCTTTTAATTTATTGTAGCAATTTAACGTCATTTTTTCCTCAAAGTTACGTTGGCTGATATTTTACCTACTTTTCTTCCATTCTACACCCTTTTTCGTTATATTTACTTTTACCTTTTTTGGTTTAGTGTAGTAAGTAGATATTATTTTTAAAAAATTCTCTGGGAGTTAGTTTTTTATTGGTTTATACTTTTTTCTTAACATTAAGCTGCTTTATTCTATTTTATCTTTTTTTAATAACCTTGTTAGTATTCATAAGATATTTTACACCTTTTTTGTAGCTTTCTTGTTATAACTTTATTTTTGTTGGTGTAACATTATCCATTCATTCTATTTAATATTCCATTTTCCTTTTTTCATACTTCTTTCTTTTTGCTATTTGATTTTGTCTATATTTGTATTTCATTTAAATTTCTACAATTTTCAGTTTATTCAATACTTTTTGTTATAAATTTGTCTGTGATTTTATGGTTTGTTACAGAACGTTACATAACCCTAATTTTTTTCCTATCAACAAAAAAATTTTACATATATATTATGCAAAAATAATACCATGTAGAAAATAAATGCTTTTGGTCTTCATCTTTTAAGGTCTACTGGTTACATATAGGTCCTTTTTACTGAGTTAAATGTGAAATATTTATTTCAAATATGCATGTACGAATATTTGCGCAAATATGTACACACATATGCCCCTATTCTATATTCAACAGGACAATGCACTGAAATATATTCCGATATTCAAATGTAAGAATTACGTATGTATATATGTATGATGATAGATACATATTGATTATTATTAAAAAAACATTTTTCTATATTTTCAAAATCCTTAAAGTTATTAGTTGGCAGTAAAATAAGATATAATTTATTAAAATTAATGTATGCCGATATTTTTAAACTAATTTTATTTAGGAAACTTATAAGATATTTTTAACTATTAATTTATATTTTTCTAAATTATTAAGAAATAAATAAAAGGACTTGTAAATATCTAGTAATCGAAAATTCACTTTAAAGAACACGGAACTTTTCAAATAGAAATAACTCGATATAAGTACCAAAGATATTCGAAGAAGAAGGCAAATATTTATTGTAATTTTCTAGCTAAGGGAGGGAAAATAAATATCGTGTTATTTTGTTGAATTATTCGTAATCAGTTACGAATGTTATATTAGATATTTTTTTGAATCGAATATTTGACAACACAAACATTTATTGACCATTAAGTCTATATGCATTTATGTGGATTTTTATTTATTATTTTTTCCCTCAAAGTTAAGAAGCAACATCAAAAAAAATTTGCACATCATCTGAATAACAAATATTGCACGTCCCGCACGTATGACATGTAGATACATACACCTACACAGTTAGATATACAAAAGTATGTACCAACTGAAACACATTGATATAAAAGTCATGGCTATCCTTGGAAATAGAAGAAGTCATCAAAATTGATGTTTTATGGCAGAAATGGGCAAAAAAATGAAATCGAATTTCATTGAACAACATATGCAAAAATATATTGAAAATAAAATAAAATATACAATTGATGCCAAAGAGAAAAAAGGTTTAAAACTGTTAATTTAAAATATGGGAAATATGAAGCAAATGGTCAAGCATTGACCGACTATTCGAACGACAAATAAACATAAATATGAAATTTTATTTCATATACATATTTAAACGTCTAAATATATTCCCTAAAAGGGTTGAAATTTGTAGAATTAACAAACGAGTATGAAGTATATTTTTTGTAAAAAATCGTTCGAAATTGTTGTATAAAATTTAAACGAGGGTGGAATTTAAAAAAGCTATAAAATATTCAAATGTTTTGTTTATTTTTCTATTTTCCAAACTGAATCAATTGTATGCGAAATTTATTCTTATATTGGGATAAAAGAAAATTTTCAGGTTAAATTACTAATCGAAGCGTAAGGAAAAGAAAAACTAAATTTGCAATTCTAAAATGTAAAGAAATGAAAAGAAAACATGAAAATGCCATTTAATCAAACACAAAAAATGGACAAAAGGGCGTAAATTTAAAAAAAAATGTAGTTACTAAAGCATGAAATTGACCAAAGTATTTTTCTTTTTTGTTAGTTGCATTTCTAGTTTAAGAAGTAAATTATGCAAAATGTTTTGTTAATTTTGAAAGAAAGAAAAATAAATAAAATAAATAAATAAAATAAAAATTAACATACTATGGAATATAAATTGAAATCAAAAGAAAACACACGTGTCCGGCAAATGCGAAATAAATGTTAACAAAACAAATATCTATGTATGGTTATGAAAATTTCATTGGACAAAATTTGCGTTATTATTTTTTAAATTCCAAAAATGAAAAAAAAAACTTGACATTTTTGAAACAACGAATTTATTCTAAAATAAAAATACTTCATTAGTAACGTTCAAAATAAAATTAAAATTCAGTATTAATGATAACAAAAATTAAACAAAACGTAAATAAAGATAAAAAATTGTACGACAAAGTATATTGGATTATGTTGCATAACAGCGATTTTTCAAAACTTCAGAACATTTTTTAACACAGAACTATTATTAAGATTTTCTTTTATTCTCATTGGAATAGCTGACCAATCCTCATATATAAATTGGTATAATTTATTTGGGTCTTCCTCCATACTTAACTCGGACACATTTCATACGAGCCTTTCGTTTTTTTTGTGATATAAATGTTTTTTTGCAGCTTTATAGCTTTTGATCCCAGCTGAAACAGCCCTTCTTTGGAGAGTCCGTACACTTAACTTCAGATTTAGGGAATTAATCACTCTAGAAGGTGATGTATGGCCTCTCTCTCACAATCCGTGTGTCCATAGCGGTTTTGCATTTTGGACGACCGCCTCGGTGAATAGTTTCCACAGTTTTTGTTTTCTTATACTTTATTAATTATGTAGTTTACCGTATAATTTGGCATACAAACTTTTTGGAAAATATCCTTTTCGATCATTCCTACTTAATAATGTTTTATAATGTTACTTTTAACATTTGTGGAAAATTTTATTCCAGCAATTCTTATTTTAAACCTATAAACTTATTTCAGTTTACTATAAAAACGCATTGAAAAACAATCAATATTATAGAACTGTTTTCAGTCCAAAATGTTTTGACCGACACTGTATATTTTGGTTTGTTTGGCACTATTTTAAATTTAATATAAGTTAAATTAATTAGAACTTTTGGAGAATTTTAGCCTCTTGAATTAAAAAAGATACAAGTATACACACAGAAAAAAGCTATGTAAAATTAACTCAAAAAGCTTTAATCCAACATTTTTCCAGTTATAATTTTAAATTGATTAATAATACATTTTCCAATATTGAATCAGTTTAACACCACGTCGACTTGGTATAGTTAAACATTTTAAACAATTAAATTTTATATGGAAATAACAATTATAAAAAATTAAGTTAATATACAATGTAATGTTAGTTTAAAATATTTCTTTCTGATATCTTGAATCATTTTGTGAACATTTAAACAAAATCTGAACAAAATAAATCGGAAGTTCTTGAAACATATTACCTTAATAACAATTTAGTTTCAATCGAATTCGCCAAATAAATATTAAAAAACCGATATTATGGTATATAAAATTATTTTTTATATGCCATAATATCGGTAGGTATCTTTTTTAAATTTCTTTACCTTTTGTTTTAACCTAGCACATGTGCTTTTATATATCAACTACTTGGTAAAAAATTTAGATTGATAAAATTTACGTCTAGGTGCCAATTTTGTTTTTTTTTAGTTTTATACATTATTTATTAAATTAAAATATGTATATTAAAGGTTAATTAAAAATTGGTCAATTCTATTTAAACTCTTATTTTATTTAAACAAATATGCATATGTTTGATTTAAAATTTTTAAAATAAATAAATGGAAAAAATGATAAATTCAATAAAATACACACATCCAAAAAACATAAAAAAATTAAAATTTTTTTAAGTTAATTTTACACCGTGATTTTTTGTGTATCGTAAGTCAGTTTTGAGTAAGTCGGATGACAAGTTTATAACAGTTATAAAAAATTTGTGGGAAGTAACAGTCGGATAAAATGAATATCTTTAAAAATATTATAGTCTGTCCATTTTATTGGCATAATATTGCTTATTACTTATTGTTATATATATATATATATATATATATATATATATATATATATATATATATATATATATATATATATATATATATATATATATATATATATATATATATATATATATATATATATATATATATATATATATATATATATATAATATATATATATATTATATATATATATATATATATATATATATATATATATATATATATATATATATATATATATATATATATATATATATATATATGGTTACACAAACTTTTGGTATCAAAATTTATAAAAAAATATGTTTAAAATAATGAAATGTTCTTCTCGTCTCCATGGATGAATTTCAATAAATCGATTCAGAATCTAAACTTAAAAGTTCCCAAACATAATTGCTTAGATTAGTTATGGTTGTGTAGCCCATGATTTTAAGACAATCATAAAAATATATATGAATACTTATTAATATTAATCGAATTAAATTGAACTCTTTTATCTTGTCTTTCAGGTTCCGATTGCGATGATAATAATTCCAGTGTTGGAAATTTAAGTGATATCTGTCCTACACCTGGAAGTCCTGGCATAAGTCTAACATACCCTCCACTTAAGCGTCAACAATTAGCAACTATGCACTCCAATCCTCTTTACTCTTTGCAGCACCATCAATATAAAATTTCATCACACTCGCCTAAAATAGCTAACCATCAAAAGGAACCAACGGGTGGAGAGGAAGGAGAAACAGCTATAAATTTAACTAGTGAAAATTCTCGACATTCTATGCAATCTCCGTTATCGGTTAAGTTAGAAAAACCATGCCCTGAATCCCCCATAGAGGAACTAAATAAAAAGCAACAGTACCAATTAAAACAATTGCAAACCTCAGTATCAGAAACAGTATTACCAGTATTAGCTCCTGTTTTGGTCTCGCCACAAGCTCAGCTAGCTGCAGCAGCCGGTTTAGGTTTAGGTAATTCTCTATTTGCGCAAACAACGCCCTTATCCCCACATGAATTTTCTCAATTCCAACAAGCTTTACATCAACAACAACAGTCTTTACAACAACAACTTCAAAATTATTTAGATATTTTACGAAGTGGATCATTAAATTTAGGAAGTTCTGATGATTCCACTGTTGCTGCGCAAATGGCAACTGCCCAATTTCTGTTACAAAGGCAAGCTTTAACACAAGCGGCTCATCAATTGCAAGCACTCCAAAAGCAACAGGAACAAAATCAAGAACACCTTGATGTTTCAACACAAGCACCTCATGAATCATTAAAAATGAGAAGCCAACAGCATACTTCTACTCCCACAAATCGAAGTCCATTACACAGTCCGGCTCTTTCTCCTCTACCTTCTATATATGGTTCAAGTCATATTTCCCACAATTCTCATCAGACACCGCCACCCTCGAACAGTACCTTCAGAGTGAGTGGTTTACTAACACCCAATACCCCAACCGGAAATGCACCACAAACACCACAAATAACTAAAAATTTAAATGTTCCTAGAACTTCAGAGCCTTCCCCTGAGGAGACTACTGATTTGGAGGAGTTGGAGCAATTTGCTAAAACTTTTAAACAAAGGCGCATAAAATTAGGTTTTACTCAGGGTGATGTAGGTTTAGCTATGGGTAAATTGTATGGCAATGACTTCTCACAGACCACCATATCGCGTTTCGAAGCCTTAAATTTGAGCTTTAAAAATATGTGCAAGTTAAAACCATTACTACAAAAGTGGTTGGATGATGCTGATCGTACTATACAAGCAACAGGAGGGTAAGTAACTAATATCATTAACAATATTATCATAAAAGTAAATAACAAATATTTATCTTAAAATCAACTAAAAAGAACTCTATGTGATTTTATAAATTAACAAAACCAAAGATTTTAATTCAAACGTTTATCTGTTTAGAGGAATAGTAATACGTAATAATGATTTATAATAGAGACAAAATATTATAAATCATTATTATCAAAATTCATGAGAGATTATATTAAAATTAATTATTTATCTAATATTTATTGAATCATTATTGATTTTTCATATTCGCAGAATTTTTGATCCCGCAGCCTTACAAACGACCGTTACAACACCAGAAATTATGGGTCGACGTCGTAAAAAGAGAACGTCAATTGAAACATCTATAAGAGGAGCTCTTGAAAAGTCTTTTATGCATAATCAAAAACCAACTAGTGAAGAAATTAGTCAATTAGCAGATCGTTTATGTATGGAAAAAGAAGTAGTAAGAGTATGGTTTTGTAACCGCCGTCAAAAAGAGAAGCGAATCAATCCTTCACTTGATAGTCCCGACAATGGTGAAGACTCGCCATATATGATGATGTAAACAGAGCAAAAATATCACAGCTGTAAATTTTTTAAAAATTATAAAAATGGGAAAAGGCAATTGAATTTTAAAATAAGATACATAATCTTGTTTTTAACTAACATCTTACTGGATTTTATGAATGAGGTAAATATAATAAAATTATAATTTCAAATACATTAAGAAAATCAATTTATTTAGTATTCAATGAAGTAATAGTCTATAAGCGTAAATCAACATATATATATATATATATATATATATATATATATATATATATATATATATATATATATTTAATTCAGCAATTAACAACGATAATAACTGCATTATTATCAAAACTTTATTCTATTAATGTAAATGAATATCTTTTAATATATAATAAGATACCATTTTCATAATTTAAAGCTCTTAATCGTATCTAAGAATATTAATTTTGGAAACAATTTAACTACACAAACACAATATTTAATCTTATTTTTTTACAAGTATATTTTTCGTGCAAACGATAAAATTTGTTCTGAGAACCACACTTATTAACATTAAAGTTTTTCTTTTTTAATTACAGATTCTATAAACTTAATCATGTAAAAAGTGAACTTTAGTCTTAAAGCGAGATTTCAAATTAATGCGTCTCATAATTTATGTTATAAATTTGATTAATACATATTATTAATAAGATAATATTTTAAGTAAAGTTATATTAATTCCTTTATTATTATTTATCTGCATATTTAATACATGAACAACTTCTGCCATTAGTCATACAAATTAAAATAGTCAATTTAGTAAAAAATAAGAACGAATTCTATACATTAAGATCGGATTCCCAATTTAGCGATAATAATATATACAATGTATACGATTTCATCAAATTTTATTTGGTTTTTTTATCGTATTTGTATATTATGTAATATTCATTTTTAAGTGATTTCATTTATATTCAAAAGTTTTCGGAGCGAGAAATTCGTTCAATATTATAAAATTGTAATACATTAAAATATATAAAAATTTCTGCTAATTTTATATTTTTGAATGTTACACTTATAGATAATTTTAATAAAAATCACTATAGCCAAAATATGTAAACTCTTTGTTGAGTTTGGGGGACAACTTATATATTTTACCGATCTTTTCTAAAGAATAAACCATTTGTAATATCTATCTTAAGTTAATTAGAATATAATTAAATGCTTTTATACAACTTTAATGAAAATTTTATTGAAAATATTATGTACATTTTTTGTTTAAGAATATGCAAGCAAAATGTATGAAAATTGTATGTTAAAATCGTAGCAAATTTTCTAAAAATTTATATTTATTGAAATGGATAAATATTTACTGTGATAGTAATTTTTAATGTTATTAGTTTTAAGACTTAATTAAATAAATATGTTGTAAATAATATAAAAGACAAAGTAAATCTTAATTTTAAATCTTATTTATGTAACACATAATTCACATAACTAAACTATTAAATATAAACCAAATTGTAATATAAAATAAAACAAAACTTTGAATTTTCAAGGAATAAACATACTTTGTAAGTATTTTGATTGTCTAAATTTTCAAAATCATACATTTAAAATATTTTACAGAATAGATACTTTATAAATAAAGATTTTTCAAGTGTTTGCTGTTGTATTAAATTTTGTGAATTACAATGCATAAGTTTTCTATTGTGGAAAAAATAGAAAATAGAAAAATTGCAACGTCTTGATTTCATTAACTTTATTCCGATCTTGAAATAGTTTATTGCGCATTTTCTTTATTTAGCGTTTAATAAAATTATTATCGGTAATAATAAAATTGCTTCCATTTACTACCTTTTTAATAATAATGAAGCAATTATTATTTTATACAGATTATATTACATCTGATATTTTGCTCCCGCCTTTAAAGAGATGAAATATTTTATTAATTATATTAATTCCTTTTGACTAAAAATACTTAAATGAGCTGCAAGTGCACTCATATAATTCCGAAAAAATAATGGTGACATGCAAACTTTTTCCAGTCTAGAGGGCGAAATATACATGTTGTTTCTACTATTCTTAATTTTTTAAACATGCATATACATATATGAATGTATGTTGCAGTGAACTCGCATGATCTAAATCCACTTATCTTTGTCAATCATCCCAGCTAACATTTTCAGTCGTGGAAATAACTTAAGAGAATCTTTCGAATGTTGAAAACTATTGTCAAAATGTCATGTCGTTGAGAAAAGGAGCCTTGTAGGCTATATTTCCAGAAGCCAATTGTGGGAATGATTTGTAATATTTAATTAGGGGGACCTCGATAAACAATAATTTGTCTAACCATCAACATCAAAATTATTTGTTAATAATGGATTGATATTTTGTGTAAATGTTTGTTTTGGGTCAATTAACCGTGGAACTATTTCTTCAAAATATTTGATGGGTATCGTGTTGAATAATGTAGCCAAAAACTAACTATAGTTTATTTATAGTTACATAAGATATTCATAATTTTCTTCACTCATATCATGAACTGAATATCAACTTAACGTTCAAAAGTAGACCAACAAGTTAATGAAAAACTGCCAGTCAATTCATCAGCATAAAGAATAAATTAAAATTATTATATTTTATGCAATCATAAAATTATAAATTAAACAAAAAATTCTTCGAGGAATTTTTACAAAGAAATACTTTCAAGATATGATTGCGATAAGTGATAAAAACAGTAGGTGGTAAATAAGATAACATAACAGTATAAGTTAAAGTTGGTCAGAAAACAACAGCAGAATCGAATTGTTTGTGGATAAAAATTAGCGTTATTTGCTTATTTAAAATATAAAATAAAATTCTAAAATCAGCATTAGACATTTTTAAGTAAAATTAGTCAATCTCTATTAAGGAGAAAACGATTGATTCATATATGATATAATTAATCCGAACAAATGCTCCTTCTCAAGTATATTTAATCTCTAAATACATAATCGTTAAACCAGTTAGAGTAAAGATTTATACTATTTTAAGTAAAATCTATTAGCGAACTAAACTACATACATATATTTTATATACAACTAAATGCTTATTTATTAATTTAAAAATATGAACTACATGTGAAAATTTTAATTTTCAATATTCAAATTAAAGCTTAATGGATAATAAGATAATGGAAGGGAATAACTTTGTCTCCCTGTTCGTTCAACTCAATAAACAATGTATAACGAATGAATACTTAAGTAGTGCAACCTGTTATTTGAGCTTTTATTGCATAATTTCACACTCACACGCCTCCTTTTTAGTAAGAAATGAAAAATTATGGAAATGCATAATTTGTTCGCTTTATTTCGAAACAAACAAAGAACAAAAAATAAAAATTTACTAGATATTATAATTTTATGCATTTAATCATAACAAGTGGTTGCTTGTTCTTGTTTTTGGATTGTATAAAAGGGTTAATTTTAAATAACCATTTTAAACACATGTATGCATGCATGTATTTATGTTTATTTTGACGTAGTACTAGCAAGGTATCATCTAGTGGCCCCACGACGACAAGGCTGTTGGCATTCAAAGCCATTCATTTCGTTTCAACAACATATTTTGTTTGTATATTTCTACTTATAAGTTTGCTAGTATATTCTTTTGGGCCTCCTTTTATTAAACTTCCAAATAGTTTAACTAATGAGTTCAGCATACACCGTGGTCTATAGGTGCTTCCTCAGTAAAACAAATTGCTGTTTTTTCCACTAATCAAGAAATTTACCCTTTTCCAGACACATGTTCCCATTAACTTTAATACCCTCTTTGGTATTCCATCCGGACCTGGCGATTTACCAAGTTTTAGTTTGTTACATGCTATATCCAAGTCTGCGATCGTTAGCGGATAAAAGCCGCAAGATTTCCTTATTGTTCTTTACGAAACAACGCACCTATCCAGCACCCTCTCTTGTTGATAATAATACCTTTCCTTAGTACATTCCTAGATTTTCTATACTATAATCTAAGCATTATATCGCTGTAACTCTTAGTACTTGCTCTGCGTGCAATAAGACATTTGTTCCTTAATTCCCTTCCTTCATCATTCCAAACAGAATTAATTTCCTGCTTTTATAAAAATCTTATTCTCTTTCATGTTATGTATATAGTCTTGAATATTGCCTTTCTTGATTTTCTTTTCATTCCACCTAGGAAAATTTACTTCGGTTTGAAGCATTTTCGTTTTATAATCCAAGCAAAAGGAAATATACTGGTAAACGCTCAGTGTAAGATCCTCAAGTACCATCCATTTCTTATTGTGACTATAAAGACTTGCTGTTCTAAAGGTGATGTCAATTATACTGCATCCAGTGCCTCATGCTCGCTCACTGTAGTGCCTCTGTTATCAAGTATATTGAAATTCCATTCAGGTGATTTTTAAGTCCCTGAAACCTGCATGCTGACGTTTGCTGTTAAAGTCTCCCTCGATGTGCAAGGTTTTTATCGAGATAGATTTCTCAAAGCTCATAATATCTCAAGCTATATATCCTAACGCTGTTAATTGTAGCATAGACAAAACCAAAATTTCGTTCACTTATTTCTCCTGTATGTGGTCGTCTGTTACGTACGAGTATGGCTGCACGATGACTGGTATCAGTTAGTCAGTTTATGCTATGGTTCACTTACCAACATTTTCTTTTTCTGCTTTATTATTTGTAGGAACCTCATAGCCATTGCACTTCTATATTTCTCGCATAAAGCGCTAACTATGTGGTGTACTGTATGTTCCAAACCTAACAGAATATATTCTCGTATCGGTTTTCGTTATAATATTTTCCCCAAATGTATTTTCTACAGCAAGGGTTAATATCTCTGCTTGATCTTCTCCATTGTTAAATTTTATAAGGATATCGCAAGTTCGTCCTCCTTATTGGTTTTATGTCAACACCGATTTAACTAAGGTCTATCTTTATCCTCTTAGTATATTAGCATTACTTATGTCAGAATTTGTTTATTTAATTAATGCCTCTCCTTCATATCTCATTTATCCTTTGTTCAAATTCTTTCGTTTCTATTTTCTGCGCTTTACAGTTCTCCACTCAAATTTCCTAGTGTTAACATCCTTTGGATCACTTTGCTCATTAACATGTGATTGTATTGATTTGGAGGTATTAACTGTCATAGGCCTTTTAGGCTGTCTTTTACTCTCCGTTGATTTTGAAAACAAACCCCTATTGCGTTTACCGTATTTTTTAGGTTTATGTGGTTCACTATTCATATTCGTCTATGTTTCCTTAGTTTTTGTCGACATCTTCGGTTTACTAAAGCTCACGTTCATGGCATTTATCTTATCGATATTCTTTATAGCTTCTTATAGCTGTTCATATGTCATTACGTACAGGCTTATGTACGTTTCTCGCACTCTGTACAACTTTATATGCAGAAACTATTTTGCCACCAAGTTTATGGAAGGTTTCTGTAAATAATTTTCCATCCTCACGTCGTTCACTCTTGTTTTAATCCGTGTCATAAAAAATCTCATTCATACTATGTTTTTGAGTGTCATCTCAAGGCTGCTATCATCCTTCTGTAATCGTTGCATAGTCACGTTTAAAGATTCCATGGTTATCTTTACAAAGCAGGGAGGCAATATGTAGATTGACACGATCCTCATGAGAGCCTATGCCACAGCCAGATCCGCGCAAGTCGGAAATATGTCATCCGAGCCTTTGCCGTCAACTAAATGGTGACGATTCAAAGAGCGCTTCTTCAGATATGCCAGGTTTTACTGCGACGGATGCAGTTGTAGCATTAGCCCAGGGTCATTTCTGTAAAATTTCACTTGTTTATACTCGGCTCCTCGAATACTATAACTACCATCCCAAGGTTTCAACTTTCCAAATCGGAGTTCCAGTATACCTTAATCAGGTCCTCACTGGGCTTGGCCTTGATTTCCTTCGTGACAGAGTTTCACTGAACACCTGTACTTCTTTGTACGCCCTCCACTTCTGGCACAGCTGTTATCTTCTCCTGAGGATACCCCTGCGGTAATACATATGTATGTATTTATGTATGTATGTATGTATGTATGTATGTATGTATGTATGTATGTATGTATGTATGTATGTATGTTATATGTATGTATGTTTATATGTATGTATGTATGTATGTATGTATGTATGTATGTATGTATGTATTTACGTATGTATGTATGTATGTATGTATGTATGTATGTATGTATGTATGTATGTATGTATGTATGTATGTGTTGTATGTATGTATGTATTCAAATTAATTCCGATAGAAACTCAATAGCTTGTAATAGCATAGCAATTTATTAACATTTAGTTTCTGCTTGAAATAAATTATTCCGTAAATAAAGTTCTTAAATCCAAGATTACCTATATAGTGTTAATATTATAAAATAAATACTTTAAGCAACTTTTTAAGAAGTATGGACATATTTTCAAAATAAATATTTATTTGTTTAAATGAGGGATTTTTTAATTTTGATATTTTAATTTTTCTATGATAACAATTATTGTTATTAAATATGCCTCACAGTACATAAATAAACATTTTTCCTCAGATAATATGATACGTTGCACTGTGGTCCCAAAACAATTTTTAATAATAATGTTACTTTGGAACTTCTGAATATTTTATGACGAAGTTTTACAAACACATTATTGAGGTTTATTCCAATTCCAAGCATTTTTTAAAACTTTATAGAGAGACCATGCAATATTATAGACATTTTTTTGGAGCCGAAAAGAAAATTATAAGGGCTACATATATGTAACTCGTTCAAAAATCGAGGTAACTTGAATTACATATTGTAGCGTATAATTTGTTCGTCTTCAACAAAATCTACCTAAATATTAAATGCCAGTTTACAAATCAATAGCAAATTTTCAATGAAAATCACTCATGTGTGATGTATTTATTCAAGGGTTTATTTTAATTTATTATTTTAATGAAAATTTTTACATTTAAATATTTAAAAATCAAGTATTTGAAAATATCGCATGTGCATTTTAGGTTAATATTAATATTTTATACATTTTAGGTAATATTTGCCCATTTGCATGCATAACACCTGAAGTACGTATATGGAGTAAGATTAGTAGAACGAACTACGATTTTTCTTATTTATTATTATTTTTTTGAGGTAACATTAGTTCTGTATTATTTTTTAATTTGATTGAAATATTTACAAAAAACAAAAAGCCATTGACGCTTATGAGCTTCAAACGTCCTAAGTATGCTGTTAACTACAAACAGTTAATATTACTGAATTGATACTTAAAAAACGAAATTAGATAAAGATTCCAAAATACACATTTTAATTTGCAACAATAAATTTAAAACTCAATAAAACAGGAAACACTCTAAGAGTTTTAAAGAGACGAACGAACGAACTTAAACATTTTTTATTTATAAAAATAATAATAACAATAAGGTGGACAATATATCAGAAATCAAAGCAAAAAACAAAAAAACTGCCTTGTGGCATTGGAAAATTACAGCAGATCATAAAACGAGTCAATCGTATGCGTATAATGGCTTCCTTAAAAATTGAAACTGAAGCAGAAAAATTTTAAAATCGTTGAACCATGTATGAATAGATGGATGGCATGGATCAAGTACAAATGCAACAACAACGACTTCTCAAGTTCAATTCAATGCGTAAATAATGCGAAATAAATACTCAAAAATCTTGTTCTGTTTCTGCTTCATTTTTTATCATTTCTTTTGTTTAATTTGTGTGTCTCAATTCAATTTTTATTTCTTTTGTCGTTTGATAGTTTGACATGTATCGCATACACATAGAAAAATCAATATAAAATGAAACGATTTAACAAAATTTTGTTATTATATTGCTTTATCGTTAAAATAAACTATTTTACTTAAGTTTTTCTCTATGTACGTATTTTTTGATATATGGATATAGCTGCAGCAGTAGCGGTACGAACTCTTAGTCAAGGTAAATCTTGAAATGTAGTTGATTAACAACTACGACTACAGTGACAACTTTCATGTTGCTGGTTACCATCACATTGTTAAGTTTGAATAAATGTTGTAAATGGTAGCGTCTGCTGTAGCAACATTACCACTGTTGGTCGATCGGCAATCCTGTTTGGAGTATTTCATTTGTAAACTTTTGACAAGTGCCGCCATACATTTCTTTATTTTTTTAATGTTGTGGACACCACAATCGATTTGTTATTGAAGTTGCTACAGTTGCAATAATAAAACAAAATGCGGCAAACAACAAATCTTAAAGCGCCTTTATATTTGTCGCTTTGTTGTTATAAACTTAATTCCATACGTCTTTTCGATTATATTCTTCGTTTACCTCACATATTTACGTTACGAAAATTAAATAGTTTTAAAGAATACGTTTTAAAAATCAGTATAAAGCCAGATTTATAATAAGTACTCAAAGTGATTTTTGTCTGAATTTTAGTCAAATAGAGAAATGTCTTTGTTGAATTAAATTCGGAAAAAAATTTATTCGTACAAATTTAAGCATATTTGGTTAAAAAATACCTTCAAAACCTTTTAAAAAGTATAGTTTTTAGCTTTTCAGAAATTGTCAGTAATTATTAGCATTTGCGTATACATTTTTGAAAGATGGGAGTATATTGCATTTTTACTAATGTTAACGTTAAAATATTGATACTTATCAAGAAATAAGTTCATTTCGGACATATTCGAAACTTTGCCAAAATATATTAGATGTAAATTGTTTTATTTTAAATGTCTAAGTTTTAATTTTAAATAGATAATTTCGGCATTAATTTGAGTATGATTTGAATGTTTTTCCAAACAAACATGATTTGAATATATACAACTTTTATGTAACGGATATTAAAAATTTGGCAATAAGTTTAAACAAATTTTGAATACTTAAAATTTAATAAACTGAATACTTGAAGCAAATACTCACTAATAACTTTAAAGAATATAAAATTATTTAATCTTCTTTTTTTCATATAAGCAAAATAATAGCACCGGATATTCTAGTGTTACAAAAATTGAATTATTATTTTAAAAAATTATCTGAAAAGTGTCTATATATATGTTCTTAAATGATGCAATAACATCCGGTAATGGTCACAAACTAAGCAATTATATCTTTTATTGTCATGTTCATTGTGGTTTTAGTTCAAATGAAAAATGTTTAAACATACATTAAAAAACAGTAGCTTTAAAGGATATAATGGCATAATTGTGATATCACACTATTTCAGTGTAATGGGAGAACATGAATATGTGTTTTCGAAATTTTAGACAAATAGATAAAAAAAATTAAAGGTGCTATAAACTAAGAAACGTTTTAAATAAAGATATTTAAAATCAACCATCGACTCAAAAATTGTTAACCGTAAAACAATTATTATTCTCCACTGGAGATATCTGGACCAAATCAAGAGCAATTGCTGATCGTTTGTTCTTGTTAGATAAATATACAGGAATCGATGTATTGTCTCACAATTGTTCATCAAAGGACAACTGAAAAACTCATGGAAAATCATAAACAAATGGAACAATAAAAAGTGTTGGCCAAACGGCGGTAATTAATATAAAAACAACTGTTCAAATTATATTGTTTTTGCCATCATCGTAATCGAAATGACAATCAAACGGTTCAGAATAATAGAGAGAGATAGAGAGCATAAATGTGTTTTATTATATGAACAAAATATATTTCTCTATTAAGTAACACCCTCAACTAAAGTGCAACTATTTAACTATATAAAACAACAACAATTTTAAAATTCTCAAAATCCCAGGTGGAAGTATGTTTCAAAAATAAAATAAAATAATAATTGTTTAAATCCAAATAACAATTTTAACTCGCAGAGAGATGAGTACATTACTGAGAAACGGGAACGAACACATGCTGATATTTCATTAAATTACAAGAACAAAAATATTTTTGATTTATGACAAAGTTCATGAATAGCAAACAAAGCGTAGGAGTTTTATGCACACATTGACTCAAAATAAATTGTATGTCCAAACTGCACCTTTATACCGAAGAAGATAATGCACATTTTGGCACACTTCCCAAATTTCGTATTCATTGTTATTATTGCTATTTTAAAACTTATATTAATTTATTTTTTATTTTTTTATTTTTTTTTTTTTGAACAGTCCTTACGTATGTATATAATAAGTTAGGTGATTTGGCCAACAAAGCATCTTTGAATTTTGAAATAAGTTCTGATTGTGTAAAATAATATGTAATCTAAAGGAATAAGAGCTATGTCCAAAATTAACTTCGGATCTGAAATTTTAAGGGTTTTCTGCAATAGTTTTTATGGAATTGCAACTAATTTGAATGGAATATTTAACTTAAAATAGTTTTACTACTAATATATGTGCACCGTGTTGTTGATTTAAAACCACTAAAGTTAATCCGAGTTTATTAAATTTTTGGTACTCTATATAAAAATAGTATATTTTAATTACACTTTCCACAATCTTATTACATACAGTTATAACTGCACTTAAAACTTGTTAAATTTAATAAATAAATGAAATATATTTATTTTAAAATATTTGTCATTGCAATTAATCTTTGATATATATTATGACTGACAACTACGTCAAAATCTCTAACATTTTAACACATGTATTTATTAAATTGTGAATTAAGTATAAACAATCACATGGAGGTTGTAACCAAATGTCCGCCTGCCAATTTTATCTTTAAAACATCCTCTCAGTCAATCAATATTGCTATAATAAAATTAATTATTAAATTGTTAGTAAAACTAGCTGAATTATAAATATAAAAATTAATAACAAATACCAATTACTTTTTTGTAACATGTTACTTTTTTACGTTCAGCCTAAGACACAAATAGATTGTATTGTATGTGTGTTAGTTAGTTAGTTTAATTGTTCATATATATATTTATAAAAATATTAGGTGTTTTATAAAGTTTTGGAAGGTAACTCAAAAATAAAATGTAATGCGTTCTTAATGTTAGTTATAGTTATAAAGTTATAAAAACTAATGTATGAATGTTGCCTAAATAAAATTCAATAAAGTTGCCCGCTAAACTTATTTAAACAAGAATCACTTATTTCAACCTAATATTTTTGTGCAGAAATAATTGTAAGCTTTAGTAAGTTTAAAATTTATGAGGTGGGGTTTAAAACAATAACACTTCTAATAGAAATGTCATAGTATTTTATTATCATTATTATTTTCTATTACGAGTACTTTATTCGTTGAAGGTGTTTTAGACATGTTTTCAACATTGTTGTAAATTATTTGTTTGTTGTTGTGGTGGTTAAAAACGCCTCTTTTAACGCCCCATTTATCAATATTCATTAAGTGTCTTTTAGTTAAGTTTGAAGAAAATTAAAAACAACTAAACTCGAAGAACGTGTTTTAATCATTTATTCGAAGAACCAAAGTAGAGAGCTCACTGATACAATATAAAAAAGCGTTCAACAGGATCATAGAAGCTTTTTTGGTGCCCTTTATTTACTTATCACTTTAATTGATTACTTCGAAATTGATATATTTTATCACCACTGAAAAATCATCCTAATTATTAAATTAATTAAAATAATTAGGATTCAGACAAATGTATTATTAATGAAGTTTAAAAATATTAAAACACGGATTAGAAAAAAAGTTATAGCCTAAAATGTGACGCATGTCTGTTTATCTGTCTGAATTGATCATGTTCGAACCAATATTTTAGATAGCTCCATTATAATTGTCGTTCCGGAAGGGAGTTCTAAAATCTTTTTTAAAGTTTTAAAACTCAAAAATATGGAGATCATTAAATTAAATTTGGGTCTAATAAATTCTGCGTCATTTCAAATCACATACCAAATTTCAAAAAGATTCAGAAAATTATTCTATCATTATAAGTTTATAATGACAAACCGTATGCAACGTCAAGTAGGAATCATCCTAAATTTCATAAAGTATGTATATTCATGCATCTACATATGACTCAGGAAATCATTCTTAAATTCATAAATCTACAAAAAATTATAATATTTTGAATAAAATTTCTGCAACTAGAAAACACCAAACCAGATTTTGCGGGGATCGACCAATTTCTTCATTTAGTCCTCATACAACCGGATATCACCTTGAATGGATTAATACTCTTATATAGATAAGCATCATGTTTTAAATAAGTATAATTCATAAAGCACTAGCCCTAAAATCAAATTCTACTATCGACTATTAAACTCTTGCTTTTTTACACCCACACCATCGCAAGAGGTGGAATGGGTACATTAACTTTGTCATTCCGTATGTAATGCAAAGAATCATCTTAGATTCCATAATTCATACATCAAATAAAAATCTGAGTCGATTTAGCTATGTTCGTATGTCTGTCTCACGCCTAGAATAATTGTCCAAATGCAATAAAATTCGCTCACATTATTTGTTATATTCAAAGCAGTTACCTGTTTAAAACCAGCTATATCGGTTCATCAGAAAAAAGTTATAGATTAATATCTGAGACGAAAAAATAACTTTTCTAATTTTTTCAACAAAAGATAAATGGATTTCAACAAAAATTTAACTAAAACATAGTTCTTCATCATCGTTAATAAATCATCAAAATCAGATCAATAGAAAATAAAGTTGTGCTGAAATTGCAAAATTTTTATACACCCTAAAATCTGTTTTTTTAAATTTAATTAAAAAATTAATTTAAATTTTTAATATAATTTACTGAATTTTTAATATAAATTTATTTAGATACAATAATTAATCTAAAGAAACAAGAATATGCTTGAGTTTATTATTTAACCTAGCTAACGCCCTATCCCGGAATATGGTTCAAAGTTGTATAAAACTCTTAAATATGAACTAATTCTATTAAAATTTGGCACAATTAATGATTGTTTTAATTATATGTTATTAATTTTATTAACATCGGCCCTTAATTTATTATAGCTCCGATATAAGGCTTATTTTCGGAAAAGAGTTTTGAGCTTATTAAACTAGTATATTAAGCACAACTTGATTGTAATTATTAATATAAATTATTAATTTGGAAAATCTCATCCATATATTCATGTAGCTACCATATGAAACCATTTTTTAAATCTGTTGAAATTCAGGTCAATAATTTTTCTACTTATCTTGAATATATGTAATTGATCTGACTAATATCGATCCACATTTTGCTATAGATCCCAAATAACGCCACTTCCCGGAAAACGGTGTTCAGCTTATACAACTATAATATGAATAAACATTTTTTAAACTGACTTTAAAACTAGTATCTATATTCATTGAAGAATTTGTGTTATGTATATATATATATATATATATATATATATATATATATATATATATATATATATATATATATATATATATATATATATATATATATATATATATATATATATATATATATATATATATATATATATATATATATATATATATATATATATATATATATATATATATATATATATATATCATTATAACTTGAAATGAAATATTTATATAATTAATAAATAATCATTAACGTATTTATTCAATATATTTAATATCCTTAAAGGTTATCCCTTTTTTCATAATACCCACATATCAATAAATTTTTCAGTAATCATACCATATCCTTCTAGCAAATGACATTCAGAGACATCAGGGACGTATATTAAAATTTCTATAAAGTGAACATGCTGTTTATGAAGCAATGAAATATAACCCGTATTTTATAACCCATTATCATAATGAAAAACGATAATTTTTTTTCCCTTCGTGCCATAATGAATTACGCATTGAAGTCCAAATCTTTCAACATAACCTTTTTAACGTGTCCATTTATTGGCTATACTTTGGAACTGTATTCTCTTGATTAATCAATTCGTTTAGATATTAGCATACTTCCATAAATAACTTTTTTTAAATATTATTGAATAAAATCGCGGAATTCACTTTGATTTGCTTATTTATGAGAGACTTTTGTTACTCAATCAAATAATTTACATACACTACTATTTTAATACACTACACAGTATCTCTTTTTAATAAATAATGGTATTATACGTTTTTAGTACGTTTTCATTTAGAGTGTGTTTATACTTATAAAGAAAGTTGTATATGAGATATTTAACTATTCCAAACTGCTACAATAACATTTCATCATTTTAATGGTTTTCACTTAATGAACTTCAAACACTTCTTTGAAACCTTGTATTTTTATTAGGGATATAACAATTCATAAGGCCATCGTTTCTTATTGAATATTTTCAAATTATAATTAAAAAGATAATTATAAAAAATATTGTCTTTTAAATTTAGGAACAGTTTCAACTTATTTGATGATTTTATATATTTTTAATTTTATTCGGAAATTATATGAAGTGTTCTATGTCTTTTAAATTAAAAATTAAATAGAAATAAATCTGTTTACCATATTCACCATATATTTCCAGTGTTATAAATACTGATCAAAACATTACATCTCTTAGTAATCAAGTTTCATATTTGGTATGATTATTAGCAAATTAATCTTTTCACTAATTTTTAACATGTATAGTTGAAGGTAACTTTTAAGAATTACTTTTTACTTACGCACAAAAAAAATTTAAATTAATTAAAACAGACATAACTTAACATTTTTCTGCTATGATTTTGCTTCATAAATAAAAAATTGTTAATTCAATATTGTTTCACAATAAAATTTTCAAATTTAAAAAAAAAAATATTATTAGATTTTTTAACACTTAACTGAAAAAATAGGTCGACTTTGGAAAACTCTGGTAATTTTATCATCAATCATATAATTTCATTATAAAAATAAGAAATCACATAAAATCTTCAAAATAATGAAAGTACTTATATATTTAATTTTTATTTAGTTTACAATACGAAATTATGGAATTGAGTGAGTACAAATGGTACGAATGAGTCTACTCATATACTGAAAATACATGCGATACTCACATAAAGTAATACGCCTAATAATCGTTATACAACACAGCGTTTTATAATAATTATAACTTTTCCTAGATGCTTCTTCCTCTTTTACTTCTTAATGACTTTGCCTCTTATGAAATGTTTTATAAACAAATAATTTTATACCAGATATGTTGCCAACAAATACAAATTTTGTGGGGCAACATGTTTAGAATTTTTTATTTATGATGTCCCCCAAAATCACTGTATATAGAAAAATAAGAAATAAAATTAAATAAGAATTGTATAAAAGATGGTTGATATCAGTTCCACGATAAAACAATTATTAATGTAATTTTTCAATGTTAAGTTTAAGTTAAAGCTGATGTGAAAATTAATATTTCATGGAGTTATTTTAATAAAACTTAAAAAACAAATTAAAAAAATTCAAAGCTTAAAAAGATTTTTATTAACCTGTTCTTTTTAGAATAAGAAAATTAAGGACTTGTTCGTTTCATAAAAGTATTTACATTTTTTTACAAAATACATATATTGCAATTTTTATTTTCATGAAAAATTAGTTGAATAAATCAGACATACTTTACAAAAAATAACGGCAATGAATTCCTTTAAAATTTGAAAAAAATAAACTATTATTCAAAATGCGAGTAAAGAACAAGTTTAAAATATTTATAAAAACTATACGAGACAATTTGAAATTCTTTTAAATGGAAAAGAAAAATACATCAACATAGATTTCAGACTATTCAAATTTGCCGATTTTGTGTTTTACTTTTTATTTTTGTTACTTTTTATCTTCCGTTTTTTAAAGCGACAAATTTAGTAGTCAGCCACGTTTATTAGCATTAAGAACACATTAACCACATTGGCTCAACGAATTGGCATTTCATGAAAAAACAAAAGAAAACAAGTAAGAGAGTTATAGACGGTCAAGCCGGACTGTGGCAAACCCTACACAACATTGATGGTTATTATTAGTACATGCGAAAAATTATGGAACGACCATTGTATAATTCTGTTCTTAATTTTTTGCTTCAGAGTTTAAGATCTTATTATAATTCTAATATTTGTGTGAGATTTATTCGTGTTGAAACGTTTTTCCTGGAGTCTTATATAGGAGTTATGGAGAATTATCGACCAACCCTCGAAAAAATTTGAGTATCGATTTCTGTTTATATTTATCATTTTAACAAATACAAAGTATAATACAAACAAATATAAAAGTATTATACACCTTAAAATAATGCACGGAAGTGGTGGATTTATGGGTGCTATAGGTAATAGTGGACCGATCTCAGAAAATTTTGCACGTAAGATGCCTACCTGACATATTTATATCGACTCAGGAAGTAATTCTGAGTCAATTGTTTTACTTAAAAATGGATTTTTTCTGCCCATTATAAGCATCTGCACAAATACATAATACCCCAACCACCTACGGTGGCGTAGGTTATAACCATTTGATTACCTATCATACACACTTAAAAATATAAACTTTTTTAATAAAATATTTCGTATATTTTTTAGCATTTATTCAACTGAAATTTAAACTTTAATTTTCTTATAATCATCAAAGTTTTTTTTATAAAATTTGGTTACGCAGAATTAAAAAAAATCACATTTAAGTGTTTAAGTTTGGTGGTACAGTTCATATATTTAGCTGCATTTATTTATTAATTTAATTCCTTTTTAAATAATACACTCGCATAAAAGTAATATAAACTTTGAATATAGTTAATGTTATTTTTTATATCTTTCGGTTAAAACTTGTGTAAGTTGAGGGGTTATATAATTATTGTACATATTATAATCTTCAATAATAATTTTAAAAAATTAATTTATAAAATTAACAACAATAATTTTTTAATTACTTTTTAATATTAAAATGTCAAGGAAAAAAATGCTTTTATAATGAAACAATGTTGAATTAACAGTTTTATCTATGAGGGTTTATTTAACATTTATGCAGTTTGCGATTTTACTTCTTAGATAAAAAATATTAATTCAAAATTTTTTCACTGTAAACGATTTTTTTCTTCTGCATTTTTACTAATAAAAAGTTATAATGTTGTATAATTTTATAAATAATGTCGAAAGATTCTAATTTATACAATAAAACTTAAAAAGTTTAATTTATATGCATAAAAACAATTATAGCCAAAATCAAATCAACGATATTTTTGCCTCAAGTTTTTTTTCTGTGTGTATATATTTTAATGATTAATGTAAAATAAAACAATTTTTGAATATTAAGCAATTTGCTTTACAATTTGTACAATAGAAACTTCTTAAAATTGTTCACTTTAAGTATGTATACTGTTGAAAACAAATAAGTTGAGTAAATCAATCTTCAATTGTGGTGGTGATGTAGGGTAAAAAATAAAACTTAACTTAGCAAGAGGAACTATTTTTTGTATTCCTTGGTATAACGAAATAAGTTCGAACAGTTAGACATAAAAGAGAGTTAAAAAAAATTATTAGTTTTAAGGTAGCGGTTTCTATAGCAAAAAAGATAATTCATTTATTTGATGCTGACCGCTAACAGAACAATTTAAATGAATGTATGCGGTGAACAAAAAAAATTTTAAATCTAAAAATAAGCAAAAATCAAAAGCAAATCATCATTTTTATACGTCAACTTCATGATTATCATAGCCATCAAGATACACTTATACGCTTTATTGTTTTGGTAACTGTCCAGTTTTTTAATATGTTTTGTAGTAGAAAAATGTCTTCTTATCGACTATTTACCCTGCTACTGTTTGGCAAATAAATGTAGCTCTTGAATTGACCAAGTTTATATTTCGACTTTCCTAACATATGAATGACAATAATGTTTTTTGGGTATCCGCTGATTGACTAAATTTAAATTTTTTGACTAATTTCCCCGTATTATTCCGTTTACTTTTTTCTTTTTGCTGATGATAAAAGAATCGGAAATTGATGGATGTCTTTTTAGACATGAAATTTTGTGAAGGTATGCATTTTTTACTTTTTAAATTCTTTTATGTTTCGAGAAAACGGTGAAGTGTGTGAGAATAATCAAAAGGCGGCCGCTTTTATTTGAAGGCCTTTATCTTTTATATTTTTAAAATTTGTTATACTATGGTCAGGTTTTTATTCTTAAATTGGATCTATAATTAAAGCATTTGACAAAAAATATCTAATTAATAAGAATTACAAAAATAATGCTAAAGTATAAATACTGTTTTTCTTTTATCTTTCTCAAAGTGCAAAAATTAACTATGTGTTTTTCTCTATGATTCAAATAAATTTAGCGTAAACTTGAGAGGATTTATTGCACTATCGCTCATCACGAGAACAAGTTATTGAAATATAAATTGAAGTCTTTTTAATATTGAACGTATTATTAAGAAGTATATACATGAAATATAAGTTCAAAATGTATAAGAAAATTGTTCACTCTTAAGTTTATTACACCCTTTTGGTTCAATGTTTTATTGGAAATACAAACCACCAAATGAAGGCAACAATTAATTTGGACAAAATAATGCTAAATAAATATATTAATAAATAACACTATAACAACGGTAATATTTAAATTTATAGTATAACATATACATACTATATGTATATACTGTGCATAACATATAAATTAACTCGAGGTCCAACGAATGTATTTTTTATATTAATAAAAAAGTAAATTTAAAAAAATATAAAATTTCTAAATAAGAAATCCTTAAACCCGTTCTTATACACACAGAAAAAGACTTGAAGGAAAACATACACAGAAAAAATAAAAAATGCTCAAATTAAAAATTTTGTATGAAATGTAAAAAAATATTATTTAAAACAATTATCTATTTAACTGAAATTACTCCTATCACCATATTTGTGTATTCAATAATTAAAATTTTATAATTTTAATCAAAAAATTTTTTTTGGAAATATTAAAAAATAATACTATTGTTCAATCGATTAATTAGTACAAAAATGAAAATAATTAAAAATCTCATGCTTTTTAATTAATTTTATAATTGAAAATTATTAGAGTTATTCTTTTCTGTGTAGAAATTGACTAAAATTTTTTCATTCAGTTAAAATTAACGTTTTTAAGTTTACAATAATATTGTACACATTAGAATTATAAAATTATACAAAAATTATTTTTTAAAGTTACTTTTTAGTAGTCAAATTTTAAGCAAGAAAAATTGCATTTACTGTGAAACAATGTTGAATAAACATTTTATCTATAAAGCAAATCATAATTGAGTAAGTGTCAAATAAACCTTCATAGAAATGTTAATTCCACATTGTTCCACAATAAATGCTTTTTTGGGGAATTTTCTTCCTTGAAATTTTACTAATGAAATGTAATTTTAAAAAAATTATTGTATAATTTTAAAAGTTTATGTCGAAAAATTCTAGTATGATCAATTCTTTACCATGAACTTAAAAAGTTTTAATTTAAACAAAATGAAAAATAACATTGTCTTAAATCAACTATGTTTAACATTGAGTTTACTTTCTGTGTGTAGATATATGGCTGAAATTTGGTTCACTTGAGACTCCTAGGAGTAGAACCTGCTTATCATCGATATTTAAAACAAGAATTTTTGGATTTAATAAGCAATGTACAAATATTGAAAGTGAATTTGAATTGTTATAAACAATTAAATTATATTATATTTTTTTAGATATAAAGATATTATATTTAGACAAATGCTGGAACGAATAAAAATATAAAAATAATACAAAAATTAATAATAATAAATAAACGGCATTGAACCAAGTCCTAACCGAGAACATGAAATAATTCCCAACTATAGTTTTCGACACAAATTAAAAAACACCTAAATCAAAAGAAAATTAAAAACCATTGATAGTTAAAAAACGGCATCGCTAAGAAAACTGTTTCTTTTATTCAGGGACTAAGTGACTTTCATCTCTGTTAAATTAAAAAACAGCTTCGTTAAGAAAACTCTCTCTGAGCGTCCGCCCTTTTTCGGACTTAAAAGATTCAATGATATTTAGAAAGACGGTTTCACTAAAAATACATCTCTGAATTGTGCATAAATCATTGATTTTGATAAGAATAGAATCGAAACTCAATTTGAAGAAATAAGTGTTTGTCCATTTGGAATCAGTAATTTTTTTATAATATTAGTTTTATATTAAAAGTAATAATATAAAAAATTATTAATTCTCAATAAAATTCAGATAACTTTCAATAATATTACATTTTTGGTAATTAAAGAAATTCCAAATATTATGAAATATCGCCTAACATAACTTCAAAAATATCATTAGGATTTATTTCATTTGAAAGTTATTTCATTATGAAATATCTTCCAAAGCTAAGTAATGAAATAAGTTCCAAAATATTGTGTCATAATTTATTTGGGTCTTAATTTATAATGTAATAAAACCCAATTTGTATGGGAAAAATGGGAAATATTTCATGAGTCTGTTGGGATTTATTTCATGGTGGTGATTTAAATTTTAAGACATTTTTATAATTACTAAAAAAAACTATAATTTATATGATAAAATTTTATTGATGACATGACGATCGGAATTTAATTTTCGGTGTAACCCATAAATGTTTAAGAAAGATGGACTCTATATTGTGGCGATAATTTTTTGCATGACACTGATATTATCAAGCTACGTATATTTTTATGTGATTTTAATTCAATGTAAGTCACTATAGAGTCTATTATCTAGCGAATGATTTTATTTTAAAAAAATAATGTTTCTTTGTATTTGTTCTACATTAATTTATTTACGTTAAATATCCAATATATATAAATATATTTAAAAAAATCTGATCAACAAAAAACTGTGATATATGTGGTAACCCTTTTCATGTATCGATTACAACTTAAGGTTTTTAGATTTATGGAAATACGATAAACTATAATTAAATAACAAAAGAGAGCAAAAACGACGATGAAAGTAATATTGACATTCGTGCATTTGTGTTTGAATGTTAAATGTTTTTGGGGGCGTAGATATGCTAAATATGAATAAAAAAGGCGTGCTTGAGAAGAGTGCATTTTTAATGTACACAACAATATGCATAGATTTAATATATGGTTTTGGCAAAAACTACTTCGATACTCAAAAAATAGTAATTTAAAAAATGAAATATCGAAGATTATTTCCACATTGTTTACCTTAGGAGGTGGAGCTTGGCTGAAAGATACGTTTTTATAATTTTATACTGACTAGATGGTAACAAGTGGCGCCCCAATAACGTTTGTTTTTTATAGCAAAGTTGTAATAAGTATTAACAAAAGCTGGCTAAATATATTTAAATATAAATTGTATGAAATTTGTAAACATAAAACATTTCTAAGATTAATATAGCAAAAGGTATTGGTATATCGTATGGTTTTCGAAACTGGTTCATGATTGATGACTATAATCATTTAGCGACAATTATATATTTTTAAGTTAAACTATGTGTTTAGTTTACAATGAAATGAACATTCATTAAAGAGTATAATATTAATTTTAAATTATATACTCTTTACGAATGTTTTCTACTGGCCATTCACTGTAGCAGGATATTAAATTCAATTAACTTCAATGTAATACAATTGAAGAATAATTTATATTTAACTTCTAATTTGGGGAAAAAATTAAATAAAGTTTCGTGTTCAAAAAATTATAATAATATTGATTGATACTATTTTGACAATTTAAATAGATTCGTAGATTTTCACTTGTCTGTCTGGTGCACAAATGTGTTTTGTTCTTTTTTTATTAAGTGTTGACGTTGTTAAAAACAAATTATTTTATTTTCCATTATTTATTCATTAGATCAATTATTTGTTCAATAGTTTCTTGTAAAAATCGAATAATATTTTGGATTGAAATAATTATTTTTTATTAAAACTGTCAGAAAGGGGAGATAGAATTTGACACGCAAATTACAACTACGACAGGTGTTGAAAATAATCGGTGTAAAAGTTATATCCAGAAAAACATGTAATATTATTATATTTTGTTAATTATATTGTATTAAAAATTAAACTTTGATTATTTAATTATCCTATTTATGGGTTCATGTATTTTTTTGTTATAATTTGTTTTATTCTTCTTGAAATTTCTACGCTGCATTCATATAAGCTATCAAAACCATTCGGTTTGAATTAATTTATTCATATCCATTTCTACGTTCCTTATTTTATAAAAATAAGGACAAAAATAATACCTAAATTAAATAGAAAACCACAACCAATGGAAATACTTTAACTACAAAATAATAAAATAAAATCGATAATCATATTTCAATATACCCAAAATTCTCATTAACATAATCTTAGATTTTGCTGATTTCTTCACTTTAATCACACATGAATGATCATTATTATTATTTAATAATCTTTAACAATATCTAAAAGACTTTTCATTCAGTTAAATTGTAACTAAAAATGAGCCTTTTAGTTACTTTTGTTGATGATATCATGTTGGCAATAGTGTTAAATTTCTGGTTTAAGAAGCCTGTATATATTTAACTGTCTATTAAACAAAAAGTTTTTAAGCTTTAAGATCATTGTAGATAAATTTTATAAAGATCACGTATGTGATTAAATTTTATTAATAATGTTTGCAAAAAAATAAGTTCCTTCTAGGTTGTTCTATTTTTTATGCTCTCTTTTATATCTAAAATACAAAAGCGGAGGAAAGGAGAAACATAATGATTGTAAATGTAATCAAGTATTTATTTAATTTTCATTCAATAACGCTTCAAGCAGTGATGGGAAAACAAGGGCTCTTTGCCAACGGAAATGCAGTTGAAATTGCAAATATGATGCTCACGTTCAGATTACGGCAATTAGAACCTGGAAAGTTGCTTCGTCACAGTTTGAACCTACATTCGAAAATATTATGGAATATCACAAATTATTTCTTAAAAATTGCGGTCCGCTGTTAAAGAATTTTGTCTATTTCTGATTTAAAGCGCTTGAGGCTTGTAATTAACCTCCCTAACTCCTTAAGATATAAATGAAGGAGTAACCCAAACTTTTAATATAATTCTCATAATATATGAAAGAGGTTCAAATTTTAAATGTCGACTGGGTATTAAATAATTAACCCATTTATAATTCAGGAAAAACACGTTCGCCACCACTGTGATAATTAAAAAACCGGCTTTGCTAATATAAGTATACAGAATAATTTTATTACCACAGAGAAGAAAATAACTTAGTACCATAGAAAACCCCTCATACGAAAAAACTAACCTATGTGGATATGGAATAACTGTCAAATATTATGAAGAAATACTCAATTGGAAAATTTAATTAATTAACTACAAAAATATTGTGTTACGACAAAGGGAAATATGTGACATCTAAATGTTCTCAATTTAATTCTGTATATACTGAGATAGATATTAAGTATACTTTCTTTTACTATGTTAAATTCTAAGAAAATTTATGTGAAATAAATCATCAAAAAATAATTTAGGAAGTTATTTAATTTATAGTACTTGGGGAGTTATTTCACAATGAAATAATTCAAAAATTAAATAATTTGGAGGTTCCAAACTTATTAGTGTGGAATAACTCTCCAATTAATTGAACCAAATTTATATCATATTCTCTCTACAAAGGTCTTCACAATACTTGCAGAATTATTTTATTATTTAAGAATGAAATAAGTCCCTAAAAGACCAAATAATTCCCTAAAAACATATTTACATTATATATACTTACATATCGGAAGTTTTTGTTTATTTAGTCATGCCAAACTGGCGTAGAAAATTATAAAATGTTTAGATTGAAACATAGTTCTGTTTTTTCCAACATTTTTGTCCAAAAAAGCTATTGATATTTAATATGTTGTTCAATTAAAAAAGTAAAGTCTATAAATATTGTATTGTATCGAATCATAGAATTAAACTCCAATGTCAAACTTCCAGAATATTTCAGATATTATTAGGTTGAATTTCAATATCATTTAATTTTTTTCTGAATAAATATGTACTTACTCCAAAATTTGGATATCCTAGTGTGGTTGTAAAAACGTTATGTCAAATATAAATATGTAAACATTTTGCTCATAAATACAAAACTTAATGTAATTTGTGGTGGTAGATGATATAACAAATAATGTCACCATATTGGTGAAGACATTATAAACTGATTAATAGAAAAACAATTATGACTCCCACGTAACACGTTTATATTTAAGAAACAAATACAATATTTACTAAGAATTATAAAATGAAAATTGCCTTAAAACACGCGCCATAAAAGATCATTTAGACGCGTTTTTGTTACATATTGATACGATTTCAATTTTTCTATCACATTTTATATTTTTGAAACACCTCTTTGCCATTATAATAGTAATGAAAATATGGACATAAACAAACGCAGCAGGTTGTTAACAATAAAAAGGACAATTTTCACACCCACCCTTGGCTTTAATAAAATAATAATAATAATAATAGAAAGAGATAAATTTTTTTAGAAATTAAACCATAGTTTAAAAAACGACTGACATTATAGGGTGAGTTAATTATGACGCCAAACTGTGCTTGGTGATAGTTAGTCAACAATAATAACAATGGCCACATTTTACTGGATTCGGATGATTATTATAATGAAAATGAGACACGATGTTTTTTAAAGTTTGTTCCTTTCAAGTTTTTTTGTCGGAATTTACAGGAAATCGTTCCCACAAAACAAAAAAAATGTAAATAAGAACATAAAGTACTAGAACAAACCTTTCTATGAATTAAAAATTAACTTGAAGGAATAAAAAGAAAATAATTCAGAGTAACCGGGGGTAGACTACAAAAGCATAATTCGTCATCGTCTTCTTCAATCAATCAATGGAATTGAACTCCATTACACATTTACAAGGTTTGCTTATTGGTCAGAAATTGGCTAGAGTTCAATTAAAGAATAATTTCAATTGAAACATATTATATATTGAAGCACAGTTGTGTTTCAATTGAAATTACGTGAGAACTTGCAGCTTTATAAAGCATTATAATCTGTAAAGAAAAAGGAAATAGGACTTCATTTAGTACCATAAATTTATAAATAATTTAAAATTTCGATTTTTTTTTAATAAAATTTAAAATCAAACGTTAATCAAATTGAAACGAATAACAATACCTTAAAAATTTCAATATAAAATTTGACTTTGAATGAATCATACAAGGCCGTCCAACAGAAAATGTGTTTCCCTTACAAATGTATCATTATATTAAGGATAATTAATAAATGATTCCAACTTTGCAATTTGTAAACTTAACATAAAAAAGCTCGAAGTTTGGACTTGTCTTTGCCACAATGACGAGCGGATTTAGTTTACACGTATTCCTATTAAGATTTCTTTATAAAACATATATTACACACTCAACACATATAAAACATTAACAAAATTATAAAGCGAAGAACAAAAAATGGTTTACAGTTATTTATACAATTTACAGTTATTTATACAATATTTTTTAGATTTTAAAGGGAACCTGACACACACTTTTTGAAAAATTTAGAACCTACAGTTAATCCGCTTTCTTAAAAACTTAAAACAAACAGGGCTAAAAATCCTTGAAGATGGACTAATATAACTTATTGAAAATTATTTAAATTTTAGTTTTAAAAAGGATTTAAATTTATCAATCATTTACAGTAATTCTATTAAGTGCTTAACAGAGCTCTGTTAACTGTTAGTTTGGAAAATATACCTAATATATTTAATATTTTGGCAAATATATGTTTTTGGTAAACATTATTGTAATTTCCTAAAAGTTTTCTTATATTCAAGAAAATTTAAATATTTACAGTTCTCTTATGTTTTCCTCCAGTGTATATAATATAAAACCATTCTGTGTTTCTATGATGATCATTAAAGTTATTGTATGTTTCAAACAGAAAAAATAGTTGATTTTTAACTTAATTCAACATTCAATATCTTCAAGATCTTTATATAGAAATACACGTGAATACCATTATTGAATCGTTTCATTTTACCCTATACAGGTCCTATATCGGCAAAAAACAATATGGCGTAAAAATTAAAAACATCCAAAAGCAACAAAAAACTTAAATAAAAAGAAAAAATCAAGTCTCCACAAAGTCATTTTGATTATACACAAACGTGCCACAAAGTCGGCAAAAGTTTTTGCATGTCTGAGTTTTTAGATGCAAAATCAGAAGAAAAATGCTGTAGACCATCCAATTGCACAATGTCTTCAAACGGCCAGCAAGTCATACAGGCAACAACCAATCAATCAAGTTTTTTTGTCGTTTCAACACATTCTCATGCAAACATGGAGCAGATACAAATATATGTATACAAATATGCATGCATAAGTATATGTACTTAAAGATTTAAAAGCACTTGGAGTACACTAAACAAACAAAAATGTATTTCTTAGAAAATTCACAGACTCAAACAAACAATATAATATTATTTTTAATCTATAACAACTTTTATATGGATATGATGGACCGAACGTCGTAAAAATAGTGTTTAGTGAATAAAGAAATATTAATTGCATGAAAAATTCTTTGAGACAATACTAAACTTCCTAAAAGTGTTAAGTGCCAAGTTATATTCTTACATTTATTTCAGAACAGAAATTATTTACACATTGAAGGAAAGACAGACATACTTACATCAATTAAAAAGTGATTCAAAGTCGATCGATATAATAATTTTTAATGTATAAAATAAGTACAATACTATTATTATTTACATTAAGTCATTTTCGATCACTTGCCGATTCTTAGTTTATTTTAGTAACTCTGTTTAAAAATGTTGGTGATGGAGGGTGTAAAGTTCTACATATTGCTCTAATCTTTTTTTGTTTCGTCGCCTTTGGATTTTTTCCGTGTATACATAGTGCAAATTAACATTGCAAGGTGCAAAAGAAAACGATGTTTTAAAGTATTTTATGCTATATACCTATATATATGTACATATATACGTTAATATATCGCGACAATGACAGTCGTTGTTTTAAGAATCATTATTATTTTTATTTTCAGTCATCACCAGTAGTGCACAGAACCGATGTTTTTGTCTGCCTCTGTTTCAGAGTTGAGTCTCAACCTGTAGCAGCCATTGAAGCGATTCGTTTGTTTTGTTATTGTTGATGCTGTAATGTATCAGAGAGATAGATACCAATTCGACGCCATCTGCATTTTATTTATCGAAATTGCTGTTTATTGTGTGTTTTGCATTTTTTTCTACCGCATCTATCTCTTCCACTTCGTCTACAATCGTCTACACTATAATTTATGCATTTTTGTATTGGTTGGAGTTTTTTTGCAGTGACTGTTGCATGTATGCAATTTTCTGTATGTCTGTCTGGTTGTCGTTCTCTGTCTCTCTCTGTTTGGAGGTTTGTTCAAAATAACCAATGATTTGTTTTTTATTTTGCAGTAGTTTGTCACTTAATATGCAAGATTTTTTGTTATATATTTGAAAAATATATTATATATGTTTGAAAACCCATTAATCATTATGTGGTCGAGATGTACCTCAAATAATTCAATACAGTATTTAAACATATTCTAAGTCTCATCTACGAGAATAGAACGTTAAGTCTCTTCAAAAATTATATAATGCTTTATTATATAGAGTATATAATTGCTTTAATTTTAAAGATAATACCTATCTTTGTAAAAATTTCGTACTTCAACTATAATCAATTTCATCAATTGACAATTGTTATTCAATAGTTATAATTATAATTTTGAGCAAAAGGGAATAGGAACTAATTGTAGAAATTGTTAATAATTTATGAGATGATCTTATTTATACAATATTCCCTGAGTTTGTGGAAACAAGTTATATGTTTAATAGTTTGTATGTACATATTATTATATTTTCTGTGATGTATGATACAAATGCACAAATCAATCTTAAAGATTTGTCATGATTTTGAAATAAATTTTTAGATCGTACTTGATTAAAAGCTCCATGCCTATATGAACACATTTTATCATTAAGTTTATGTAATTCAGTGTTGTATTATGTTGCAGGAAACGTTTTTTCTGCATTTTATTATTTATGCATAGTTGTATTTCAGTGTACATATTAACATTATTGCGACTTGACTCTGTATGATTTTCATATGAGTTTGTTCTCACGATCATTCTTGAATCAAATATTTCTTTGTATTTGTATTTTTAATTTCACTTCATCAAATCGGGCACTCTTATCTATTCCCAGATCGGGAAATTTAATATTTTTTTGAAATAAGGTTGCATTATTTATATATATATATAAATATATATATATATATATATATATATATATATATATATATATATATATATATATATATATATATATATATATATATATATATATATATATATATATATATATATATATATATATATATATATATATATATATATATATATATATATATATATATATATATATATATATGTATATGTACATTGATTTGATTCATTTATTTTCTTTTTCCTAAATTATTCATCATAAATCTTTCAATCAATTTTCTATAATGTCATCCATATGATGTGTATAGATTTTACTCAATAAAATTGTGATTTTTCGAATACATTAATAGTCAAGATTTCAAGATCATTCCCAGTGTTTTGAATTTATTTAGAAAAAATGTTCTAGTTCTCAATATGCCTGTGTGTAGTCTCCTAAAGTTAAGAAAATAATTAAACATTCATTAATACTTTAAGAAAACACAAGTTTATATACAAAACCCAGAAACATTTATATTTTTCTACATGAATTTGAAAAAAAAACATTTTTTAAAAACATAACATCAATTCTTATTACAAATAATACTTTAATGATACTCATATACATGAGATAATTGTATTATTTAAGGTGAATTTCGCAAAATTTTGTATATTGATTTTTGATTGCGTAAATCTTAAACATAATTTGTTTGTGATTTTTGCTCTTTAAAGTGAATTTTGGAAATTGATCTATGTAAACATGACCAATAGGCTTCGTTCTTGGATACAAATGACAATATGTACCAAATTTCATCAAGACATATAAAATTGTGACACGTATGGCGTTAAAGTTTACATGGACAGACAGACAGACAGACAGACAATCGGACATCGTTAAATCGATAAAAATGATTCTGGTCGTTACAGATGGAAGGAAACCCGTTTTATTACATCGATTTGAATTTAACAAATATGTTCGGCGCCCTGTGGATATGGAATGTATAACAGAATGATGGAATCTGAATTGCAATATATCTCACATACCTTAGAGCATATTAGAAAAATGATCAGAAATATTTTACACTCACAAAATGGCCGAGCAATGGAATTTAATTATCTGCAATTAATTATAGTTTTTCTCATTAAAAGGGTTTGATAGTTAAGTGACACAACTTCACCAAAAAACAAAGAATTATATGGGAGTTTTATTGTATTTTTAGAAACGCCACCTTGTTAACTTAAATCGCTGTTAGTCATGTGAAAAGGTAAAGAAAAATGTAAGTATTCATTAATTAAATGTTAAAATTGAAATCGAGCATGAGTGTAGTACTACCTTAAAATACGTTTTTTAAATGTTTGTTAACAAAATGTTCTAATTAATCTTAAAAAAAAATATAGAAACATTATATATATTAAACACATTATATTATATATATATATATATATATATATATATATATATATATATATATATATATATATATATATATATATATATATATATATATATATATATATATATATATATATATATCATTAACATTTATAAACATTTTCCTAATTTATACCATTAAGTCTTACAAAAGCATTATTGAAATATAAGAAATAGTGTTCTTCGCTGTTCTTATCGCGGAGATATTATTAAAAAGCAAGAGCGACTTTAAAAGCTCTTTAGAGTTGCAAGTCATACTATCGTGAATTGTTTAAAATTCTTCGGACTCGGATATTCAATTCTATACTTTTTCTAAAGAATTAGTTGCATGAAGTTTTAACAAATTCTTAAGAAAATTTCCGAAAACAAGATTTATATTTCAGTAATAAATATATTCCATAACAGATCTTATAATCACATATAAAATAATTGCCTTACTGTAAGGCTGTAAAAAGGATTTGGTGTATAACAAAACTATATCGCAAAATTTTAAGAGTCAACATCGCTACTATTTTCATTTACTTTTATTACAAGATTTGTCATACATTATCATTAAATCTTTTACGACAGAAATAATACAAAATAAAAAACATAATTGCATAATGTTCACATAAATTGAAAATATATTAACATGATAATATTTTATTGTTAAATTTACGACTAAACAATATGTGTCATACTCTTGTTACTAAATTGTTCATTAAAATTTAATTTATAAAAACTTCATATTGCGAAACAATTAAATACATTGAATAAATTAAATTAAAAAACAAATAAGTATATAAAATAAAAAAAAATTTACTTTAAATTTATTCGAATAAATAATAAAATTTTTACTTCCAAAATATTAGTATAGGGTATAACATATTAAATTCTGATAACTTCACAAGTCCTAGAGCTTGATCTTGATCAGTTATCGTCTCTAACATGCTTTTTATGGCTTCAACTGAATAGTTTGCAAGTGCATAATTTGAATAAAATGGAAATGTAGACATGATGTAAGTTAAAGTTACATCTTTATGAAAGTCATTTGAAACCAACGTTAGGAAAATTTTTCATGGAATCAGCAAAACGTCTTATAGCAAAAAAAATTGAATGTATTGAGTGATATGCTAATTTACAAAAGCAAATATATATATATATATATATATATATATATATATATATATATATATATATATATATATATATATATATATATATATATATATATATATATATATATATATATATATATATATATATATTAAACTATTTACTGGCAATTGATCCATTATGACGGGTTTTGAGGCATATCTGGCATTTTCATTAAATGTTTCTCACTAGTAGCCTTACATTGGAATTCCCAAACTTTGTACGAATTGCAGCACAAATAGCCTCCTGATTTTGAACTTCAAAATCATTATGAATTTTTTTCACTATTAATCTTGTTATCAAGTGTTTTTTGTGCATAAAAATAGGCTTAATAGATTTAAATAAATAAGTTTCTCTTTGTGCTATTTTACACCAAAATATTTCCGCTTCCCTTCCTGAGTGACGACACGAACTGTATATAAATACGACAGTCCTATTAAATCAACTTTACCACTGTCGTAGAATCTGACCAAAACGTTATTGCAGTTGGCTTAATATCACGGCTGAAAACAATGACATCCTTTGACCTTACACAAGGTACTGCGGCTAGCAGTTCCAGCCTTGGGATAGAAAGGAGTTTTATGGGAGCATACTTATTACACTAATAACCGCACTCTCCAATAAGCGACGGCGGCAAATGCAACTTCGCTTGCGTACACGAAAACATGTAATTCAGTTAGAGTTGAGTTATCAGAAAACTTTCCTCCATAACACCTAGGAATTCTTATATTATGCACATTTTGATGTTCATCGTACCATTGTCGACATTTCTTATAAATTCTTTCAGGAAAGGGGAGCACCAATCAACACTACAGATCAATAGTTCTTGAAGAATAATTTTGGACCTTATAACACTATTACCTAAAATGCCGAACGGATCAAAAATCGACGTAACCAAACTACTCATTTCGCGTTTGCTAGGTTTGCCGTTTAAGACAGCTTCAAGAATTTTTGAAAATTTCAATATGAAATAAACTGAATCATCATTATGATCCTAATAGAGAGCAAGCACCTTTCCTGTCATTGGTTCACCTTTCCTAAAGTTCTTTAATTTCAGTTCGATAACATAATCTGGCTCTATACCTTACAAAACTCCAGTGAATTCGATATAAATCCTCTTATATCAAAATTAGCTTTTTGGTGGATACCTTTTACACTTCTACCCACATCAATCGTATCAAAGCTCATCAATCCTCATCAATCGTATCAAAGCTAGCAACATAATCATCCACGTAGTGGCAATCAACAATTGCCCTGTAAACTGTGGGATCGGTTTTCTCAAAGTTTCCAGCAATTTAGTTTTTTACATATTGTTCAGAACACGGTGAACAAGCGGATCCAAAAATCATTGCCCGCATTACATATACATCTGGCTTACAATTTTTATCCGTTCGCCATAAAATACACTGAGCTGTCTGGTCTTCTTCGTGAATTAGTACACGGTGATACATTTCACGTATATTACCGCATACTCCTATTTGTCTCTGTCGAAACATGAACAATATTGATAATAATGGCTTAGACTGATACGAAGCCGAACCTTTAAGCAATCTCGAATTAAATGATTCTCCGTCCACCGTAACTACTGCTTCAAACACCAATGGTTTCTTAATTGCTTTATTGGCATTCTTAATTACAAAATCTGTTTCTAGTTCGACTTCGTTCAGTTGTCAATTTTCTAGTCGATCTTACTTTTATACCATTTAGCCAGATAATTATCTTCTCTCATCTTACCTACGACAAACAGTAAACGTTTATAGGCCAATGAATAAGTGTCCTTAAAATTATAATTAAAACCAGACAGTATATCTCCTAAAATTGTCCTATGCAAAGAAAAGCTTCCGTCCAAATTCATCAGCCTGTAAGGGCGAACTAATCTTACGTGCGGCAAACAATTGAGCAACTTCGGCGACGTTTTAATATTTTACTTACAGCAAATTCACTACTATTCTTTCTATTTTCATTGACATCTCATTGGATCTTTTTTCATCTATCCATCATAGCGAAAAAATAGTGGTTGCTCCTTCTAATTTGCTTAGGAATATCTTCTTCCATTAATGAAACTTTAGAACCATCATCGAAGACTTCAATTTCAACGTGTCGTTGTCGTCACTGAAACGCTATCGTATTTATAATGTTTCCATCACTGACATTTTTATTATTTATTTTGTTATTTTCGTTCGTGTTGAACCCTTATTCGTGAAGTAAACGATTATGATATTTGTCACATTCTGATATACCACACTGACGGCGTGTTTTACATTGAAAGGAATTGTGGCCAGGTAATAAGCAACTAAAACATAACCGCTTCTCGAGTAAAGTCGGATTCGACAGATGCTGTGTAAAACCAGCATTCTCCAGAAATATAGTTAGATTTGAGATCATAGAAGAAAAATTTATAATCTCCAATATTTTCTTCCTGAAACAGCGGAAAAAGCCCTTACATTAGAAATTTGACTACACATCATTATATAGGGTCGCCCGTAATAAAGTGTATTCATCACCTGATCTACACTTTCGTTGTGAATAAGATAAACTTCCACCTTTTTAGCATTTCCCTTTAAGGCCTTTTGTAAACGGAACAAGATCTCTAGTTTTGAATAAATATATTGCTGGCTGGTTTCCTTATAAGACACGATAAACATTGACCGGCTGTCCACTAAAATCAGGTAGGTCCTATAGTTCACGATGGGTGCAGTGTAGTCTCAGTGACAGTCAATGGTGTGTTTTGGACTCCAAGAGGAATAAAAGAATTCGATGTTGTTGGATATGACGTTGTGGAAGACAGAGTTATTTGTGGCGGCATTTGTGTTGTGTGTTGGGACGGTACCTGTGTATTCTGCGGTGGGTATAAAGAAAGATGCATGTAGAGAAAAGTTATTTCACAATATGTTCGTCGCAACATATATATATATATATATATATATATAGTTCACGATGGGTGCAGTGTATATATATATATATATATATATATATATATATATATATATATATATATATATATATATATATATATATATATATATATATATATATATATATATATATATATATATATATATAGTTCACGATGGGTGCAGTGTATATATATATATATATATATATATATATATATATATATATATATATATATATATATATATATATATATATATATATATATATATATATATATATATATATATATATATATATATATATATATATATATATATATATATATATATATATATGCGGCAAGCATTTATTGTTATAGCCAACATATAAATTTATTTTATTTAATAAAATTACAAAAACAATTCAAATAATGTTAACATATTATTGGCGATAACAATAACTATTGTTATTAATGCAAAGTCAAAATGCGTATAATTATATCTTCCTTTTTTACAGTGTAATATTTGAAGTTTTAAGTAATGAGTTAAAATTTTATCAGTGCATGTGAAAAAAAACAAATATTAATTAAATTATAAGAATGGATTTTTAATTTATATTATTGTTATTATTATCTCAATTTATTAATAGTATAATTATCAGAGATATGGATAACATCACAAGAAAGAAAATATATAATATATATATATATATATATATATATATATATATATATATATATATATATATATATATATATATATATATATATATATATATATATATATATATATATATATATATATATATATATGCGGCAAGCATTTATTGTTATAGCCAACATATAAATTTATTTTATTTAATAAAATTACAAAAACAATTCAAATAATGTTAACATATTATTGGCGATAACAATAACTATTGTTATTAATGCAAAGTCAAAATGCGTATAATTATATCTTCCTTTTTTACAGTGTAATATTTGAAGTTTTAAGTAATGAGTTAAAATTTTATCAGTGCATGTGAAAAAAAACAAATATTAATTAAATTATAAGAATGGATTTTTAATTTATATTATTGTTATTATTATCTCAATTTATTAATAGTATAATTATCAGAGATATGGATAACATCACAAGAAAGAAAATTAAATTAATAATTTTTAAAATTATTTAGTATTAAGTAGAACTTTTGCTCATGAGAAAAGTATTGCTAAAAAGTTATTATTCAATTAATTAAGATACAAACACGTTAAAATTTATTTGTTCACACAAAAAAGCTTCTATTAATAAGAATTTATTGAAATAATATTTTCATCAATGAAGAGATAAAATAAAGAAAAAATGTAAGTAGTGTGGGAAATTATTGAATAAAAATTAATCAATAAAATTATATTAACATGCAAGTTAAAACGTATTAAGCGCCTCAAACAATAAAATAAGTACAATAAAAATAAATGTAGTCCAGTGCGAGATCTAGTAGCACTTATATCAAATACATACATACATACATACATACATACATACATACATACATACATACATACATACATACATACATTCATACCGACATTCATACATATATACATACATACATACATACATACATACATACATACATACATACATACATTCATACCGACATTCATACATATATACATACATACATACATACATACATACATACATACATACATACATTCATTCATACATGCATACATACACACATTTATACGTAAATGTCTTCGCTGGCCCGACTTCATTGAGCTGACCAATTATTCAATTGAAAACATTTAATTTGTTTTATTATAATCAAATTGTAAGATCAGCGACAAAATTCCACAATAAACGTTTAACAACACTAACAAAATACAAATTAATTAAAAATTAAATTAAAATTGCCCTAACGTTTAACGTTGCTATAAAAGAATGAGTTGTATATTTGTTGTTTTTTCTGCAATCCAATGAAAATTTCCCAAGTATTTTGTTAATAAAATTTGATTACTTTTTAAACAAATTGAACAACAAACATTCAAAAAAATGTATTTTTAATTAAAACCCATAAGTATTCGTCAAAATTTTATTCAACATCTGTTGGATAATATTAAGAACTAAATGGATCAATTCGTTTCATTTATTTCACAAAGTTTATTTAACTAACAATTTACATCAATATCAGTTTATATATATATACATATATATATATATATACACTAAAAAGGAGTCTAACAAGTATTCAGTAGAGATAAATCCCAGCGCACAGTGGTTCTAAAAAAAAAAATTTTTGAGGGTAATCGATATGATTTGGTCTGAGATGTTTTCGAATTGATGTGAAAAAGTTCAATTACGTTGCACGTGTTGTATGTGCATGTATGTTGTACGTCTCATATACTGTTTGTCAGATATATCTTTGCAATGGATTGCCACTAAAAATCCTTTAATTACTAAATGCAATATGTCCATCAATGTGTAAAATTTTGGCATCTAAAAGTTGTGAAAAGATATAGATATGATGTGTGTTCAGAAAAAAGGATAATTAAAGGATTTTTAGTTGGAATTTAAAAATAAAATTATATTTTTAATTATTTTTCTGATTGCAAATATATATTTGAAAAACTGTATGCATTTGAGAAAAAAACAAAATTTTACTTCATTTTACAATGTTTAGTTTTTATAATTGTCTGTAGCTTGTGGTAAAAATTCAATTTTGACAGATAATATATATTGTCCTTATTTTAGAAGTTAAAACTTTCCAAAATTATTTTCAATTTTGTTAGAATATAAAAAAATAAGGAAAAATTTCAAGAGACCCCACAGATGACTTTGCGAACATTGGGGAGTCTATCAAGCGCCGTTGTCAGTATATAAAAATGAGTAGAACTTTTAATGGGATTACATAGTTATGAGAAATGTTTCCAAAACAACAATTAATAATTTCATCTTATTTAAAAATATTTGTTTTGTTGAAGCACCAATGTGCAAATATTATACAAATTTAAATAGAAAATATTCTGCTAATAGCAAAAGAATAAATATTTTCATTTCAATATTTAAAATTCCTTCTTAACAATTATGACAATTTATGCCTCATTAAATGCACAAAAACAATTTAAATACTAACTTCGATAAATCTTTCAAGCTGTAGCAATAAGATCTTTTTCTCATGATACTTGTCGGTTTTGTGCTTGTTGTCAAGAGGCACAAAACCGACACTAAATAAAAGTTTGTCGTTGCACGTTTTTATTGTTGTCACAAGAAAAGTGTCATTCCATCACTCACTTAAAGTATTCATCCATTAATTGCCCTATCGTCTCCAGTTCAAATGACCCAAAGTGGTTGCAGTTAAGTTTGAAATACCATTTGTAGGACATCGTACTAATAAAAAATGGCTGGCTTGATCACAAGTGAGTAAAAACTGTGCTAAATGCAATGAGACATGTAAAATCTTTAGAAGAATGAGTACATGAAAAGAGACAAAATTTAGTAGAGATTGTTTTGCAAATAATAAAGAGATGTGATAAGTTGCTGATACGATTGAAAGTTGAACAAATAAAATAAAATAAAATAAAATAAAGCTGGCTTTTATAGATATACATCTGATTTCGTAACTTTAATTTTTTCCCTTCATTAAAATATAGTTGATACTGTCATCAGAAATATACTATTGTTCATGATTTAAATACGGCTTAATTTTTTCCTTTGATGGTCAACTTCTATCACTAATTTCTACTACTTTTGTGCTACTACTATATATTTATATAATATATAAAATGATTACAAAAATATAAATTTCTACTTCCTTGAAAATTATAATACAGTAAAAACTTAAGCAACTTCACAATTTCGTGCAATATCTTGGGCATCAATTGAATAAGATTCGTTAGAATAGATGTAGGCTTTCATTTTAAGTAATTTATCAGCTCCAAAATTTTTCTGAAGCGTCGTAAAATGCCATATGGGTTCTCTATGGAATTCGAATCCCACTAACTCATAACTAATACTTGACCAACTTTGATGAATGCTTGGAGACATTCAATCATAAAAACCCAAAATATACTTAAAAGTGGTGGTAGCACTTTTTTGTTTGCCCGCTACAAATATCTGCACAAAAGTAGAATACCCCATCCACATTCTGTTAACATGTTAAATGCAGTTAAGTTTTGTATATTTTTGACACTTATAAAACTGCAAATAATCATGTTATTTGGGATAATCATGTTATTCCAGGAAATTCTGGATTAATGAGTTCCGAAAAAATCTGCACACATGCATAATATTCATCCAAGTACTGTCAATATTTTTTGATATATATATATATATATATATATATATATATATATATATATATATATATATATATATATATATATATATATATATATATATATATATATATATATATATATATATATATATATATATATATATATATATATATATATATATATATATATATATATATATATATATATATATATATATATATATATATATATATATATATATATATATATATATATATATATATATATATATATATATATATATATATATATATATATATATATATATATCAAAAATGTAAAATTTTAAAAAGCCGTATTGGTTTCTTTTTCATTTTTGCCTTTATGTTGACATCTTTAGTTTTCCGTATGACAGAATTTTACTTTTTTGTGCTTTTAAGAAAGCGTGGTTTTGCAAACTTTTTGTTCTTGTGTTCTTTTGAATTGTGTTTTGTAGCCGCCTTTTTCTTTCTTCTGCACATTTATTGCTTCTTTACACTAAATGGTTTTGGATAAAGTGCTGAGCGTCCTCTTTATTGCATGAAATATTTGGTTTTTGTCGCCAATCGAAATTTTGGAGATTTCGAAAATTTGTTAAGATAAAGGAATCTTAAATTTAAAATGGAGTTTCTCATGTAATTTCTTTATATTATTAGGTTCTAAACAACTGAATATGAACTCCAGATTAATGAATTATTCATTAATGACAAATGAAAGTTATAACCAAAAATATAACTAATTTTATGACTCAATAAGTGTTCCACAGAACTATGTGTTATATTTAAGAAAAACTTTTATATATTGTATTTTTGACTGTAGGTATGAGTGTGAAAATACGAAACATAACTTACTTACTTCATACGAATTTTTTGGGGGAGGGTTTTGAAAATTCGGCATTGACGAATATAGTATTCTTATTTGTTTAAATTATTATTAAAAAATTTTATTCATTAATGCATTTGGCGATTTTAACAACAAACAAGAAAAAATATTATAGTCGGTCAAAAGTGACATTGTTGGTTGTAAATGAGTGTGGCAAAAAAATTATGAACGACGCTCGTATAATTTGATTTTCTTACTTATGCTTATATGTGCAATGGACCGATCCTCGTCTAGTTCCTCACAGCGCCTTTGGCTTATATTTATCTTTTTTTGATCAAATATTACTACAATACCCACGTGCATTTCAAATCGAGGACCGATCCTCGTCTAGTTCCTCACAGCGTACCCACAAAGCGATATTTGGAAGGTTGGTTTTATGGGTCCAACGAGAAATAATGCACCAATACTCGTATAGTTTGGCACATATTTTTAGAATATAATATACTTATTTTCGCTAAATTTTCACAAAATCGTTTTGTATTTATGAATTTAATTGATTTGAAAGTCTTTTTCAAACAAATTAATGAGATAAAAGCACCCAAAGGCCAACAGGAACACAGGAAACACTTAAAGCAAAATCATAGTTAATTTGAGATTTTTAATATATTTATAGTTAGTTCAAGTAAAACCTTTTCAATTTTGTTGTGAAATAGTACTGTACATATTAGAATCTTTCAGTGTCAATTTTTAAAATTATACAACGTTTATAAAAAAAATATTTATCAAAAATATGACTTTTGAACCGTAATAGATTGACAGATGGCAATGTCAAAATTTGTTTAATAGAAGCAAGCTTCCGTTGAATATTGCTTCATTTGCAGATTATAGGGTCATATGAAACAAATATCAAAAGGTTTCAATCTGATGGTAAAGCCAAACCATTCCTAACACGTCCCAAATAAAACTCGGAGTTCATAGATGCATAACGTAAAATGGGGTTGGTTCTATTGAAGAAATAGAAGGTATGAAACATAAAGAGGATTGATTCTTTAAAGAAAACTTTAAGTCCTCAGTCAAGAACCACGAAATCAAATGAAGTGATGATTCAACATGACAATTATTTCCGGTTGTGGAATGGTGTAAAATAAAAAATCCGTATCTAAATCACATTGAAAATTTGTGGTCATTTTTACAATTTACATATACATATATATATATATATATATATATATATATATATATATATATATATATATATATATATATATATATATATATATATATATATATATATATATATATATATATATATATATATATATATATATATATATATATATATATATATATATATATATATATATATATATTTTTTTTTTTTTTAAATATTCGATGCATATTTTAAAAAATATTTTATCATCAATTTCATGAATTTTGATTTTTGCTACTTGAAGAGATATGCGCTTCTTTATATTTCATTAAATTTGCCACAACATTATTCTTTGCAAATAAAAATTTATTAATGAAAACTGAACATTAAAAATAGAATATATAACCTAAAGTATTTCTTAATGGTCAATCTTAGGAAAGACGACTAATATAACAAGTAAGTATGAAATATGCAGCGATGCTGAATCTTCAAAAGCCTCCACCATAAATTCGTGTGAAGTTAATACGTTAGGTTCCGCAGATATACATATACACACACTCACAAATTTGTATAGTATATAACACACTTAATGTGTAAAATAAGTTATAATTTTTGATATAATTTTGTTTCTACTGAACTGATTTTGGTAATTTTTGGAATAGTAATGAAGTTCACAAAACATAATGTTATGGCAAAATTTCATTCCAATTTAACTCCTTTATAATACTGAAGCGATTTTGCAGGAAACAGGATTTTAGTGAATACTTAGGCCAAATTTCATTGAGCTCTGTCAATTTATGTGGATGTGAGCAGACAGACAGTTAACGAAAATCGACTGAAATTTTGATTTAAGGCATGAATATATATACATCATGGGGTCTGAAATAATTCATTTTTAGCGTTGCACACGGAATAACAAGTTAATATACTCTCTTCCCTACTTGTAGTGTGGAGAGTATGAAAAAAAAAAAACGGGAAAGGGCGTTATAAGCGAGCTATAGGAAAATATGGACAGTTAGCAAAATAATTGTGTCGAATTTCAATAGAATTGGTCTTTATTTACTAGTTTATAATCTGAAAACTGTTTTTGGCAAGGGGCCTGATATGGCAGCTACATCAAAATATGGACCGAGACTGTTCTAATAAAAAATATAAATTAAAAATTTTTAAAAAATCATTGTATCGACTTCCAATAGAATTGGTCTTTATTTACTAGTTTATAATCTGAAAACTGTTTTTGGCAAGGGGCCTGATATGGCAGCTATATCAAAATATGGACCGAGACTGTTCTAATAAAAATATACATTAAAAATTTAAAAAAAATCATTGTATCGAGTTCCAATGGAATTGGTCTTTATATAATGGCTTTATAAGCTCAAACCCGTCTTCCGGGAAGGGGCATAATATGTATAACAGATATTTAAAATAGTTAAAAAATTAACTGTGCAAAATTTCAACACAATTGGTTCAAGTTATAGTTAAAACTAAAACAATACTTACCCTAAAATAAATGAACAATAAATAAATTACTTAATTAAAAAATAATTAAATTATTATCTAAATTGTTAAAATTTATATATTTATTCCCCTTTTTATATACCATATCTTTTATATATTTACCCTTTTTACATATATACTTATACTTTTATTTATGTAAAGTTCAATAAACTTGAAATTGTAACGTTTCTAAAATTTAAAAGCAAATTCTTATCCTCTTTTTATTTATCCCAATTACCCTTCCCCGCGTAAGTACCTATCTCCATCTAACCCCATCTCCATCTAACCCCATAAAAAAAACATTGGTCCCATCGAACCTTCGTGTAAGAATATACAGTCCACTAAAGAATACCGAAAAAGAAAGTGTTAAAGTTGAAGTGAAAAGTGTAAAAGAAAGAAATCTTAACAAGTGTTTTAAATATTAAAAATAAATTAAAATTTAAAAATTTTAAAAACCCACCCTTTGAATACCAAATAATAAAAAAAATTAAAAACAAATAAACAATAATTATAAAATTATTTACACAAAATTGTAAATAAAAGACAAAGTGTACAAAACAAAATATTTTTTTACAAAAAGACACAAAAATTAAAATATAAAACTTAAAAACTAAACATGAAGTTTTATTTTTTTTAATACGAAACCAAAATAAAAACAAAAACGAAATTGTGTAAATTTTAGAAAAATAAGAAAACAGTGTACAAATTAAAAGCAAAAAAAACAACAAGTATTAAATAATTTTACAAAAACAAAATACACCTAAAATTTAATAAAAAATGAACAGTGTACAAATCACAAACAATAGCAACGAAATTAATATATATATATATATATATATATATATATATATATATATATATATATATATATATATATATATATATATATATATATATATATATATATATATATATATATATATATATATATATACATATATATATATATATATATATATATATATATATATATATTACACTTTACAACACACAAAAGTTTAAAGAGGAATTAACAACGTAAGAGAATTTACGATTTTTGTTTTGTTTTCTCTTGTGAAGGTTTGTACCCTACCTCCAAACAATGTAAGTATAAATTTTTTACATTTACTAATGAATTTTAAATTTCCTATTTTTCAAATAATATTAGTTCTATATTTCAAGCAATACAATATAAAAATATTTTCTATTTACCCTACCCACCCTATACAAAGAATTTTCTATATATTTTTATATATTTCTTGAGATAAACTAATATTACCACCCAAATTGTGTAGCGTAGCAAACAATGTAAGTATAAATTTTTACATTTACTAATGAATTTTAAATTTCCTATTTTTTCAAATAATATTAGTTCTATATTTCAAGCAATACAATATAAAAATATTTTCTATTTACCCTACCCACCCTATACAAAGAATTTTCGATATATTTTTATATATTTCTTGAGATAAACTAATATTACCACCCAAATTGTGTAGCGTAGCAAACAATGTAAGTATAAATTTTTACATTTACTAATGAATTTTAAATTTCCTATTTTTTCAAATAATATTAGTTCTATATTTCAAGCAATACAATATAAAAATATTTTCTATTTACCCTACCTACCCTATACAAAGAATTTTCGATATAGTTTTATATATTTCTTGAGATAAACTTATATTACCACCAAATTGTGTAGCGTACACATTATATATAAAAGACCCAATAGGAAATTTCTGTTTGTTATAAAACATTTTTTATACATATTTGTAAATTTTTACACACAACATGTCACATTTAGAATCTTTGGCCGCCACTTTAATGCGATACATCCAAATGGATTTAGAGTCACTTGATGACTCTACCGCACTCAAGTTTAGGAAACGCGAGTTAAGTGAATTATGGTCAAGGGTCAATGAACCCATTCAAGATTTTGAACTGCAAACAGTCTCATTTGGTATAAATTGTGCGCCATATTTGGCTTTTAGAACTCTACACGAATTAACCGAGAACATTCAAAATACCCACTCTATTGCTTCGCAAGCATTGCGAAATAACATTTATGTAGACATTGTCTTAACCGAAGCTCACACTGTTGAAGAAGCTAAAAGTGCTCAAAGACAGTTGATCTTCAAAATACCCACCCTATTGCTTCGCAAACATTGCGAAATAACATTTATGTAGACATTGCCTTAGCCGAAGCTCACACTGTTGAAGAAGCTAAAAGTGCTCAAAGACAGTTGATCTTGGCTCTTGACTCTGCTGGTTTTCCTTTAAGAAAGTGGATTTACAATACAAAGGATTTACTAAACCACTTACCCAAAGATCATTTACTTGATGCTGATCTACTCACCCTACCCGAATCAAATAAATCTTAAACGTTAGGCATTCGCTGGAATGCAACAGAAGACATGTTCTTTTTTAATGTACCCTTAATTGAAAAGAAATCAGTATACACAAAGCGAACTGTTTTATAAGATATCGCTCGTCTTTTTTACCTAGCTGGTTGGCTAACTCCAATCGTTATATCTGCCAAGATTATAATGCAGCAAATTTGTCAGGATAATACAGCTTGGAATGAATGGCTTAACCCACTCACTCTTACAAAACGGCAAAAGTTTTGCAGTTCTACGATGATATTAATAAAATTCGTATTCCAAGATGGATTAACTTTTCACCTTTAGCAAAAACTGAGTTTCATGGTTTTTCAAATGCTAATGAAAAAGCATACTGTGAATGTTCGCAAAGGCGAAAGTCGCGCCTATCAAAGTAATCTCGTTACCAAGACAAGAACTTTGTGGTGCAGTGTTGTTAGCAAACATGGCACACAATTTACTCACCCTACTCAACCTAAACTCTCGGAAAAACTTATTTCTGGACCGACTCATCTATAGTTTTAGCTTGGCTCAACAAATCACCCAATTCATGGAACACATTTGTAGCAAACCGAGTTTCTACAATAACCCAAACTGTCGGCGTTGAAAATTGAGTTGGTAAAAAATACATTATGGTGGAATGGACCATCATTGTTAAAAGAACACGAATTTAAATGGCCAACAACACAAAAACAATATGTTAGTCAATCGTTTGCTATGAACGTTAATACCCACCCTTCCTTGGATAATACAAATAATGACATACGTCTATCGATTTTGTAACCGCGCATTTTATACCCGAAGAAATACAATTCGAAATGATAGAATTATTCTTGATCAAAATAACTCACCACTAGTCAATGAGAGACTAAATTTATTATTAACCCACCCAAGTATTGAACTTGATGCGACGGAAATAAAATCTACACATGATTACTCACCCAATACGTCCACTTGGTAACCCTGCATGGTGGAAATCAACTTATGTTGAGAATAATCGGATCTGGATATTGGATTCTAAAACTAAAGAATCTAATTAGCAACATTATTAATAAATGTAAAGCGTGCATAAAATATAGGAATAGGAAAACAACCCAGTTTATGGGGACATTGCCACCGATTTTTCTCGAGGCGGGAATGTCCTGTCGCCATTTATTCGGACAATGGAACTAATTTCATAGGAGCTAGTAAACTATTAAAGAAGGAGCGACAGGAATTTATGAAACAGTTAAAAGGATCTGTTGTTTTCAGAATTTGACATGGCATTTCATACCCCAAGGAGCTCCACACATGGGTGGTTTATGGGAAGCAGGAGTAAAGAGCTTAAAGGCTCATATGAAAAAACTGAATACCCTTAAATACACATTTGAAGAACTGGCTACACTCCTTGCTAGAATTGAAGGATGTCTAAACTCGAAACCCTTAAGCCCGTCAAGTGAAAACCCTCAAGATCTCAACCCTCTAACCCTCGGATATTTTTTAATTGCCTCAACTATTCTTACCCCTGCAGAACCCGACACAAGCCATGATAATATAACCCTGGCAAACAGATGACAAAAATTAAAGATTCAACATCATAACTTGATGTTGAAAATGGAAAGATGAAATGTTACCTGGTCGTATTATCTGAACTTACCCAGGTTCTGACGAAAAAAGTAGAGTTGTTGACCTACAGACTTCCACTGGGACTCTAACTCGACCAATTACAAACATAGTAGTATAACCGACTAAATAATCTAATTTTGACTCAAACACAAACCTATTATTCAATTTCATTCATTATTTTAACTAACCATAACGAACATAGCAAAATCTACTGAGTTTTTGATTTGATGCAATAATATATGTACATTGTAGGATCTGAGGTGATTTCTTCTTGGGGTTACACACGGAATGACAAACTTAATATACTCTCACCACTTGTGGTGGTGGAGGGTATGCAAATTTATTTACAATGCAGAGAACTTGACCTACAGATTTTTAAGAATATCAGTTAAAACATTTAACATAACATTCCGCTAAGAATTTTTGTTATATAAACTGTTTGAAAAGACAACACTGTTGAGTTTACTCAGTTTCAATCACGGATATTGCACAATGACTAAACAACTCTTTTAGTTTTTATATATTTTCCAATCGTTGTTTGATTAAAGTATTATACAGCTCGCTTTAATTTTACTCATTTTTACAATATCACCAAATTAAACAAGTTCTTTTGTGTCTGTGTTTGTGTCCTTAGTTATTATTGTTTGTTTTTTACTATGATTCTTTTTAAACTTTTATCAAAGAAGTTGCATTTATAAAGGCCTTTAAATGTGAACTAAACACCACATGGTGAAAAATAAGATTTTAATCGGTCGTGTCTGAGTTCCAATGATGCTTTAATGGGGGTAACCATTTAATTTTAAGGAGACCACAAAATAATAAGTTTTATGTTATCGTTCTTGAGTTTTTAGTTTTAAAATTTATATTTTTTGACTTTTACTTCACGAAAAATGGAATTAAGGAAAACTACGGTTCAAAGGAAACTTTGAATGAGCACTTTTTACAAAATATAAATATAAGTGCAAGTTGAAATGAAAATGAAAGTACATATAGTACATATATCTCATTCAAATATTTCATGTTTAAATATTAACAATATTGTAGATAAATTTTTGTTTTTATATACTTCATCACCACAAGTTGTGGTATATCAATCTTGTCAGAGTATTTTGTACTAAATACCTTAATGTCTAATAATATCTGTTTCACAAAAAATAATTTCTAATCAGATCCAATAAAAATATGTTAAATAATAATAAAAATAAATAAGGCTTTTAAATTTCGAAACTAAAATAATATAAAAATTCTAAAAATAACACTTTTTAAACATAATAAAATAAAACAACCCACATGAATATACTGATATAATGCAAACATTAAATATAAAGCATCTGTTTTAATTTTAAATCGCGATAAAGTCCAAATAAAAAAATCGTATAAAAACTTAACTGATTCAGCCACCCATATTCCGCATTTTGGGAAAGATGTCCCTGAGGCTATTATAAGGGCAAACAAAATAACTACAAAAAACAACTGTTGTAACAATTACTGCGGCCAATAACAGACACGCACAGACACAAGGTGATAACGTTGCAAGATCTGCTTTAGCCACACGGAGTAATAATAAACACCAGTCCGGATATCGGGTGTGAAATTTTTGTTGTCTACAGAAATACAAAACAAAAATACGTTTAAAATTATTTACTTAATATCTGGATGATAATGCGCATGCGCATGCAACTTTTACTTTTTGCGATTTGAACATTTGTGTGTGCACATGTAGCCTTAAGCAAAATATAAGAGACAAAAAATCAGGCAGAAAAACATAGAATAAAAATATATTGTATGCAAAGGCTAAAAAATAAACAAATTTTAAATATGTGCTTGAGAGTAGTCCAAATTTGTATGAAAAATAAATAAATAATGTGCGTTGGATATTGGTAAGAACTTGAATTAATGGTTGGCATACTTTTTAAGGTTATTTATCAAATTTCAGTCTTTATCCGGCTGGAACTGCATACCACATGTAAATTAATGTTAATGACCACAAAACAAATGTTGATAACCGATTATAATGATATAAAAATCATTATAGTGATAAAAGATGTCCCTTATAGTAAATGCAAGTATTTTGTAAAAAATATGTTTTAAAAAGTTCTTTTGGAATACCCTAATGTAGTTACCCATATACTTAATTATAAATTTAAAATATTATTTCAAGGACTTGTAAATAAAAATATCCTTAAAATAAAGACTAAGATATTGACATTGATATATAAAATCAAATATATATAATTTGTTCAAAAGTTCGCAATAATATCCGTCAATATCTAAAATTTGTTTTATAATCAGTCTGGTTATATCTGGTTACAAACGCACCAATAAAATATTGATTTAGTGCTCTTATTTTGAACGACGCTGCATGAAATATTTTTCTGAATTCAATAGACCTACTAACTTGTATGTATGTATGTATGTATGTATGTATGTATGTATGTATGTATGAATGTTTTATAAGCCTTCTTTAGGGTATATAAAAAAACAACTAATGTTTGCATATGATCATAGTAAATTGAAGGCATATTATATGAAAAATACCCAAGTATATTTAAGCTAGAAGATGCAGTTCACTGGCTATAACAATCTTGACATTTTTTCCCACATTAACTGAATTAAGTAAAAATGAACGTGGTAGAAGTGTATCATTAGTGCCAAAGTGATGATGATAGCGGTAGCTACTCGAGTGTTCATATATGCATTATATATTTCTCATGCAAAACAGCTTGTTAACCAACATTTGTAAAAAATTTTTCCATCTGCAATACGTAAAGTGGATTCTATAGTATTTGTTTTAAATATAGCAGCCGTGAATTATTTTTTGCTACTTTAGCCAAGTGTTTGTTAAAAGCCAGAATTTTAAACTCGTGCTTCTGCTTAAGGTCTTGTTAAGCAAATAATATTAAAACCACATAAAGATCATATTCACCAGTATTTTATTTTAACTAAACTTTTTTGCCATTGGACTGATTGTTTTTCTGTATCTTGTTGTAATGCGATTTCTTTAGCGATATTATCATTATGTGAGATTCAATACGTTTCTTTTTATTTATTTTCATTTTTTAACATTACTTCTTATTGATGCGTGCCCAATTATTTTCGATAATGAGATCATTTTACCTGTTTAGTGGCAACTATAAAAAGTGAGATGTTTACAAGTGATATCATTAATATCGAAAAGGTCCGGTAAGAGACACTATTTTTTGACTAAAAAATTTTATAATTGTATTATTAAAGCTTATCTTAAAGGCTATCTTCAATTTTAAATGATTAAACAAAGAGTTTTTATATTCTGAACCTTTATTAATTTCACCAAGTGAAGGTCTATAATGTCTATTCACTTATTTTTATGGACACATCACTTTAGTATTCTATATTCTTATACATGTATTTATCAAAATATGAGAATTCTATAAAAAAACACACTCATAACGAAGGCTAAATTAATTATAAGCTTTTGAATTTGTTTATATGCTTACGAACAAGTTCAAGAAAAGAACGTACACGCAGAGAAACGCCATTTCGCAAGATGTTCGTCGCAAAAACTTATATATTTGCGGCAAACATTTAATTTAATCACCAACATGTTAATTGTAAATTTACTCTATTTTAATAACAAATTCGTCGCTGTAATAAAATTATTTTTATTAAATAAAAAATATTGTGGTCGCAATATGTTTGACCGATCACAATTTTATTGTTATTAGGACAAAATATTATTTCAGTTTAATGACAACTGAATAGGAACAAATATTTCTTGTTACATTTTTTTACAATTTGTGATGGAAAATAAAACATATTTGAATCAGTTTTTTCATTATTTACAAAAAAATTGACAATGAAAATAAATAAAATTATATGACGAAAACATTTCAAATATCGTTTACACATTATACAAAGGTAATGAGAAGTGTATTAAAATTTGTCATAAATACATATTTTTTTCTCTGCATGTAGTGGGTGTTATCTTTCCACAAATGAGCTAATGGGAGGCTCGATTGGTGTTATTACTAAGCGCCGTGTGCTCAAAAAGACTTTTTAACATTCTAAACTACTCACGTTTTGAATTTTGAAAAAGAAAAGATTTTTCAATACTATATATGAAAGGTCAAGCGAACTGTGAGCTAAAGTTCTGTGGGATAACGAATTCAAATTTCATTACTTTAGCTTCGATGGAATAAATTTTGTACTTAGATCGTTTAGGATATTTATGCCAAAGCGAATCTTTGCCCTGACGAAATGCGAACAAATTTTATTCCATCCAAGCTAGAGAAATTGTATTGGTTTTCGTCGTTCTACAGGACTAGAGCCCTCGTTAATATTAGGCTTAGCCGAATTATTTGCTAGCACAATACCCAAATGCAAAAAAGCGTCAAATGCAAAGAAGCTTTATTTCTGTTTCTTATAAATGAAGGTAGGTTTTTAATGACAATATCAACATTTTGCAAAAATTTTCTTTTTCAATAAATTTCATAACGTTTAAAAATGCTCAGGGAAATTTTCTTTAAATTTTGCTCCTGATCAAGGATTTTCCAATAGAGAAATTGGTCGTTTAATTAGCCGTTCCAAAAGTGTGGTGCGTAATTTCTTTAAGAACAGAAAAACGCTTAAAAATTGTCAAAAAATCGCACGAATATTCATGAAATGGCCAGAGGAGTGGAAAAAGGTTTTCGTTCATTATTGGATTCTGCAAACGAAACAATCTTTTCATAACATTCTCCTTTAAAATTTAAATGTACAACATTTTATCAATTACACCCATATATACGTATTTCTTTTAAAATTACAGTTTAAAATTTTCGTTTATTATAAAATTTTATGAAAAATTTGTATATAGAAGCAGAGGTTTACAAAAAATCATGTATTTTTATTGGACAATTTCGAGCGCATGTGTCTTAAAAAATTCCAATTTCCCTCCTCCATTTATGCAAACTTCTAAAAAATAATACTCTTACATATAACCTTATGTACGTGCATAATAAAATATTACAATAAAAAACACATTGTTATAAAAAACAACAACATAAAAAAGCAAAAACCTAAAACAAGTGCCTCTGCTGATAGCGTGGGCTTTAGACTGCCAACTCCTTATCTGACTCCCACCAGGCTGAATCCAAACAATTCAAACAAATATTCTAGTAGAAAACCGAAGGACCAAGTGATTTTTTTAATAAAAGTATACATATATATGTGCGTATGTATAAAAGAAAGAAACGAGAGAAATTTTACATTTTGCAAATCAAAATAGATTTCAAAGGAAAGATAAGCTTTTTATACACTTTTTGTGTGTCATAGAAGGAAATGAGGATGCTAAAAACGTAGAAAAACTATATAAATGGTGTTGGAATAGATTTGATTATTGAAATGGTAGTAGTAAATGTTTGCAAACACACATTAATACACACGTACATAAAATTTGTATACAATTGTATGTATGTATTTATGTTTACATACTTAAGGAAATGGATAAAATGAAATCATAAAAAAGAAAAAGGCTTTTTATATAAAATATAAAAAATTAAATACTTATACACTGCCAGTTTCATATCTATGATCCCAAACAACACATGGACAAAACACTCCAACAAAACAGATTCAAGTAAATTTCTACATACAAAAATATATGTATTTAAGTTCGTAACATATAAAAGGGTATGTAAAAAAACAAACGAATTGCAAAATGGTTTTAGCACATCATTTTTCATTTTATATTTCATTCTATTTTTTCTACTTATTTGCTTTTCCATAAACAATCTTTTTTCACAATCCTAAACAAAATATGAGAAAAAAATAAAAGGAACCTAATGTATTGTACTTCACGTCGTTGTATTATATACGTAGATTTGGTAATCTTCTTCGTTATTTATAAGACTCCGGAGACCCTTAAGAAGCATATTTTCTATACATAACCTTATAAACACCCACAATTTTAATTTTTTACAATAGAAGTCAATGTAAATATAGAGAAAACTATACATACACATACATGTACGCACAGTGGAATCGAAATGTGCGCATCGGTTTGCACCCCTGTATTGTGGACAAATTTCAGAAAAAAATCACTTATACACATATGCAGATATCATCTAAAGTCGAACATTGTACATGATTTGATGAAGTTATATTGACTTATTTAATTTAATTACACATTTTTTCTTTTCGAAAAAAAAAAGAAACTAAAGAAAAAATTACAAATTTATGAAATTCTAATTTAAGTAGCGGGCAGAGTATCCAACAATGACCTCAAATTAATATAGCCCAGAAGATATAAGTTGTTTTTAGATAGATATACAATCTTGCACATTTAATGTTTAGAATTCTGTATAGAACCGACTCAAAATCACTTTCTTTCAAAATCTAAGTATTGTTGGAAACTCTTTGGCATAAATTAATCCGCCATAATATTTATTACTCGTGAATTATTAGAAGCAATAATTCCTTCCCTTCTTTCATTAAACTTTAAAACAATGTGATTCTTAATCTTTTCGTTATTTTTTAAAATTAAATTATTTTAAAAACTAGTGTCATAAATTTGTACGTACTTTAATACTACATTATAGAGGGAGGAATCTTAAAATGTGAACACTTTATGACGAAAACACGTCTATGTTAAAATTAACGTATGAGAAATTCTTTTTTTCAATTTCACATAATGAAGACCAAAAATTGCAAGTGTTTAAAGTACCTCGTTCTGCGCCATCAATACATGGTCTATATTAAACATAAATTTGATTTGGTTTTTATGAAAAATTTCAGCTATTGTTGCGACTGTTGTAAACCAACAAAAATAAAAAATTGGTTTTGTATTCCATCTAAATGCAAATAACTTGGGAAATACATCGACTTTTGTCATTTCAGGAATATGGATCCATTAAAAGTTTTTAAAATAATTAACATTTAAAAATATATACAAGTATTTATCATTACCCTTATCTGTTATCTTATACAATTTTTACTTATGTATAAAACTTTGAAGAAATAAAGTTTTTCAAATAATTATTCCGAAATTTTGACGAAGAAATTTGTCATTCCCTAACCTTATCCATGTTATGTTAATTATTAGTAACGTCGGTCTATTTATTTATTCTGGAAAATTAATTATCAATTTAATAAATATATTCTTTTACAAGATCAGATATAACTTATTTTTATTATTTTATTTTACTTGAAACTTCACACGGTTTGATCTGAAGAGTTTTCGAATTGATTTGAAAGCTCTTATTTGGTCAGATAATTAGTCGGTGACATTTTTCTTGAAAAAAATTAAAAGAAAATCATAACTGCTAAGTGTTAAACCAAACTCCATAGATTAATAATGTTAATTCAAGATTGTTTGGTTATAAATGCAGTTTTTTTCTTCTTTGAAATTTTATTCCTAAAATATTATTGTTTTACAATTTATAAATTAATATTCAATGATTCCAATATGTTCAATATAATTTTATCCCAAACTTCAAAACGATAAATTTCAACGGAAAGAAAAAATTAAACATTGTCTGAAATCAACTATTTACAACGATGATTTTTATTTTTATTTTGTATGCAATCACTAGTATTGATATTCCATCTTCGTTTAGCATGAAGCACACAGTTTTACGGCTTTTTGTGCTTTTTTATCCTCTTTTAACAAGAGTCCAATATCTCCCAACTGGTCTCAGCACCGAGAAGTTTAGATGATGTACCTTTCTTGGTACATATACCATATTATTGTTCTTGTACCACGTAAAGGCTTGTTTACCATATTGACTACATTCCATGTTAAAAATAAGTAGACACATTATGAAGTATTATGAATGGAAGCATCCTTTTTCTTTGATTTAAGTTTTGTATACAGTTGCGGCTACATTTGCCGCAAAAAATCAACATACCAAATTTAAAGAGTCATCCATTAAGACCTTGACCAGATAGGCAGTAGTTTTGCAAATCAACACGAAGAAATTTTAGCTCCAGGTATGCAAAATTCAATAAAGATATTTTTAACGCTTTTAGATGTTTAACTTACACAAATTGATTTGAGCACAATGTACGTTAGTAACATATTTTACTCAAAAAATTTTTTTTACAATAATCAGAAAGATTTTCTTTCCGAAACCCTCGTTCTAAACATATATCAAAATATATCCAAATGTTTGAAGAGTATATTTTGTATTACTTAATCAGTTTTGAAACAAACAATATTAACGTAGAAAAATTTATGTTTAAAAATCATAAATGCATAAAATTAAGAAATACAAATTTTATCTTCTTTAAGCTTTTCTATTACTTTTTAAGGGACTTATACAGGAAAATCGAAAAACGCCTAATCATATTCCACAGTTCATTGCACTTTTATTTTATAAAATCATTCAAACTAATAGCGGTTTGAAAATAATTTGTAAATATTTATGATTATGGTCCATATTTTGCTATAGTTCCCATATAAGGCCGTTTCCGTGATATCAAATTTCAATAGGCTTCCTATTTTGCCAAAAATCATCAAGATATCTATATATATCAAATGCTGCAATATTATTAAGTTTTGATCATAAGTTCTACAGGAGGATCACTTCCAGCGACAGATGACTATAAGTAATTGTTTCCATTTATGAAGTTTGAAAGGATTGGTTCAGTTAAATTATTTTATAAAGGCAAGTTCGTTAAGGTAATCCATAATATGTTTTTTGAACTGTAAACATGCGTGATGAAGATGAAGAAAGACCCGAATTGAATTATTCCGTAGACTGTAATATTTTTAAGTTTTGATCATAAGTTCTACAGAAGGATCACTTCCAGCGATAGATGACTATAAGTAATTGTTTCCATTTATATCTATAATATTTTTCACTAAAATACAGAAACACTATATATAGAAATAATATAAACATCAATTCCCTTTAAAAAATTTAAGTTTAGTGTTATGTCCGAAAAAAGAATGAACAAAATTCGCGGAACATTTTTATTATTTTAATATTTTATGCAATTATAAACTCATTTTGAAAAGTGTAAAATATTTATAAATAATTTTAAAATTGTTCATATTTTTATTATTTATTGCAAACATATATTTGACAAACTGTATATTTTTTACCGGGTGATTTAGTTAATTTTCTTGAATATAAATGTAATTTTTCTTAAAGATGCGAAGCCACAAATAAAGTAAATTAAAATAAAATGTAGACAAACTTTAAGAAATATATGGCAGACATGTTGTATCGATTAACTGTTAAAAATACTTAAATACTCAAGTGTAACGCATATATAAAAACAACAACAATATGTGTACACTTTTACATGGAGAATTCTTTTACTTTTCCTAAAGCACGAGACTTGAAAACAACAACTATTTAAGATGAAAGAAGGAAATCAAAACAAAAACAGCTAGAACAAAAAAAAAAAAACAATGTATGAATAGAATAAGGAAAATAGCGACCACATGAAAACAAAAACAGATAAAACTTAAACACATACAATGAAAATCCCTCACGAGATGTCTATATAAGTTGTTTATTTGTATGTGTGAAAACTTTCCCAATCAATGAATTAAAGAGTCTCTACCAAAAGTACAAAAATGCACTAAAAATTAAATACAAACAAATAAAATTACAACTTAAAGTGTCTTCTGAATATGCATAGAGTATATCTCATATAAGTGTCAATTATTCAATATTGTCATAGAACGAAGCCTTCTATTAAAGTACAACTATCATTGCATTTTCAATTCACTCACATTAAGAAGAATATCTTGAACTCTAAACGATTTTTCCAAATTGTTTAATATTCCACCACACAATTTCAGTTACGGAAGAATAAAGATATAAACAAACTCCAAAGACTGTATTTTTTCCTATATATTTACGTGAATATTTACGTATGAATACATTTTTTGAAATGGTTGAAGTGTTAGGACACTAAATTCTTAATTCTTAATGAGAACAAAAAGGAATTTGTAAGAATATTTTATACACAAAAGTGCAGAAAACATACAAAGGATGCATGATTACATTAAAAATATATTTTTTTAGAAGACACTTTATGGAGAATACACTTAGCATATAAGAAATAATAGAAGAGAACCATTTAAATAGTATAGTAGCTACGTAAAGATAAGAGCATATTTTATTTTTGAGAGAACCATGCGCTCTAAAAAAGGTAAGAAAATTATGAGATTGTGTTTGTGTTCGAGAAGTTTGAATACATTCCTACTCTGATTGGCTGCAAAATATGTGCTCTGCATCATTGGAGCCACTTCAAATATATACAAAATGTAAACATTTTCGATGCAAGTTTGACCCAAGCATGTACATATGAACAATGTGGAATATATTTAATGCTCCTCTTGCTTTTGTTTCTTTCGTTGTTATCAAATTAAAAAGGAAAACGTCAACACTACAATGCCAAGAGAAGCACGTAGATATATAAGTGGATTGTGTTCTCTTTTATATATTTAAATTCTACTCTCTATAATTACTCAAAGAGCGCAACAAATGCTCTTTTAATAAATACTACAACAAATATCTAAAACGTTGCTTCAAGACATATTTTTTTTAATTCATCGTCGGATTCATCTGTTGCTTACATTTATAAATAACTATGTCTGTATACACATTGCAATTCTTTTTATACATATACATTTTTCTATGACCCGTCAGTATATATTGTCATGTCTATGGTTTAAGTAATTTTCTTCTAAATTTTTGCGTCTTTTTATAATTTGAAATGCTTTTTTTTTGTTTTTCTTATTCTTTGTTCTTACCAAAAAATTGTTTCGAAACCATGGTTTGTATTGGACATTGTTAATCTAGACGTATTGTTGTGGTTTTATTTTGTTGTATTTATTTTTGAACATTCGTAGATTTGTTTTTATTTTTTTTATAAAATAAACTTCGAAATATGCCTTAAAAGTTAATCAAGTGAAATAATGTAATAATAAAATAAAAGCACTAAAATATGATGATTAATAATGAAAATGCCGACGGTAAAAATTGTAGAATAAAACAATTAAAGTGTAAATTACAACTTTTATTAATTATTAGACATTTATTAAAAATTTTATAACTTTTCCAATAATATATAAAAAATGAGATTATTTACGATCTTTCGTTTTCATATTATAGTTATACTTAATGTTGGATATGTAGAAAATTTATATTAAAGACGAATTTCAACCCTCATTTTGTAACAATGACAAAATAATAATCGGTACTACATTTGTTCCTATAAAATATTCCTTTAAATATCAACAATATAACCAACTAAAAACGTCTATTCAATTGGAAAACAAACTGAAAAATATAAGTGATTGAATTTTTATGAGAACAACAAAATTTACTTTGCAGAGGCTGGGTGGAATAAGGATATTTTAAAACGTGCGTACAACGTTGATGACAATAATATCAAATGTTTAGAAGGAGAAATGGAAAACACAATGAAATTTTTTATAGAAGTCACTATAAGGGAGCTCCTATAAATCTGGAGCAAAAAAGGTGGATACGCGTAATTTCTTTCAAATTTTCTATTATTTCTCTCCTTTTTTTGTTTGTATCAGTCGTTTCTCGGAAGTCAGTTAAAAAGTGTGTATTAAGAGTGTAGTTAAAAAATTCAAAATCTTTAGCTTAAATAGTAACAAAAAATAAATCTAATTAGACCACAAGTGAAATGTTTTTTAATGGTGAGTGTGTCTTTATTTATTTTTTTTTTTTTGGCGATGATATAAATATGTACAAACAATGTAAACGCGAGTTTTACATCAATGCCTTACTAGAAATAAACAGAAAACGGTTAAAATAACTCAATAATACACTTCTTATCAATCACTTAAACCTTTTTGTCTGCTTTCAAAACACCTTGCTGCGTTCTACAACTTGGTATTATTTCTTAAAATCTCAAAAAATAAATTTTAATTTGTACAATATTTTCTTACGTCACTGTAATCATCAACATCGTATCATTTGGGCGCGTTTTCCACTTTACAAATATTCATTATATTGTTAAAGTTTAATTTGAATTGCGGTTATTGTAGTTGTTGATCTTTTAACGTGTGAGTTTTTATGTCAATGTGTTTGACAGTGCTTAACAAACATTTCAAAACAGTAAAACATTTTAATGTCTCCCACTACAAGTGAATATAAAATTGACATTATTGATATGTCAAGCATCAATAAATTTCATGTGCATAATTTCAATTGAATATACATATGTAGATATTTTAAAAAATTTGATATTACATTTCTTCTAAGATTTTCTTAAAAATCGTTTGGCGATTAAATTTTTGCTAAATATCTAAACATATAGTAAGGTAGAGGTTTGATTTAAAGTAAAATATATTGTGTATATAATAAATATGATTTTTGTGCGTTTTATAGAATTATTTATACGTGTTTTTTTAACATATTAAATATATAAAATTGCATCTATACGTAAATAAATTAAATGAAAGCTATATATCTACTTGAAACATAAAAAATATAATTAACAATTACATTATTATCGTTACGATGAAGATAACATTATAAGTAGAAATCTTAGAAAATTAAAAAAAAATCACAATAAAAGAGGTTTATTTAAAAAACTAATCATTTATATAATAGAAGAAAGCTATTTTTTGGTTTGTCACTGAATATTTACAACATAAAAATCCTTATAAAGAATAATTGACAATCACAGAAATTTTTTAAATAAAATAAGCAACAAAAAGTTATTGTAAATTTATATTCATTTGAATGTATACATATAAAAAATTTATGTTTATGAGTATGTATGAGCCTATGTACGTAAAAACAATAATAAAACAAAAATAATAATATGACAAATAAAATATTAAACTAATTGAATGTTTCTGATATTGAAAATTTTGTATAAAAGACATTGGCGGCATCACTTTATATACAAAGATTTTAGGGTTTCCGGAAAATTTGAAAAATTCACATAAATTTAAGGTCGTTTCTGTTTGATGATAAATATAATCAGTACATTATAATCCTTTTATAAAAACTTGGTTACATTGATTGATGACTATAATTCGATTTACATGAGATAAATAAGTAGTTAAGACAATGTATAAAATATTATCCATAATTCAGTAAACATTTTTATTATTAAAATTTAGTTTATCAGTGAAATTAAAAGTGAATGCAAACCCTAATAATGATGTAAATATTTTTTGCATTTCAGTCAATTATTTTTTGTTCCTCTTTTTCTTCTTTTGTAATTTGTTCTTTTTTATTTTAATAATTGTCGGCAATTGTTTTTGACATGCAAACAACATCATCGTCATCATCATATTCATATTAAAAAGGCTTGTATCTCTCCGTGTTGATAAATTGATAAAATCTTTAAAACATTTAAATGATATGTATGTACGTATGTACATACACATGCATGCTACGTACATACATACATACATACATACATACATACATACATACATACATACATACATACATATATACATACATAAATACATTAATGAATTTAAGAATTCTTCAACAAGTTTTGCATTATAATAATGAAAACATTAATTGATATTAAGTAAAAATAAAGAATTTATAAACATATATTTTTTTAAATTATAGTCGTTTCACTTTATATAAATGAAAAAGAAATTAAAAGGCATAAATAAAGAATATATTCAAATTTAGAATCTGTTCCATTTAAGATCGTGTGAAGGGGTTCTTAGTAGAGTTTAAATCTCACAGCTAAATTTATGAAGAATTAATGTCAATGACGTCTGATGAATGTAATTTTTCCTTATTTAGAAAATTATTACTTAATATTTTATGTCAAGAAGAAAAGAGCGGCATGTTTTTCAGATTTTTTTTTCAAATTTTTAATGACACAAATAAATTTAAAATCTGTAAATCAGGTATCAAAATCAACAATTTTGTGTAACTAATATTGATATCACTTTCATCAACAAAAATAATATAATATTGGAACCCTTAAAATTAAAATTTGTATTCAATAATTTAAAACCGATATAACAATTCTTAACCGAAGATAGTTGACCACGAATCCCAATCTGTAAGGACAAAAAATGGGTATATCAAAAACTTCACAGGGAACAGTTTTGGAGATACAAATTTTGTCTTTATGTTTTAGAAATTTATGTTTTGTACAAAAAAAGTTTTTAAAATAAACAATTTTTTAATGAGAAACAGCGAGTTATCAAAAATTTTATACTTTATAACAACCTTTGGAATTTTGGATGGTGTCTTTATAACTCTTTTATAACTGGGCGAAAGAAATAATTAATAAGTATTTTGATCTGAAACCGTTTTAAAGAATTTAATTTCTATTTTTTTATTTATTATTTTCCTAATATTAATATTAGCAAAACATTTTCTTAGTACTGTAACAAAAAAGTTTAATAGTTTTTTCTTAAAATTGAATAATTTTCTTCAAATATACAAAAAAAAACTTTTTAGTGAAAGATGTTAAATTGAATAAATTTTCGTTAAAAAATTAACTAAAAATAACATATTTTTGTTAATAGCAAAAATTTAATGTATTAATTCATTATTAATAAAAGTTCTCTCTCTCTCTATACATATATATGTATGTATATATATATATATATATATATATATATATATATATATATATATATATATATATATATATATATATATATATATATATATATATATATATATATATATATATATATATATATATATATATATATATATATATATATATATATATATATATATATATATATATATATATATATATATATATATTATATATATATATATATATATATATATATATATATATATATATATATATATATATATATATATATATATATATATATATATATATATATATATATATATATATATATATATATATATATATATATATATATATATATATATATATATATATATATATGAAAAAAACTTTAAATTATTTATATTTCAATTATTTTTGTTATGTGCGTTCTTACTGCGATTAAAATATTTTGAAGACTTTCAGTACGATTATTCGGAGGTAATTTCTTTGAAACTGTCAACTTTCTTCTTCTCTTACTATTTTCGTTTTGTATAGTAAGTTATTTACTTTCATTTGATTAATCTATCATGTACTCGGTTTTTCAGTTTCTTATTATATGAAAAAGCAATATTTTTTATATTTTGATGATTTATTTCCACAAACGAACACACATTATACTACCTATACTATTATTTAGATATGTATAGGTAGTATAATGTGCAGTTATTAGGTAATTAATAAGTACATATTTAATGTCTTTCAAATACACCTTCTTTTTACAAAATACAGAGGTTTAATTAACAACAATTCATATAAAGAAAAAAGTCAAAACAACCAAATTTTAAACCTGCCGAAAAGGGAAAAAATACAACAATCATCAACAAATTGCTTAACAAAGGTCAACATCATAATCAGCCACGAAATGTATTGTTCATATAACGAGGAAAAAATTTTTAAAATTAGTGTGAAGGAAAAAGTAGTAACATAAATCAAAAATTATTCATTTCGTATACTACAGATGAACATTTTGCAAATTGAAATGGTTTTGCACTATCTGACAAACACACTCATACTGCAACAACGACTCTCTCCATATAATAAAAGAATTTAAATTTGGAAAACACTTGATATACCCAATATGACTGTTATAATAGAATCTAAAATTAATTCAATACACAATTTTATACTGAACATTTAGAAATTTGAAAATGATATTTTACATAATAACTTAATATTATTATTAGACTTGGGTGGTAGAACTCAAAATGAAGAATGTTTAAAATTTACAAAATTTATTATTACTACAACAAGAACTTTGTCACAACAGTTACTAAAGTACTCTATCGACTCAAGCTTAAAAAATAATGATGAGTCTCAATAAAACACAAGAACAAGTAGCTTACACCAGTTTATCATCTTAAGCACCTTCATCAGCAGCAGCCGCAGCAGAAGCTGTACTTGCACCAACTCTAAAAACACCCAGTATGATGTAGTGTCAAACACTTAATCATCATTTCATTGCAACAACAATCTTCAAAATCCAATGTTCAACTGTAGCTAACAAGAATAACTTTACAGTCACACATCGAAACACTTCGTAAACGTCATTGGTAAAATGCAGTTGTAACCTTCTCATATTATTTGACTTATTGTTGATTTCTTTTTCGTTGCTATAACTATTAATGTTATTGTTATTGCTAATGATCAAATTTTGCTCTAGGCAGTGACGACAACAATGACGCTGGTAATAATAGTTTCGCTAAAGTGGCAGATTCAGATATATAAAGTTTATGATGTTAGCTCTCAATTATCTTCAACTGCTATTCGTACTCTTGTTTGCATCAATTAATTAATAGGAACGCAAGATGAAGCGTCAATGTTTTATCATTTAAATAGTAATTGTCAGTATAATTAGTAGAAATCGAGAGAAATTGCTATATATATATATATATATATATATATATATATATATATATATATATATATATATATATATATATATATATATATATATATATATATATATATATATATATATATATATATATATATATATATATATATAAGAAATTATATATATATATATATATATATATATATATATATATATATATATATATATATATATTTTATAGTGATGTATTACTTTGTTCCTTACTTTCGTCTATTTCATTTCCAAATCACCTTAATTTCCGTTCGCGTGTTGAAACTATTATTTAAAGTATAAGATTGACCTTAAGTTATATTTGTCCATATATACTGTACATTATTATTAAATTATTGTTACACAAAAAAATTATTTAGTTCAGTTTTTTTAATTATTCACAAAATTAATGAAAAATAAAATTAGTTTAAAAAGATTGCATGTTTAAAATGAATATCCGGTGCGGGAAAAGATCATCTAGATAAAATTTATTTACATATGTATTATGCAGACTGAGTAACACATATGCGTATACATTTAGGTATTTATTAAAAATAGAATTTAAATATAGCAAAACAAGAAAAAAATATACTTGTCCAATGTTGAGAGGTTTGTTCTAGTAAAATAGTTCGATAATAGTAATACTATCGTTTTAATAATCTCGCTATAATTGATTTATTCATAAAGACTATCCGAATTAAAAAATTATTATGGCATTTCATTATTTTGAAAATAATTTTGAAAAAAAATTTAATGAGTATATTAAATAATTATAATTTAGCCACTACCAAACCCGTTGCGCTTTGCTGCAAAAAACATTCTTCTCAGTCCAGGAATCTTTGAAAGAAATTTCACAAATCACAACGTTGTTAATAAAAAAAAATTATGCAATGAGCACTTTGCCATTATTTTAAAATGGATGTGCCTTCCTGATAATGACCGTCTACATTTTGTCATTAAAAACTGTTTGGAAAAATTTTAGAACTTTCGCTGTTTACAGTTGTTTAGCTATTGGATAATTCATTACTGTTCTTACAAAACATTCTTCATAGTCCAGAATCTTGAAAGAAATTTCACAAATCACAACGTGTAATAAAAAAAAATTATGCAATGAACACTTTGCCATTATTTAAAATTGGAGCTGCCTCTTCCCTTGATAATAACCGTCCTACATTTTGTCCATTAAAACTGTTTGGAACCAAATTTTAGAACTTTCGCTGTTACAGTTGTTTAGATATTGGATAATCATTACTTCTTTTTATGGGGGTATCTCTCCCCTGGTCATATCGGTTTAACCTTTTGTTCACTAAAACGGTTCCTTGAGAAAATGATTGAGACAAAATTTGAGAACTCTCGCTGTTATAGTTCTTTAGACATTTGATAATCATTATTTGCTTTGTATGAGAGAGTTCCCCCTCACTCATCCTATCCGTCCTACATTTTGTCATGTAAAACCGTTCCTTGAATAAGTGATTGAATCAAATCACTTATTCAAGGAACTGTTTTACTTAAAACCAATAAAAAAACTGTATTAAAAAACATTTAACGACTATGATAATTTCACACTTCATTTTAATAATCGAAAGAAAACAACGAAATTCCTTAAAACATTCTTTGCATTATGTTTATGTATGTACCCTTTTATAAGTATATCAAAATAACACAAATAAAACGAGGGGGGAATAGACCTTTTACTGCCGTTAACATTTGTTGATGATGGGAGCGTACGAATCGTAAGACAATATTTTTATTCTTGAGGAGACACATTACAACAACGTTTGCTGTTTGTTGAGAAATAAAGAAATATGTTTAAAATTTTGTCTACAAGTGGTTAAAGCCTTTTTTATTCTTTAAATTGACTTTCAAATTTAAGGTATAATAAAAAATAGATTTGTTGAAGAAAAAGTCGAAAGGGAAATTTGTGTACATCTCAAATTTTTATTACTATTTAAATGTCCTCCAGGGAAGATTTGTGGTAACATTACTAAAGGGTTTTTAAAATCTTCAGACAATGACCTTCTGTTCTATCATTTATATATTTAAAATTCAATCTGTTGCGACATTTAAGCTTGAAAGATGTAAGAAAAATATGTCATTGCTAATACAATCTAAGTACAATATTTCACACTTAATAAGATTTAATAAAGCTTTACAATCGTTATAGAATGGGGTTTGGTAACAATGTTTTAGTAAAGTAATAAATATTTCAAAACATATAAGTATTATAAATTATCAGATAATCCAGGTATCACCTTTCGTACTAAATACATATTATTTTTAAAATTAAATTGAATAAAAGATTAAATTACGAAATAATTCCATTTACAATCACTTTCTGAATCCGTCCGTCAGTATGTCTGGCACGTGCCATTACGGTGCCTATTGAAATTGGCGATAATGGGTCCATTATTTCACCTAGCTACCATACAAATGTTACTCCCGGAATGGGATTTTAAGGTCATAAAAAAGGTATTGTAACCACTGTTTATTATTTGTATGTTAGATTTCATTATAGTTTTTATTATATTTGTAACTTAAAAACAAAAAAATAATCATGGAAATGGAAAACCGGATAGTAACTCTGATGACAAATGGAAAGTTATTCAGAGAAAAACAAAATCCTTATATTGTCCATAGTACCCTGTAAGGTGTCCGTAAAATATGAAACACATAATCTAAATGTCTAAGGTTGTTCACAGAATAAGAAATAGGATAGCAGAACGCCAAAATTAGCCATCGAAGCAACAAATAAGAACGCAGGTGATTGGGTGGTTCGTAAATTACTACGTGTAGTTGGTCTAGTCGTAAAATGTCCAACTTACAAGGTAATATTAATGAAAATGAATCATTAACAATTAAATTGTTGATTAAGATATTAAAAATAATATACAGAAATGAACCTTAAAGAAACAAAACACTTTGAGCAAAAGTGTTCATATTAAAGAAATTTATAATAATAAATAGTTAACCTATTTGAAAAACTTATACCGCTGAATCCTACTTCATATTTTTAAACGAAAAATGCCGATGGAGCGGAAATCAAATTAAAAATGAATTTAAATTTTAACAAAAGAATTAATAGACAAAAAAAATATTCAAGCACTCTATCAATCAGTTCCATTGATTTGTCTAAAATAAAGAAAAATGATATTTTGTCTTGATAAAACATTATACAGATAAAATCAAGTAAAACCTTAAATCAACTAAATTGAGCTGCCACTGTAAACGAATGTTGAAAAATTTTTCAAAGAGAAAGAAAAATAATTATTATAATTGCATGCAACTAATTTGAAAATGAACCGCAGCATAACACATCCTTAACATAAAATTAAAAAAGAAACAAAAGTACAAGTAATAATAAGAAGACCGAAAAAATCACAACGAATCTAATAATTTTAACAAAAAATCTTCTATACAAATAAAAATACGCAGTTGTATGAACGTTTAAGTGAGTATTGTAATGTAGGTAACATAAAATAAAAAGTCTGGTTTGGTAGAACCTGTAGTTAATTCGTGAAGATTAAAGGAGATTGTGTTGGAAAAAGTAGATATACACAAAAATATACACATTTTTTATACCCTTCACCTGACTAGGCAGAAGGGTATATACAAGTTTGTCATTCCGTTTATAATTTCCACAATTTTCGACTTAGACCTGCATTGGTATGAAAGAAGAAATTGTTTGATATGTCCCTCTGTCCGTGTGTCACTTGATACCAAGTTAATGAAGCCGACCTATAGTTAACAAACATGACATATATATCAAACGATTGGAAATGCTTTCTAGAATCTTGCTATTGAAATCCAGGGAAAGTGTTTAATAAAGAGACATCTAGTTCCTGAGTTGTAGGCAAAAAGATGTTTGCTATATTTTTATTGAAGATGTTTGTTGTCCTGATGATAAATCCAACGTTCTATATATATATATATATATATATATATATATATATATATATATATATATATATATATATATATATATATATATATATATATATATATATATATATATATATATATATATATATATATATATATATATATATATATATATATATATATATATATATATATATATATATATATATATATATATATATATATATATATATATATATATAATTAGAAAATTATACATGTTTTATTGGAAATACTTTATTAATCAAGAATACAGAATACAGAATTTGTAAAATGAAAAATTCTTTTCCACAAAAAGTTAACTATTGATAATCAGTAGAAAAATATAAGTGACCACATGACGTGTTTTCACACCTACCTAAGACAACGAACTAACATCTCACGCTTTACAGTTTGAATATGTTTGAGAAAGTAGTGAACATATGCGAGAGAATGATATGTCTATAACATTCAATTATTACTACTTCTTACCCCTATAACATCCTAAACTCAAATAATAATATCATTTGAGTCCCTTTTAACCAAATTATCGATCGAATGAAGTCCTATTAACTACTGATATCTTAAAAAATTCTCAACGCTACAGCAACAACAGACGGTAGTTATATAAATACTTGAAGATATGTTTGTTATTAACGGTCGTAGTCAAAAAAAATATTAAAATTTTTATAATATTAATACACATAAACGTATATATGTTGTATATGCTAGACATTTGCACTTTAACATTTTACAAAACTTGCATATCGATAAATCCATTCATAACAATGAGTATATATTATTTGTACAATACGGAAAGAGAAGAAAAAGAAATTTAGATTTTTAATTAAAATAATTTTGTACTCAATTTAGATAATCGGAGTTTTGTAGTGTTTTAGCTTCTGCAGTTCTGTTTTCCAAACGGTTTAGGTTGTTATTAATGTATGCGTTATTTGTCGTTATAGTGGATATGAGTAGCAAAGAGAAGAGAACTACAGAAAATTATTAATACTATAATGCAGCAAGTACTTAAAAGTTATGAGTATAATGCGAAACTACATAAATTGTATTTTATAAAGTAATTCCATTAAAATGCATATAAATCCAAAATCAACATAATATTTTCCATCATAATTTGTTTTTACTGTATTTGGTTTTAAGTTTGGTAATCACAAACGGGAGTTACACAAGGGCGTTTACTAAAACATCAAAAATAAAAGAAAACAAATTTATACTCAATTGATCAATAAATAAACGGGATAAAAAACCTTATGGAAATACATCCAAACAGAAACTCTCAAAAGTTTGTGAATCCTTTTTAATTTTCAAAACAGCAATTTTTTAATAACAAAGAACTTAGTTTTCATATATGTTTTCTAACATTATCTAAAATAAAATTATGAAAGAAAGATTTTTATAACAACTTAAAATTTTGATGTTATGTTTAATTTCTCGATATCTCGGGAAGTATCGAAAATATTTGCTAAAATGGATGAAATGCAACATAAAATATCTACCGCATTTTTAAGCATAAGTAAAAAACGTTATTGTATATTTATGAAATTTTCAACTACTTCAACTAAAATAGAACAAATTGATTTCTGGCAATATTTGTCTATTGGAAGTATTTAAACATGTAAAGAGATGGAGATAGCAAAAATATGAGTTCATAAAATGTTAATAAGTATTTCTCGTTGTTTCCAAAATTACGTGAAGCTATATTCAAAGTCAAATGTAGACTTAAAAAATTATTTAATTTTGTATTTTTGGCAATATACACGAAACCATTAAAAAACTAGTCATAATTTTTCAAAAGGATTTCAAATTAAAATTAATTGATTGTTACTAAATGAATGATATACAATGAGCGTATGGTCAGTTTGGGTAAATATCTTAGATTGAAAATTTTAATATTGTGATATTGAACATAACATAAAGTAAAAATGTAACAGGATAAATGGAAATTTTAAGAGTTTGTATGAGCATAAGGAACCGCATTTGAAGATTGATCTATAGAACAATATTTATATTGAGTAAGTCCTTAAGTCAAATTGAAAGTCAGACGGATCTATGCAGTTGTTGGTAGTTTTCGGCGTGTAGCATCATTTGGTATGCTAAGCATGCTTTTTGCTAAGTTCGTTTTTGTTTCTTGTAACAGGTAAAATGTATTTTTTAAAAATTACAAAGAATTGTGGCGCCGAAAATCCATTTATAACACAAAGATAAACCGTTAGAATTAAGGTTAATATACAGTTTTTGTAAGAAAACCCGATTTCAAATACCCTACTGGTTTTAGTGTCCTTTAAGAACATTCATACATACGTATGTAAAGAAGAACTTTTCAATGTGATTTTCATCTTTATTTTTTTCAAACACTTTTCATTTGTTCCAAATTTTGTACAGTTACGAGAACAACTGAATTTTTCTAAAAAAGATTTCACCTGCGCAGGTATAATTTGATTATATTTTTTAAGTCATACTTCAAACTACTGTAATAACTTTCTAGTAGTTATTATTACTATTTTTCTGCACAGATTGACAAATGTAATTAAAATGTAATGAGAAAGGTGTGAGCTGTCAAATTGGGATATAGCCGTGACACCACTCGAACAGAATAAACCTTTTAAATACAATTACGAATTCAAATGGGATCGGAACCAAAATTAAACAGTAATAAAATATGTATGTTATACAATTTTTTAAATCAGTGGAATGATACGGCTACCTGTGTCCTTAAACTTCATAATTTAGCTATAGTTTTATAAATTGTAAATCCTATCTTCCATGTGTATATTCCCAACTTTTAAAGCTTAAACAGAGGTTAAAATTTTATAAATTATAATTTAATTTATTTTGCTTTAAATTTATATCTGTAAAATTTTTTATCTTAATAGTTTCGAACTATTGTGTAAGTTTGCTGTAAAATTATATCCAATATTTTCTAATTTCTCATCTCTCTGAATTAACGTTAAGAAATATTTCAAACTTTCTGATGTGTATTTTCAATTACGGTTTTTAAAAATTATTTATCATAAATTATATATTATATAAATAATATCATTACAATGGCCTGTGAATAATATTTTATATATATATACAAAGTAAAATCCATCTTTAACAAATTTGGAATATATAAAGAAAACAGGAAATATTACTTTTAACTTCCATTACGTTATAATCGAATCGATTTGTTTAATAATCATTGCACAAGCCTTTCATAACATAGCATAAGACAACCCTTTACTTAACACCTTTCTGCTTTTCTATGAAAATATTACTCAAGAAAATCATTTTTTCTTAAACCGAGCAAAGTGTGTCAAACACGCGTAACTAGTTGCAAATGTAAACCGAAAAGAAAATGAAATCATCATCCTTATCAAATGAGTGAAAATAAATAATCATTTAATAAGTATTAGAAAAGCATTTAACTTCCCCCAATAAGTTTATAAAAAACGAAGGGTGTTATTCGTTTATATAAAAAACGAAAGGATTCTATTCCATCATACAGGATGATAAATCAGCATAAAAACATAGTTTATGAGTCAATAACCGGAAATTGTAAACAAATCCAGGCGCGTGGCAAATGTTCCATAAATCGAAAAGAAACAAAAAATGTTCAAAAGATCAAATTCTACTTCGAAGCAGATGTACTTAATTTTTTCTTTTATGTTAAATTTGTAAAAGCGAGAATTGTGTTGACAAGTTTTTCCCCATAAAAGGATTGATTTTATTTATTTTGAAACTATTTAAAGGTGTTTTTCTACATTCAAATGTTTGTCAATGATAAAAATTTATTTTGTTTTACTTTCTTTTTTGTCGTCACATTTATTTTAAATCGAAAATCTATGTTTTCTTTTCGAAAAATTGAATAATTTTCAGCCAGCATTACGTTTTCTATTGATTTGTAATATAATATATCTTAATTATGTTAACATGTGAAGAAATCGAAAGTATTTAGGTTAGAAACTAATGGCAAATAAGAAAATAATGCAATATCTTCATAAATATGTATCATATAGAAACTGACTGAAAACTTTTTATATTTTTACATTTCGTTACTCTGACGTGTATTTCGGATTGGAATTATAATAAAATATCAACATTTTTGAATTACAGTAAACAACTAACAATAATAATTATAAAAAATAATAATTAATATGCTTTCAAACTAAATTTAATATAATTTAGAATAAATGAGAATTTCTTACAAATAACAACATTTGTAAATTTTGCGGAAAATATTTTGGTGATTTTTATGAAAATTATCATTATAACTGAACCGTGTTAAAATGTGTTTTCAACAACGTTTCGCTCTAATAATATTGGTTACCATTTGGTTTGCTCAACATTCTACAACTATTGTAATAAACAGAACCGATGTTTTAAAAACAACTTCTACCACCGTCTTTAAATTACCCACGGTTATAGTTGAAGACGATTATTACACAAATTATCTCTTTTTATGAAGGACAACATGAATTTATCGATGGATGCTTGTGAAAACTTTTATGAATTTGCTTGTGGAAACTGAGTCCAAATTCCTAGTGTACCGAAATATGCTCATAATGTTACATTTTTGCATACAATGCAATTTCAGGTAAATAATTTAATGGTGGATTTTTTAAAAAATTATTCCAAAAGTGCAAGCTTTACCGCGGAAGATAAGGCCAAGCTGTTCTATCATCCTGTTATACAAGGAAAAGATATCCAATTAGGCTTTAAAACTTTATTAGAAAACGAATACGAAATATTTGAAAAACTTAAATTAACGGGAAAAAATGATTGAATGGCAATTAATTTTATGTCGCTGTATGGAGTTTATGCCCTGTTGCCTATGCATATCAATTATAACACTTCAACGTGTAAATTTGAAATTTCGATCAATTTACCAACTCCCGTTTTGCAAAATTTTGCTAGTTTATCGAAGCTAAACGATTTATTTGAAATACATGGTCTAGATACTAATGAATTCGAAGTAAAGTTAGAATTTGAGTTAACAAACAAAGCCTGTGAATTAGAAACTGCGGAGAGAATATATATTCGAACACTTTTACGCCAGCACGAAAAAGATGTTGTTAATTGGAAGGACTTTATTAAAATAGCATTTCGAAGTTGATTGGTACATTATTAATAAGATTGAAAACCTTACCCAATTAGAACGGGTTTTCCGCAATTCGTCTACGCTATATTTACGAAACTGTATTAAGTGGCGAACAGTTTTAAAATTTTTAGTATTTAGAGAGGTCAACTTCCAGTTGATAAAGATAGGGAGAAAATTTGTCACCAACACACCGAATCTTGATTTACATATGCACTAATGCCTTGGTTTATCGAATACCTTTATGATGATTATCGAAGAGAAGATATACTAAAATTATCGAAGCAATTAAATTTTTTTTTAATATTAACAACAATACATGGTTGGATGAAGAATCCAAATCTATTCTATCACCTTTTACTGTCAATGCGTATTACATGGACTATATTAATACGGCCTTTGTAACAGAGGGTATTTCTCAAATGCCTTTGTACCATCTGAAATTCCCAGATTTTCTTAAATCTGTGGAATTGTTATGTTAATTGGTCACGAAATTACATATGGATTCGACTCAAATGGTTATTTAGTTGATTACGATGGTAAGAAACGAATATTGTTAGCAACTATTTCATTACGCAGTTTCAAGGAGCATTATAGCTGCTTTGATAATAAGTATAACAAATTTATATATCGTGGATTTCAAATTAATGGCTCTGTTACTATGCCCGAAAATATTGCGACAATGTTGGCCTACGTATCGCCTACTCCTACTTAAAACAACATTCGACTGAAAATGAAAGTTTTGAAAAACCATTGCCTTTTCACAAATAACCAATTATTTTTCATAAAATTTGCTCAAACTTGGTGTACGGGACGGGATGATTTTTATAAAATACATCATATCAAAATGGATATACATGCATATGAAGAGTTTCGAGTATTAGTAACTCTCCAAAATATGCAAGAATTTTCAAAGACATTTAAATGTAAATGGGGTAGTCAAATGAATCCATTAAAAATGCCTAAATTGTGGTAATTGATTCAGTAACATTAATTTAGAAATTCGATTTCTGTAAAGCCAATTACAAAAATAAATGTATAATAATAGGATAATATATTATGTATAATAATAGGATTATATATATAATAGAATAATATATAATTTTTTGGATTTAACCTTTTTTACTAATCAATTTTGATGAGTTCGGGGATAAATATAAAATACATATGCTATAGTTAAATTTAAATCCATACAAAATTCAACAAAAGTTTTCGGTCTAAATGATTTCTCAGATATCGGTTATTAATTTGGATCCACATTAGAATAATGCTGAAAAACGGAATTATATATTACAATATCGCCATTATTTTTATGAAAATTTTGTAAGGATAAATTTAAGGAGAAATTATTTGTTTGGGATGTGTTAACTCGCAGCTTGCTTTAAATCCTATTTAAGTCTTGAACCATTACATTTAAATTTGTTTCTGGTTTAGTCAAACAGAATTTATATCTTATCTAATGTATCACTAATATTTTAAAAAGGATACAGGGAAAAATGTTTATCAAAAAGATTTGTGGCAAACAGACTAATACTTACAATTACAAAATGTATGGACTATATAAACAACAATATATACATGTGCATGTACACAAATTAAATTGAGCCTGAAAACACAGATTTAATTTAAAGTTGCTTTCTCTTTCAGTTTTTTAACAATTGTAACCGATTTCTTTTATTTCTCTCACTTTTTGCTACATTTCATAGAATAATTCTTTTCATTTTTCCTTTTTATTATTTTATTTTATTAAATGTAGTTGTTTCAATAAAAACATAGTTCATTTTTTATATTTTTTGTGGAGTTCCTGTGGCTTTTTCTTTGTTTTGCTCCCATTTTAAATGGGTAGTTCAACAGCTGTTTGCTACTAACTGGTACCATATGTAAGGATGTGTGTTTTTGGTTCAATAAAATACATTGGTGAAAGGATTAAATTGTTACAATCTATGGTGATTTATTTATTTTGTTTTAAGATTTTTATACATACATTTTTATAAAAATAATAAAAATGAAAACTATTGTCTGCAGATCGAGTTTTTTCATATAAATTAATATATAATATTTTAACAACTGTCGTATTAATGAACGCAAATATTCACTCGGAAGAACGCATATAGATTTAACATTTCAATTAAAATAGACTGAGAGAAATGTAAATAAATATGAATATACTCTTGAACCCTATCAGTAAGAAAAAATATATACCGATATCTGATACAACCATAATAAAAAAATAATACACAAATTGATATTAAACTTTATGATTGACAACTGATTCGTTTCTCTACACAAAAGTGTGACAAGTTTTTGTAAAAGGCACAAAAAGGGTTAAATATCAAAAGATGAGTAATTATTGTTAAATTTATGGAAAATGTGAATGTTTACTGGGGAGAAATATGTTACTGTAAAATATACACCATGTAAAATGCTTATTATGAACAAACTACCCAAAATAAAAGGGTGATAATAGGCCAATAACATAAATGTTTTTTTTTATGTCCTTGCTGATAACAAGTGTTAATAATGATATTGTTATGATAATGTTCTATCAAAAGATACTAAAAGGGGTGGTGAAGGGTTAATAATCTACTTCGTCTATTTTAATTTGGGGATAAAAACTAAGTTTTTTATTGTTTTTTTATTTATGCGTATAATTTACTAAATGTCATATTATCCAATTTAACAACATAGAATTGATTTATATATACATATAAGAGTTATCGGCACGGCTTTTGATAAACAGTTATTTTGTTAAACCGGTTTGGGGTCTTAAGAAAAGCTCACATTTCGAATATCCAAGAAACCGGGCATTTCCCCTCGAATAGTTAGTTTTTTTAAAATGTGCTTTTATCAATTTCAGTGTATTAAAACGATCGATCGATCTGGGAAGCTTGAAACCTTATGCAATGCGTTGATAACTATATTTCCAAATACACAGATTTAAATATCATGTTCAATGTCAAGTTGTATAAAACCAAAGAAAAAGATGTAAGAGTGCTATGTCGAATCTGTAATACTCTCCATCACATGTATATATGTATAAAGTTTTAACAACATTAAAATAGACACATATATTCGAACACACCATACACACTTACATACTAATTAAAACAAACTTTTTTTAAATCTCCATTTCTGGTTTAGAAAATGACACCACATTATAAGTGGTATATGTATATAATAAGCAAGCGACAAAACATACTGATATATATTAAACTAATATATTTTTAGGGGCTAAAAATAAGAATGGCTGGAACAAAATATACCACAAATGTTAAAAATTACATAATAAAACATTATTAAGGATAAATGAGCAGAAGAGATGTTTACCAAATACTTTGTATGCCAAAATCTACGGTAAACTAAATAATTAATAAGTATAATAATATATATAATGACAACCGCTATGGATGACACACGGATTGTAAGAGAGGCCATATACATCACCTTCTAGAGTGATTAATTCTCTAAATCTGAATTAATCGGTAATTTTACCAACAATAGAAAATCTTATAAGTTATGTGTAAAAAAATATTCTGAAGTTTTAAGAAACTGAAACTGACATTTTTTAACATGTGTAAGGAAGTATTTTTATTTGAGAATGTATTCGTTGTTTTAAAATTGTCTAGTTTTTTGTAATTGAACAAAAAATATTAATGCTATTTTTTTCTCCTATATGTTTTTACCGACAATGTATATAAGGCGATATCTTGTATGTGTGTACCTTTGGGGGTCATAAAAATTTAAATATTTTTTTTATAACTTTTTCTTATTTGCTTGATTTTGATGATTCTTGGAATAGTAATGGAATTTTTTTGAATTCGGATAATAATTGTGATCGTGATAAAGTTTTCAACAAATAGACGGACATGGCTAAATCAACTCAGAGAATAATTCCTTCTTATCATTACACACGGAATAATAATCCTTTTATTCCCATTTAAACTGCGTTTATTAGAATGTATATGAAGTGTTTTTTTTTAATACAAAACTTTTTTTCACATTATTTCTAGGCGTCTTAATATTTTGCTAAAAAACCGGTTATTATTAAAAGCCCGAAATTCGTTTATATTAAATTCTAATTTTTTGGAGAAACCGAAAACCCAATCAATACATATACACATATTTTTGTAAATAAAATTCTTTATTTCAAAAAGAAAAATATATACATTTATTGAATTTAATGACTTTATTTATTGATATAATTGTATGTATCATTGAGCCAAATGAGATAAATATGTCCACGCGAATAACTTAAACAAATGTTAACAAAGTTATGGAGAATTTAACTTAAATAATTTCTCAAAAACCTTAATTTTCTATGTTTAATATAATTATAATTTCAATAAAATTTAAATAACTTTTAGAAGTGCAAATCAACAAGATTTGAAATACTAAAATAAAGTAACTACTATTACCTCTGAATATTGTACCGGCATGTTTATAGATACCAATTTTTAGACACCAATTACACTATAATATACACATCAAACCAGAACAGCAATATTGTCATCAACGACAAAGATGTTAGTGTCTGTTACTTTTTACACCAAGTCGGGCAAACATAAACAAGGTTAGAACGTACTAAATGTCAAGCATACTATTTTCCATTGACCCAGCTTCAACGGCAATAATGTATACTAAGACCTCCAGAGGTTATACAAAGGTGCGCTAAAAATTTAAGAGTATCAACATATAAACAATCGAAGTTTAAATTCAATCGCTTTTATTGCCCTAAGCAGTTTAAAATTTAAAACCAGCAAGTTTGGTCCATTAACACTAAAATTATAAACCAATATCTGGGGTAACCATCAAATACAGACAAAACACGTTTGTCCGTATTATATAGTGAAAAATATGTTAAATTTTATGACCCCCAAGTTACGCACATACGAAACTTCGCGTTATATAAAATAGTTTGTTTTCATCAGTGTGTGTTTTGAAGGTGTGCTAGAGTATGCAACTATTTTAATTTTGTTGAAACATCACACATATATGCATGTAGTGGAGGGTATTTTAGATTCGACATATCCAAATACAGCATTCTTACTTGTTGCTACAAAAAAATGACGACAGCAGCTGCTGCTAATACTAAAAAATACTATGACAACAACCAACTTATGCTTAAACAAAAGCGTAACAGAATGCTACCGAAAAAGACGATGTCTAAGCTTCTGCTACTATCAGACTAGTTAATAAGAAATAGATGCAGTTGTACAGCATGTCTGCTGTAACAAAGTCATTAACCCATAAAAACAAAAATCAGACTACAAAAAAAACAACTAATAAAGACGAATAATTCCACACCCACCTCTTACACAACATCAAAAGCACTGGAACAAATACATAATATTCAGACGAACGAGAATTAATACAAACACAAACAAATTGTACACAACAAAAAATATCATTATCAAGGTCTTTTTTATGAAGAATATCAACAACATTTCGTAATACTCCATCCATTTAGCAAGCAGAAAACACATCCACCTCCAACATCTCCACATCAAAACCTATTTAATGCTGCATGTTCGTCATAGTTCTTTGGAGAACAATTATTATATATTATATATATGTAATTTACATGAGAGAGATCATCTTATATGAGAGCATCAATAAAAACAAGATATCCTTAGCAGTGTTGCTATTTCGGTGCTTTTCGGGCATTTTGTTCTCGTTTTTGTTAACTGTACTTCTAAATTTTTAACAAATGTCCAAACTAATAATGCTATTTTAATACTTCACAGTGCTTTTAGTGCACTTTTATACATATATTAATATATTGAATTTCCTTTTTAGAATGAAATTAATAAAATTGAAATGGTCTTTATAATAAATGGAAAATTATACATGAAACTGAGGAATTTTTTACAAAGTACAAAACTTCAATCATACTTTGAGAGAAACCCCATTTAGAGACTTCGTTTCGAAATTCACAATTACATACTAAAAATGATTTAAACGAATGTTATAGCAATTTTCAACCGTCTTCATATATTTATAATAAAATTAATAATAATGATACTTAAAAATTTAAAATTTTATATTAAAATGGTTTTTATTGATATGATATTGAATTACTCGAATACAAAAATGTTAAATATTAATAAATTTAATTTGTTTTCATTATGATATATAATTATGTGATTTATCACAATATATTATGATGCTTTTTACATATTTTTATAATAATTTTAACAAACATTTTCGCCAATATATTTCCAAGTGAACGAGATATTTTTCTAATCGAAAAAATTGAAAAATATTAATAATGAAGGACAATTAATGGAATTGAATTGGTTCTATAAATATTCGACAATTAATTTTGCTAAACTGCAAAATTAAGCTCATTGTTGATGCAAATAGAAACGCATAATTTAGCAGTGTGAAATCTATTTTTTAAATTATTAAATGCTTATCATTTTTCTATTTTACAATGACAACGATAGTATTTTGTGAACCACCGTATTTTCATTTTTTACATTTGTATGAAATTTACCCTTTACCGCCATAACAGACCTTTAAGCGACCAATAGAATTTAAATATTCACGTAATCATTTATCTTTAAATAACACCAATTCACGAAAATCTTCAATTTCACTTTTTCAAGAACTCCACCCTAGAAATAAGAAAATTACCCTTCATACAAAATTATACGAATAAATAAATTCAAATCACTTTAGTAACAACACCATTTTAAAGCTTTTTCCAAAATGGATTTATAATTTTTAATTCTTGCTCTTGTGGCAAACTTTTTCTAAAGTGTTTTTTATTGGATTCGAAAATAATTTGAACGAACTTTTAATGGACACCACCAACCACATTAACTTGATACAAAGAATTTACAGCAGTACCGACAGCTTTTCATTTCGAACTTCTTTTATATTTAAATCCTGTTAAGAATTGCGTTCGAAAACTCTGCTGGTGGTGGTAGTGACATCAATGGTTTGTGAACTTTAATTTTTTTATTGTCTAAAATTGTTTGTAGTTCATAATTCTATTTTTTAGGAAAATATTTTTGAAGAGGGTGTTTTAGTTATTTTTCCTTTTTTAAGAAAATTGTATTTCAGGTTAAAGGTTATCAAATACCATAATACAACAGCAATAACAACGTAATAATATTCGTTTTGTGGCCTACCCCCTCAAGACATTTTACCATATTTTTTTAGTTTGTAATAAAGTTTAATTTTGGAATAGAGGGGGGAAGTAGAGTAAGGGCTTTTGTAAAGTGTTTTAAAATTCCATTAAATTTGATTGTAAAAGGTCTTTTTTTGTATTTTCCAATGATTTGTTTCTTACTTTTTACGCACATTTTGTTCTCACTTTTGTAAATTAATATTTAAACATTTATTATTTGAACCCCCTTAGAACGACATACAGGTAAATAATTGTGGGCTGAGTTTCGATGTGAGATTGAATACAAAATTGTTAACGCATACTCACATACATTTGGGGGAGTTTATTTTTATAGGTTTTATGTTTTAAATTTTTAATATGAAATTTTATGGCCTTTTATCGAATTTTAAAATGTGGGTATTTCATATATAGACATTAAATATGTATGCCTTAAGAGAAACATTTGTTATATAAGTAAACGAAGACATAAATGTAATTAACTTATAAACATTTGCCAATTTCGGATATGTTTTAGATTTTAACAACTTCCAAATAAGGTAAATTCTGTAAAATTTTGGTTTTTGGTATTGTATTCGGATTATATCAGAAATCTTTTCTTCATATCTAGTGAATTTTTTATCAAAATATCATAGGTTTTTCCTAATACATTCGTTGCATTTATTGTAATATTATTGTATTGTAGCTTTGGTAAATGTCAAATTTATTTTATTTTAACTTTAGTCTGGGTGTCGCGTACTTTTTAATAATAATACTTTTCCAAAACTCTTAACGTTAAAGAAATAATATCTATCGCACCTGGAATAAAATTACAAAATGAAAATCAATCTTGGCGCCAAAAATTTACCAGAATTTTTATCAACTGCAATTATAAAAATCCATTATTTAACGCCATCATCCACAAGTATATAAAAATTAAAATCCATAAAAAATACGGGCAATGAAAAAATATATTTTTTTAAACCCTTGCTTGCTTGAATTTCATTTAAAATTGTTTTTTTTTATAAAAAAAGAAAAATTTTCAAAATAAAATCCAGCATTGAAAAAAACCAATATAACGGAAATATAAAAATTTAAACAAAAGACCTTTTTTATCCCAAAATATGAGAAATAAAAATAATAAAAAAATGCAGCCTTCAACTTCCTTTTTTCACAACTTTGCAGTCAGCACAAATAAACTATTTCAATGCAAAAAATTGATTATTTATTACAGTTTTCCTTAATATCTAATAAATAATGACATTTAATAATACCTAAATCTTAAGATTTTTAAAGTAAAATCAAAGGTAAAAAATTACCGAAATATTTTTCTTTAAGAAAAAAATTGTCAATTTAAGAGGATATTTAGAATAAAAAATATTACGAACGATCTTCGACAGTTTACAAAAAAGCAAGAAAAGCAATTTAGGGGTTGATTTATATCTGACTGATGCTGAATGATCAACGTCATTATTATGTATCTCCCCATAGTGTAGTAAAAATGTACAAAACAACCCTTATAAAAATTGTAAAAAAAACATTATATGTATTTTTATACCCAAAATAATTCCTGTTTATTTCGAGAGTGTGTAATTCTTTGATTACACAATGAACACAAACATAATTTTGGTAATTTTTTACCCCAAAAAATAAAAAAAAAATCTTGCAATTTTTTACCTAAAAATAACGTTTATCTTTTAAACATTTTATTTTTTAAGGCGTAAATCATTTTTGTTGTTATTTTGCAATTTTTTTAAACCGCTACGCTTAATGATTCACAAGAAAGTTTTTTGAGTATTTTCTTTGTTACAAAGATGGAAATAAAAATTGTAAATAAAAAAATTTTTACCTTAAAAATTGTATTTTTCCTTATTTTTTTGGAAACAATAGATTTTTTTGACGAAGGGAACATAGAATATGAATACGTCTATTGACATGTGAAATAAGTAACTGTCAATATTGCCAAAGAACTTATTTTTCCCGATAATAGAATTTTTTTTAATTTTCTCATAGTTAATCAAGAATATTTTTGGGTTAATTTTTAATACTTTTTCTCAAATATTTATACCTATGTGTATTTATACCTATGTAATTTATATACCAATGTGTAAAAAGAACAAAACAAATCATGAATTCTAATAACGAACAAATGTCAGAAGTTCAGTTGGCCAAATATATGCATATATATTTATATAAATTTTTAATTTAACTTTAACTTTAACTTAATTATTTTTACATGTTTGTACACCGAATGGTGAACATTTCCTTTATACATCTAAATGTTAAGTATTTGTAGTTTATTAAAATAAGCTTTATCAAGATAAAAAGTAAATGAAAATCTAGTTTTCTTTTTTTCAACCATGTTATGTTTCAGAGTCCACAAACATAATATGGCTATGGGACAACCATATTTTGTTGATCATATTAGTTAACCATAATATGTTGCTTCTCTATTATGGTTACCACAGTTCTATTTTTCCCTGCATGAATTTCTTTTAAATAATGACAATTGTATTCTATCATATCAATTTTCTTTTCTTAATATACAGTTGTGGCCAAAAAATAGGGTCAAACTTATTTGCAGCAGTTTTTTTTAATTCCTTGATAAAAATTGGATTGAAGGTAGTACTGAAGCACGATATCTGCAAAAAATTCTTCATTTAATCTATATCTTATATACCTCTTTAATCTATATATCACCAAATTTCAATTTACCCATAAGTAAACTGCAATTGAAAAGTGAAAGTAATTATAAAAAAGGTCAATGATTTCTGTAGAAAAATTAAATGTAAAATCATCAAAAAATGCAAATTTCAGATCATGGTATTATATGTATATTAGGACATCAGAGTGGTTTTACTGAACAGCTTTGATACACAAGCAATTCGAAATGCCAAATATTATTCCCTAGATTTCTGTATAATAAGATTTTATTTGTTTCAACTAACCGTGTTAGGTTTTAATAATCACTTAAAAGGATTCCGATCAAAAGAAAAATTTTGACGATACTGTGCTTCTGCTTTCGTATTTTTAATCAAAGCACTTCATCAAAGTTTTGATAAAACTATTAAACCTAGTTCATTGTGTTAAAAAACAACAAATTTCATGGAACTTGTTACGTCCGCTAACACTATATCTGGTGAATAATTTTTATTGCAGTTCGCTTTACTTAACTCAAAATTAATTGAAATTTTTTGAATGACTAACAAAGGTTAATTTCTAATAATTTATTGAATTCACATACATACATTTTTGATACACTGCACATATAAACATCTAATAGAGAAACTTTATATTTAATCAACAAAACATATATTTTCAATTAAATTAATAAACAAATCATTCATGCAAAATATTAAGCAAAAATTTTCCCTTTTTAATACAAAAATACAGACATCCATCCTTCCCCCATTCAAAAGCATCACAGACACACACAAAAATTTTCAAATATTATATTTAAATGTACGTGTGTATGTACAAAACAATACACATAAATAGAAAAACAGAAACTACAGTTAACGAACTCAATGCAAACAAAATCCGGCTAAAACGATGGATACACAAATTTATCTAAGGGTTACAATTGTTATTGTTGTTAGTAATGCGATGTTGTTATTGTTTTTTGTTTTTGTTGCTGATTAATTCTCCAACACAACTTGATTTGTGTAGATTTTTCTTCATATAAATATATAAATATATTCGTATTTACTTTTAGTTTTTTTCCTATTTACATTTTAGTTTTCTTGTCGTTGGAATTTGATATGAACGTAACGAAATGTCTGTTTTTGGCAAATAGTTAAGGAAACAAAAATATTATTATTTTTTACGTTTTAATTTTTTTTCGAAAAACATAAGACCAAAATAACAAAATAGTAATTTTTACGAATAATATAAGTAGCACAAATACAATAATTTCAAAAATTTTATAGAAATAATCTTCTGTAAAATATTCTATAATTCCATGATTTGATTTCCATAAAATACTACAGAATAGATGTCAATGTATATATGTGCAAAATATTTCTGTGTTTAAGGTCCATTTTTCGCTGGGATATACATATTTATATTAATTTTTGTTGGTATTATCATCACAGTTATTGCAGCTACTGCTCTTGTTATTTATCATTTATTTATCATTCTTACTTCTTTAGCTTAATGTTTTCATATACATAAGATTAATATGAACTACATATGTGTAATATGTATGTAGGTATGTACATGTTTCAATTGAATAAGATTTGCGTATTTTCAGACAAACTTAATCAGCATCATGGAGTGCAGAAGTTTTGATATAAATGCAAACAACAACTACGAATGAAAAAAATAAGAGCTACAGCACATTATTTCATGCAAGTATACACATATGTAAATAAAAATGTATTTGGTTTCAATGTATTTGTCCGTTTGTCATAAAATTATTCACCCATTTTGAAAGGGTTTCGAAATTAGTTTGATTGTAAATGTCATTGAATATATATATATATATATATATATATATATATATATATATATATATATATATATATATATATATATATATATATATATATATATATATATATATATATATATATATATATATATATATATATATATATATAATACTATTTAAAAAATCAGAAAACAAAATTACTAGAATTGAAAAAAATAATAATGAAATTATTGATTTCCACAATTGTTACTGTTTCTGATAAAACAAAGAAGTTTTGCAGTTGTTTGTATGAAGTGGGTGTATGACTTGTAATTTTATTTTATGTGTAGTGTGATTAATTCATCTTAGAAGAGACATTTTTCTCCATGTATGAAAAAAGCAAGCAAGAAATAACAAACTACAAAATAAATATAAACGAAGCTATTGAACTAAACATTAATGCTAGTATAGATGTGTTTGCGTTCACACACATACTTAAATAGTATAAATATCTATGTATGCATACAAATATATATGTATATATTATGAACGACAAGTCCTTTTCCTAAGTAAGAGAAAAGAAAAAGTAATTAAAGCAAGATTGTACAAGGGACTGCCGATATATTTATAAAAGTAATCATGTAAATCTACAAAAAGGAGTTAGAAGATAAGTTCCGTTTGCTTGTATGGTAGTAAAAGATGTAGAAATTTATAATTTTGGTAACGGTATACTACTGTTAATATTGATTATAATATTTGTGTTAATAATACTTTAAAAGAAAATTCAACATTTGGTACATTTACGTTTGTATGCATAATTCTTCGAAGAACATATATGTAAGTAAAAGAAGAATTTTAGTAAATAATAATGTCCTCTTTAAAAAAATCTATATATATATATAGTAAATAATAATGTTCTTTAAAAAAATGTATATATATATATATATATATATATATATATATATATATATATATATATATATATATATATATATATATATATATATATATATATATATATATATATATATATATATATATATATATATATATATATATATATATATGTTGAGTTGTTTCTGCTCGCTACGGTATACACCTAATGAATATGGTTTTCAATACTAAAATTAACTTATGCAAAAATATGACCACATGTGCTTTTTTACATTCTTTAGTGTGCATACACTTTATATGCAATACACATAATATCTGCGTAGTTCTATGTACATCTATGTATATACATATCATTATAAATATATAATATGCATTTACATTATATACAACAATGAAGAAGCAAATATAAGAAATATAAACATAATATACATATGACAATATGAGCATGTTTCATATAATTTTTTGATATCAGTCTTTTTATTTTTTCTGCATAAAATTTTTCTTTATGCATAAAAGCCACACCCATTAAAGCAATAAAAATAAGCGATTTAAAGAAAATTGCTTGAAAATGCGCAATGCAATTGCAAATATGAAATAAAACACACACATATATATCATGTGAATATAAATATATGCTAATAAAAACACAACGATAAATGCATACAATACTTTGCAAGAGTGGAAACATCCATTTCCCTTACATTTTCTACAATTAAATTAATGTACTTAACATTTATGTTTAATATAATTAATATTAAATCAAAAGCTTTTTATTAAAAATTAAAAATTTTTTTATTTATATCGAACACAAGTTTTTGCAATTTAGTATTTTCCATAAATGATCATTAAATGTGTTTTAGGTAGAAGTATATTTTGGAATATCTAAATTTGGCACATATTTTTTCCAAGGGTATGGATATTAAACATCTTTAAAATGGGTTTGAATACTAAACTAGTCATATAATAGTCATTTAAAATATGTACCGAAGACATCTTGCCCTAAAATAAGGCTAATTATTGTATTGACTACCAAATTAAGAAAAAAAATATATATATATATATATATATATATATATATATATATATATATATATATATATATATATATATATATATATATATATATATATATATATATATATATATATATATATATATATATATATATATATATATATATATATATATATAAGGTACTCACTAATGTGTACTCCAATGCATTTCTTTTTGTTATAAATGAAAATTAATGGATATAATATGTTTTCTACATAACTGTCATGAGGGGTAAAAAAATACTGAAATAATCTTATTAGAGTTGAAATGTGGATGCTATTTACATACAAATTTGTGGAAAGTAATGTTTACCCCTAAATATTTTATTTTCTAATTACGTCGCACTGCGCATTCTTGAGAATATTTTTTATGAAGAGGAGAAGAGAACATTTTAAACATTCATGTCAATATCATAACAGGGTAGTTTTATGATTTCTCATTGCTTTACGTATGGATATTTAATGTTATTCCTTTTCAAAAACATGCACATAGAGACATAAATACATACACAAACACGAAATGCAAAAGAATTCAAAGCGGAAATGTTATATGATTATGCAGATCTGCTTTGGGACTAACATTTTTTAAGGAGATAGGAGGGGAACGAATATGCAGCAGTACCTTTTGTAATGCTGCACAAAAATTTAATAGTTTTTGGGTATTTTCATAACAAAAATTCAACAAAAAACAAACAGTTTATGTGTGACTGTGTGTGTATGAATTTTCTATCGATAGAAAATAAAAAATATTAGAAACTAACAGAAATTAGAAATTGTGGTTCGAGTAAGATAGTTAAATTTAAAAGCAAGTGTGATTCAGTTGCATTTTAACTGTGCACACATCAAGACATACTTTCGAATAAATATTATTGAATTTTCCATATATATTTATGAATATATACATATAAATTTAAAAATAGTTCAACTATTCTGAAATATATAGAAAAATATTATATGTGTTATGCAAAAAAATATATTAAAAAGTAAACAAAATTAAAGTGTTAACATATACAAAATAAATATATAAAAATAAAACAATAATACCAAAAATAAAAATGATGGTTTTACAACAACAAATGCTTTGGAGTACTAAACAATCTTCTAACTCAGGAGCACAAGTTTCATCAAAAGATGATTCAAGAATATTGGATAGTTCATCGCCGTCTTATTTAAAAACTGAAATATTGAATGAAAATGAAATAGATGAAATGGAGCAGCAAAATCCAAATAGTAACCACTTCCAACTTTATGATAATCATTTAAATCATAACGACGAGGATGTTAATGGTGAAAATGTACCTATGCATCTTTTACAAAAACAAACATGTATGTGTTTCATATATATTTTTTAATTTATTTATATAACTTTAGTTAAATGTGTAGATATTTAAAACGCTACCAAAATACCTAGACTGAATTTCATTCTTGCCGCCGGTTATCACATTAAAAAATCACTTCAACTTATATTAACTTTAAAATCGCTAAAATTACATTGTCTAAATTCGATGATATTTTTGCTATGATTTATACAATCGTTTTCGTATTTCAACTTTATTTCAATATACATACATATATTCTTATATTGTTAATCTAAGACCGATCATAATGAATATTCAAATTTAAATCGAAAACTGACAAAAATTTCTTTAAACATTTTGTGTATTTCATGGGCATTTTTTACCTGTATGAGAAAAGATGTTTCTGATATCCTTTTCGCTCATGAAGATAGTTTTATATTTATTACTGAGTTAAAAAATACAAGCATTCATTTTTTTCACATTTTGAATTTATCTTTTCTATTTTTTATACACACATGTTCACACATATACTAACTCTCCTGTTTTACATGTATAAAAAATGTAATAAATTTTTAGGTATTTTTTTAATTTTCTCAAGGTTAAAATAGCACAAAATGTGTTATTAGCAATTTCATATAAAAGGAAAATGTATGCATTAATTATTTGCATAATTACTAGGATTAACTTTAAAAAATGAGGAAGTAAATACATTTTCCAAGAGGTACATTTTCGTGACAAATTATAAAATCATTTATCTTCAGACCATAGATTCAACTTCATACCTTCACGTGTAATATATACTTATTTAAATTGTTGTGTTTAGACAGAAAAATAGTCTTAAAAACAAATTTAGCTTTTCCTAGAGAATTAAATCTCTTATAAAAATATTTTTATGCATTTACATCTACATATAAAAACACTCTTATAAATACTAAGATAATCTTAATACATATTTTTGTTTCTTTGGCATATTTTGTTGCAAAATTATTTTTTTTCTTAGGTTTATACTGAATATTATTTTAAGGGTGAAAGGGAGGAAAGATATGAACATATAATGTTGTGTTTATGGTTTTGTCTTTGTCCAAGTTGATACACTCTCAGGGGAGCAATAAATATAATAATGGCTGGTTGAACATTTGGTCCTTCTGCCAAGTGTACGAACAAAAAATAAAAGATACAAATTATAAATACAAATATTTAATGTAGCCTTCTTAATATATTGCTTTTACTGAAATAATTTACATACTTATGTTTTCACATATAAACATTATAATTTTTGAATGAAATACGTGATTTTTCATCATTTATAAAATTAATATTATTTCTCCCTTTTTTTAGATCTGCGACACATGTCAAAATCACCTTCTTCCATACGATCATTGTCAGGTGTGTATTCAAATATAATTTTGAATGATTATTTCATTCATTCATTATAAATCAAATTATTAAGAAAAATTCTAGAGTTATCAATCTGTGAGTAGTGAGACAATGTTAAATTTTATGTTTAAAGGACACGTGACTAAAATTTGTTACCTATTATTGATTTAATTTCGTAAGAACTACCCTCTTTTTGAGAGGATCTTTAAGAGTCTCAGCGCCTAAAATTTAAAAAAGGGTATCTTATGAAAAGAGTAGTATTACATAATGTGTGTTTTTATGTTTAAGTCAATTGACATTTTTTGTTTTATGAAAGTAACGCGTGCCATTTATCACACATAAATATAAATGTTTACGCGTGCTTTAAGTAGGATCCTCTTAAAACGAACTAGATACATCCAGAAAATATATCCAAAAATAAAACAAAGTGTTTATATATATGTTCCATTCAATTAATTTTATGATAATATTGTATGGTAATAAATTTAAAGTTTTACAATAATTAAAAAGCAGATGATCAAAAATGAAAAATATAGGGGAGAATGGGACACAATCTTTTAAATTGACCCTTTGTACTGACCAGTACAAAAACATGAAACACATGACCCTAAAATATGACACCCATAAAAATCATTTGCAAATACAATGCAACAATTTGTCACATTCAAAACAATAAAATCTAAAAAAAAAAATATAAAAATCTTTTAAACACCCCCTTAACAAAAAAAATTACTAAACCACCCTAATTTATATACAAATATTTTTCGAGCTATTTAAATAAAGCACCTTGTTCGAATCTAAAAATTTAAATACTTGAAAATTAAACAAAATGCATAAGTGTCATAACAAGGCTACAACCCCTGAAAATTAAGTAGCTGCATTTCATACAATATTCAAAACTTCACAAAACTATTAATGCACAATTAATAAAAGGTTATGTAAATTACACGCCATTTAAATGATAATGACTTTTACCTTTCTACTCTCAACTGCAGTACCGTGTAAAATATTGTGACAACAATTAATTTCATTTTAAAGTCAGATTATTAAAATTTTGAGGTTATGTTAGTCAAATAAAATCCTTTCAACAAAATGATAAGGGAAATAAACAATAACAACGGAAATAACAATTAGTTAGCACCCTTTTTTATTGCATATATGCAAAATTATTTAAATGAGGGATAACGTTTTACCCAAACACATTTTCACATTATTAATCCTCTCTAATTCAAATGTTTCACCACCACCCTTTCCAAATGAACAAAAAACGTAACAAAATCAACAAGTTAACTTAAATCGTTTTTTATTTGATGAATGGAAATACAAGTTAATAGTGTTTTATTTAAATTAAATGCTAAATCATATACTATTGTGTGAATAAAATTATAGGGCTCTTGATGAAAAGGGATATGTATTCTTTCATGAGTACCTTTATATATGTTCCATTATAATTATTGACGGAGATTGCATGTTTTCAAAGTGTTTATTTATTTAAATGATGAACAAACCAAAAAAGAAACCAAAATAACACCGTGATTGATTTTGAAGTATAATTGGGTTATAACAAATCCTTATGAAGATATTATGTAAATGTATATATATATATATATATATATATATATATATATATATATATATATATATATATATATATATATATATATATATATATATATATATAAAGTCCTTCTCGCCAATTAACGTAAAAGTGAAAGTTTTATTCTTTTAAAATTGTTGGTCATTTTGATGTTAAAAACATTTACATAATATATATATATATATATATATATATATATATATATATATATATATATATATATATATATATATATATATATATATATATATATATATATATATATATATATATATATATATATATATACATATACATATACATATACATATACATATACAAAATAAACGGAAATTGTCATACGTAAAAAGCAAGCGTGGTTATAATGATATCGAATTTAAAGTTCTAAGTTACAAAACGATTCAATGTTCCGCTTTTTTTATAAATTCTCCATACAAGTGTCAAATATTTATAATAATCTTTCATAGAAATATAGTTTAAATCAATGAAAATAAAACATATTTTACAATAGACACATGAAACTGTCAATAAATTAAAAAATCAAATGAAAATTCACATCTGCTCTTTCACAATACATACAGTGTATAAAAATATCACCTGGACCTCTGAGTTTAGATGTGTGTATCCCTGTCACACACACTAAAAATAAATTATTGAAAGAGAAAATAAAACATGTGGCCTGTAGTATGAAACATTAGTGGTGCATCTCACAGATAATAAACCTTAGGAGGTGTAAAATTAAAATCAAACAAAATGCAATGTTCTCCCTTTCTCTTTAAATTTTTCTGGAATTTTATGATTTTTTTTTTAATTTTGGATTAAGACTTTTTGTAGAATGTAATTTGATCTGTTAAAATGGACATAATAGGATTTTTAAGATCTCTTTTAAAACTTTTCCTTAAGAAATCACATAACAGTTATTATAATAACAATTATAAGTCAAACCAAGACTTGTGCTCATTGAAAATTGCGGCAAATTATGTTCGACGGTTATTCTTAGTTATTAATACAAAAGTGTTACAGAAATACTTTTAGGTTTTTGATTTTAATTATTTGTATGAAACTGCATGATAGTTTTGATTTGTCTTTTAAAATATGGTGGCGAATTACAATTTTATTGTCTTTTCAAAAACTTCCCTTTTAGAATCGTATATGTTTCTAGGGTGAATTTTAGTCCATTTATTCAATCCAGTGCCAATTTATATGTAAGAACACCCTTTTAATCAAAATAACGCATTTTTGGGTTTTAGAATCCATGTTGGAAATGCAAACAATTTCAAATTTATCAAATATTTTCATTGTTTTAAATCATTGAAATACAAGGGTTGCATTTTGATTGTTTTAATTGTGGTAAAATATATAAAAAGGGTCAGATTTATAATATTTTAAACTATGTAAAGACTTTCATCTAATGTAACGAATTTCTAAAATTATTTTTATATGTGAAATAGACACAGTTTCCCATACTTTTTTGTAGTATGTGTATACATAAGAATAACTTTGTATATGTTCAAGTATAAGAGCACTGTACTTTTAAATTATTTTATTTTTGTTAATTTTGGTTATAAGTTATTTAAAATTTTAATATATGTTCTAGGTTTTTCGTCATATCAAGAACCGGAAGATGATCTTGAGAAATACCGAACGCCCTCTCCAAACAATTTGAATAAAAAACGATCCCGTGAATTGGATTCCGACATGGAAAACGAAGTTCTTAACCTAGCACGCCACACACCTAAGCGTGTGGCAAGATCCCCTTCTCCCATTATTGATAAGTCAACAACTGATGATACCTTACAACAAAATATCAATTTATTAACTTTACAAAATCCATTGGCACCTTTACTTCTACATAATCAATTGGGTTTGGCTGCTGCAGCAACTGCTATGAAACCTGAAGAAATTCAAAATGCCTTTCAGTTGCAGTTGCAAAGCTATATGGAAGTGGTGCGTCAAATGTGTCCGGAGACATTTCAGAATCCCTCTGCAGCACAGTTTTTGCTACAAAATTCACTTCAAGCTATGCTTCAATTACAGGCTTTACAGCAAATTAAACAACAGCAGGCACAAGACGAAATTCCATGCGAGAGTCCTATTAACGAGCTCAAGCATTATTCTACACCCGAGAATAAATTACCATTAAGAAGTCCTTCCCTGAGCCCAGTTTCCAGACATGCCAGTGCAAGTCTTAAGTCTTCTAATACTTCTATACATACCCCTGAAATAGTTTCTCAACAAACCACACCGCCTAATTCTGCTAATTTACCCATGAGTCTTAGTAGTGCTGCCATGACCCCGAATACTCCTGGTATGGCACTTGCATTTACCTCCAATTCTCTTTCCCAAGCTGCAACAACATTTTCCAGTACTCCACAGAACTCTAAAAGTTCTGGGTCCAATTTATTATCAATTACAGCACGCACCTTAGATCAATCACCTGAGGAAACTACGGATTTGGAAGAACTCGAACAATTTGCAAAGACTTTTAAACAACGTCGTATTAAATTGGGCTTTACTCAGGGCGATGTGGGTTTGGCGATGGGCAAATTGTATGGTAATGACTTTTCACAAACTACAATATCACGTTTTGAAGCCTTAAATTTAAGTTTCAAAAATATGTGCAAATTAAAGCCTTTACTTCAAAAATGGCTAGAAGATGCTGATAATAGTGTATCGAAACCAGGTGGTATCTTCAATCTTACCGCAATGACATCTTCGGCTCTTACTACTCCCGAAAATATTATGGGTAGACGCCGTAAGAAACGCACATCGATTGAAACAAATGTCAGAACTACTTTGGAAAGAGCATTTAATATTAACTGTAAGCCAACATCAGAAGAAATCAACCAATTATCAGAACAATTGAACATGGACAAAGAGGTGGTAAGAGTATGGTTCTGCAACAGAAGACAGAAGGAGAAGAGAACAAATCCTGCCCTTGATCTTGACAGCCCAACTGGTACTCCACTAAGCAGTCATGCCTTTGGTTACCCATCTCAATCGCTTAATCTTACTTCCGGTCACGAGAGTTCCTCATTATGTGGTAGCTCAATGAGTTCACTCTCTCCTCACTACAATAACAAACAAGAATGATGTTGGTACACCCCAGAAGATTATCATAACGGTTATATTGATAATATGGAATTAACATATAGATTTGGGACGGAGCTGACAGCCAGTGATATAGTTGGGTTATCATCTATTTCTGCTAGTGGTCTTCAAAGTCCCCATACATGTTCCTATTTACAAGGGGAATCCAATGTACTCACATCCTCATGGCGTACTCAAGCTCAGGACAACGATCTTCAATATCAGTATAAATTACATCAAATGATGTGTTACAACTCGCCTTGGTCTCCTTAGACCTATTAATAACTCAGCCAAAATCAATTGAAACAGGGATATTGTATATATACGATTAAATTTATCTCTCAAACTAAAAAATGTCAACATTCCATTTCAGTATTCATATCATATATTTATAATCTACATACATTTTTTTAATTTTAGAACAATGTTTGTTTTTGTAAATTGTTTAGTATAACGAATAAGATAGGTATACTTCCTTAAAATTGCTTAATATAAGCAATAACGAATTTATTTAATTAAACCTAATGTATAAATTAAAATTGTGTAAATATTGTTTTTTAGGTGTTAAGTGAAAATAACATGTCCTTTCACTCTTCCTACCATTACTCTTATTAAAATGTTGGATGTGAATAAAACAATTAAACTAAGAATTGTGTATTATATAAGAAAAGAACAAACACTGGTAATATTTAATATATTATATAAAATACAAAAACATATACAAAAATTTGTGTGTAAATAGATTCAATAAATTAGAAGAAGATGTATATTAAAATATATCATATAAGAAATAAATAAAACAAAATATAAAATGTTATTTAATATATTCAATCATTATTTAAAATAATATTAATACCCAAGTTCTGTTAGACGATACATGACAATTTTTCCTCTTTGAGTTATTTGAGTATTACGTTTTTGATTCTATAAGGGCCAGTTTTTAGGATTTAGATAACTAATATTTTTGAGTTAAATGTATTTTAGACTTACAATTGAGTTTCTCAAAGGTTGATGATATAATTGTAAGTCTAATTAATTATAACTTGAGAATATTCCACAGTTAAACTTAAGTTACAATTGTCAAATTTTTGAAAAAATGAAAAGATATTAAATTGCAAATAGAAAAATTTTATATAAAAATTTTTACGTGGTTTTTCGGTTGCGAAGTTTCTGTTTGCCTCCATTAACAGCGCTTTCAATTGTTTTTTTTTAATACAGAAAAACTTATTTGTTTTTTTTATTTTGAAATAAAAAAATGTATATTATATAAAAAAATTATAAGTATTACCAAATTTTTATGACTAGGGAATACCAAATCAAAATTATACCAAAATATGGTTATATTTTAATAATTGACAGCATTTTAACATGCAACTCAAAAACTAAATTAGTAGTTAACTTTTTTCTTAGGTGAAGTTTAATGCGTTTAAACTAAGTTTAACTAAAAAGTAGGAATCTGGCTCTATGTTAATAATGAGTTTTGTTTGTAACAATAATGGTTGTTGTCTTTGATAATGACATTTAATTTAGTATAATATAAAAAACATTTGATTAAGTAAAATTTTTATGACGATTTGAAACATTAAAATAGACGAAAGAATGACTCATATTGAAAATGTAATATTTTTATAGTGTTGTTTCAACAAATAATAAAGAGAATTAAACAGATGAATTTTAATAAGTTGATACATATTTTTATTTCGGGCAGAAATTGTGCTTTAAGCTTATTGAAGAGGGGACAAATAACGATTCCAATATAATCCACTTTCTTTTGGATAAATAACTGTAAGTATTATTTGATTAAATTTAGAAAAATGTTCTAATAAATAAAAATAATAATTATAGTAAATGACAAATAAGAAATTAAATTATTACCAAGTTTTTAAAACATAAAAACTTTTCCAAATAAATCTGGAACACAAACCAATTATTTTTTGTCATGTATGAAACATGACAAAAATATATTTATATATATAGGTGGTATTTAATTATGCCTTATTATAATAAGCCATCGATTTGACCTACGTTTGCTATATTTTTAGTATATTAGCAAATTTGCAGAACGTTATAATTTTCGCTGCATAAATGTATATTGCAAACACTAATAACAAAAGCATAAGAAGTGTTGCCATTAACTAATTATAACAAAACGTAAAATTCTAAATGTTTCGTAAATTCTTCAAAATGACGAAAAATTGTCAATATGACTATTTGAATTCGTTAATAAAAATGCGGTAAGTACTCTCCATTCAAAGCAAATATTGATTATAGAATATCTAAAGAGTTTTAATCGCGAGAATTTTCAAAATCTCAATAGGACGGTAGAGAGCCGAACGTCTGCTGAATTTCTGGTGAAAAGTTACTTAATTGTTTGTTGATTAACTGACCTTGCATTTTCATGAATTTATGCAAAATATTCCAATCATATTTATTAGAATGTATTTGAAAAAATTCTTCAGTATGAAGAAAAATTCTATTAATAAGAATAAAAAACTGTTTATTTAACACCATTTTTCATTTACGTTGCCTACAATATTTGTTTCAGTGTGAATTCACGGTAACGGAGCAATAATATTCAAAATTATGATATACTGACTAGCGAAGTTAGACTATAAATAGTGCTAACACAACAATGTTTCACATATGCACTATAAATGACTGCTGCTATCTCAACATTTTGAGAAAAAGTTTTATTTACGCTCTTGTTCAAACAAAAACGTCATAAATTATTTAAATATGTTTAATAAAAGCAACAAAAAAAAAAAAGAAAAAATAATATTTTGTTGTTTGGACAGTTTTTTTTCAGTGTAGAATTAAGCAGCGGTAATTTTTGCTGCTCCCACAAAAAGATAAATGTATAGTAGTGCTTTATAGCTAAATAATTTAATCTCAATAACTCAATAACCACACAAAAGAATGTATTTATTATAAGTGCAGATGGGAAAATATACATAGTACTGCCAAGTTTAGGACTTAAGTACACAACTTCATAGATTATTTCGGATAACTTAAATTTTATATTAATTTAATTAATTTATTCTAATAATGAGGTGGGAAAAACCTTTAGTCTCATAAATTTGTTACATTACATATTAAAAATTGCTTAAAAATTTGAAAGTAAATGTTGTAACATTTTCCAACTTTCACAATATATCTTTAATAAATTTAATAGAAATGCTTATAAAAAGTCAAAATATATTAAAATTCTTTCATGGTCTAATGATGACATTGAATTAGTCGAATCCTAAAATTTTGAACAAGTCAGACGCTTTTGTTTTATAATTTAGGTTAAATCACTTCGTTAAAGAAATGTTTTGCTGAAAAATTTAAGACGGCTATATATAGTAGGTTTTGTATTGCTACACAATCCAATTATACATTATGCCGTCACTATACAAGCGTACCGGGTACTTACTGGTAAATAATGAATATTTTGTATCAGAATAATAAATCATACTTGATAAATATAGATTATGATTGTTAATACTAAGCCAGTGTCGTCAAATTTTGTTTAAGTAGATTTTAATTTAAACGCTTATAACTTAGTTCTTAATAAAAAACATTTCCCAAATAAATAATAAACTAATTTATGAATTTTTCATAAATATTTCCGTTTTAATTGTATGATTAAATAAACTGGCACGCGCAAATAGTAAACAGGAAACGATTTTTTTTTAAATTCAGTTATAATATAAAAAATTGCAAAATAAACGAATCAATGATTTTTTTGTACTTTTTTATAGTATTAAAATTAGATTTAAGGAAATATTTAATAGAAAATAAATCTCTTCGCATATTGTTTGAAAATATGTGACTTTTGGGCCGGTACTTAAAAAAGAAATCTATATAGAGTTATAATAAGTTTATATTTGATAATATCCCCTATTCGTATATTGAATTGTAAAGAAAATACATAAAATATTAAAAAAAAACTTGATACGAACATAAATCCTCAGAGTTAAAAAATATGTTTATTCCTTTTGCTAACCCCACCCCCCCCTCACTCCATTAGAAAATAAAAGTACTTTACAGAAAGTAAAGGGTTATTTAACAAACAGAAACATGGATTTATTCACACGTCGTTACATTGTTGGCGGTACAACTTGTTGTGGGTTTTCATAAAAGACTCACAACCCTTTTTGTTTTCAGATATCGTTTGTACACTGACGAAAAGATAGTAAACGCTAGTGGTATACAAGAGAGTTTTCAAATGGTTGTTCTTATCCATTTAATTATTATTTTTTTTATTTTTTGAAAATTGGAGGGATCAGATCGTAATAAGGAGCTACCAATAACGTCTTCGATGCTTTTTTCTGCTTAATAAAATTACTTTTAGATAATAAAAATTTCGCAGGAGCACTGACGACATGCTATCTATCTTATCCACCCTCATTTTGTTTATTATTATATTTTTTCTTTTCAAAAGTTCACATGTTTGTTGGTCATTTAAAAAGAAGTTTTTTACTTTTTTATTATACTGAATTGACATAATGTTTTAAATGTTTTTAGGCTTGGAACATATTCCTAAAAAATGTTAAAATGAAACCTTTATCAAATGTACATACAAAAAAGAACAACAGAAATCATTTGGTGTTCGATTTAAAATTGTTTGTTTGTCAATTTATTAAATTGTATGTTGACATAGTGGGGATATTTCAAAATATATTACTTCAATCACCAATTTAATTTGATATTTAACCAATAGAATTAAAGTTTTATTTAATTCGATTTTTGACTATAATCAATAAAACTGATTAGTACCGAAATAAACATAATATAGGCTTCTCTTTAGCGAATAAATTTTGGATTAAAAAGACTTTCTGAGAGCAATATTAATTTTCCACAGTTAATGAAAACACAAGATTCAAGTATTTTCAGATTATTGTTATAGAAGTTAAATATTTACAATTTATTTTATATTATATACATTTTTTAATATTGCTTTTTTTACTATTAATATTGTGTTTATTTGGCACAAAATAACCCCAAATATCTTATTAGTCCCATAAATAACCTACTACCGATAGAACTTATCATGAAATTATATTAAATTTTCTATTTAATTTCTTAAGCAGACGACTGGAAAACAAACTGGTCAACAGGCCACAAGAAAAAAACTTTTAAAACTCATAAAAGCATTAAGGCATAGGAATCGTTTTTAGCAAAGTGCTTGAGGCAAAATATGTACTTACATGGATGCCATTAAAATGAAAAATCTATCATCAAAGGTTAATATAACCAACACAAATGAAAACACCCTGACAGATATATAATTGCCTCAAAAAGTTGTAAAACTGCTTTAAATAGAAGCACATGCAACCATTTTTACATGAATGTCCAGTTCACTCTTATCAGCCAGTAAACAGACTTTTTTCTTCTCCATGCTTACACATTTTTGTATGCGAAATACAATAAAAAACAAACTACCACTACTACTTAAAAATTTCATTATCATATCATATGAGAAATTCTAATAAAAAAGGGATAAATAGCAAAAAATATGTGATATAAAAAGGGAACAAAAATAAAATTGTGATTAAAATTAGAACCTTTGAAGTGCAACTCAATTGTGGTTCTTTACTATTGATTATTTAAAACATTAAAATCGATTAAATATTCTGAATAGGCAGTGACAGAAGAAACATTTACTTCTATTAGCTAATTGGATTCAAGTATTAGATTTGCCAATGCAGCCACTCTGAACTTGAATCCCAAAGATAATCCTTTTGACATTTTTAAGGGCGAGCTTGAATACGACGCCTTCAGAAATAATATGGAATTGATAAACTCTCCAAATCCGAGAATAGACACCAACATCTATTCTAATAAAATTTATATCCAAATTACAAACAAATCGAAATTACTTTTTGCTGCGGATATTTAATATTAAAATAGTATTTTTATTAATCTTTTTAAAGAGGACATATAAGACAAATAGTACATACTGGAAAAAGATTATTTAGTTTTCGAACAATACCAGAAATATTGCTAATTATTAAAAAATCGGCATAATATAAAAACTTTTTCTCTAAACCAAATTATAAATGAAATGTCACCTAATCACTAACTTATTCAGAAATTTATCGGAAACAATTTTTATATCAGCAAAAAAATCTTTATGTTAGTATATTTTTTTTTAATTTTAATTCGTTAAATAATACATACAAATTTTATATATTTTTTATGGCGAAATACTTTTAAAATTCTAAAAAATAGTATAGTGCGGGTTTCTCCGAGATTTCATAAAAACACAAAAGTTCCACTCACGTAAAAATTAACAATAATCATGTCTTGTCATTTAAACTATTTTGAAGCGTGTGTCATTTCAAAAGGGGTTGATTGTTTCAGAACATTTTAAACAAATAATAGTCAATGTCTAAAGGGTTCTTTTTAGTAACATAATTTGTTGACTTTGACGGAGACGTCAATGTAATTTGATTAAAAGGTCATACTACATCTTTTTTATTACACAATCAGAAGTTTGAAAATAAATATTTGTTCAAGTTATGTTCATTTAAACATATTTAAAGAAGTTAATTTTTTCTCAAGTTTTTCAAATTTTGGCATCCAATTTTATCTTGTGTGTAAACAGTTCAATGAAAATGTCGTCTTCATTACTCTATTATTTTTATTGAAAGTTTCTAAGGATGTGTACATATACATATTTGAACTTATTTACTTACAAATTTATAAAAAATAATATTTGTTTTATTGATTGTTTACTTAAACCGATTAAATAAATATTTCATTTTTATTAAGGATTCAAAGTGCTGTTTAAATTGAAAATATTTTGCGATTTTTAGGTTTTAAGTCTTGTACACTACATCACCTTAGGTATATTATGCGTTTCTGCAGATATTTGTATCGAGCAGAAAAAATAGTGTTATCGATACGGATCGATTTCAAATCACTTCCGGAGCCGATTAAACCATTTTCTATCATCCTTAATCACCCCGAAAGATATAAATCTCCCATATATGCTGATTATCACCAACCTATTTAGCTAGCAAAAAAAATATTCCTATGGATACGAATCGGCTCAAAATCATCTCCTGAGTCGATTTTAACCTCGAAAATATATAAGTTGAGTATCACGAACAAACTATTACTCTTTTATTCCATCAACTCCACACTGGAATTACATGCTTGAGTTTTTAAGTTTTTTTCGTAAATAAAATTGATCTTTCATATGATAAACTTGATTTCTTTTTTATTTCCTTTAATACGGTAATTTTCAAAACAAATTCCGGGCGGAAGCGATTATCTTATTACCTTCTTTTAAAATTTTACACAAAAAGAAGTATTAACCATGTAGAGTGTTACTCGATAGTGGAGTCAATAATATGGAGCTGATGGAACAAAGTCGAGTGATGCTCCACATTGGAGTGGAAAGGTTATTATCTTACTCGTAACATTTAATTTGCATTATAAAGGTTCCATTAATTTATTCACTTTTATATTTGGATTAAAATTCCATACTTGTCTAAATATTTTCCTTCTTTATTAATTTGTTTAATAGTAGCTAAATAATTTCATTCAAGTCGTGCGTAAGCGGACAAATGATATTATACACATTTTGTTAAACATTTTCTGGTTTATATTTGACATATTAAAAGTGAAATAACTTAATAAAATAAAAACATATTATTGACTAAAAACAATTTGAAATTATTAAAAAAAACTTATTAATAAAAAATTTACTGTAATATAATTTGCGCATTTAGTAAGTTATCAAACACTACTTGAAGTGTTAAGTTAGTCAATAAATATGTATTGACAAATCAATAATATATAATCCATTATTTATAATAGCTTTGTTTTTATATATTGCAAGTAAAGTTTTAAAATATTAAAATTTTTTATTCAAATTCTACAATTAAAAAAACTTCACTTTTAATTATTGAATTTGAGATAGTTTTTCAACTGGTCATCCAATAACATGACAAAACCGTTACTCACGACGGCGTTTCACAGTTTGTACTTGATTCTTCTAAATTTAATTTTTAACAAGTCTTGCAAGCAATATTATATATTAGATTTTGTGGTATCTGAAGAAATTAGTGAAAATCTTAATTTTATTTTTATAAATAATGTGCGGTTTTTGACTCTTTTTTATTCTTCAAACTATCGGATCTTTCAAAGAGTTTAATTCTAATTTTTTTTAAAATAGTTTTATTTTTCTATCACTCTTTGGATGAGAGTTTAATTCAAAAAAGTGATAAAAATCGTAAAGATAAAAATAAAAAAATAATTTTAAAGCAGTGAATAATGTTTTTATTAGGCTTAAAAAGAGATGTTTGTATGCTTACAACCTTTACTCAAATATTTAGATGTATTTACTTTTATTGTATGAATTTTTAAGGGTTTTTGTTATTGCATTTTTTAGAATAAAACATCAACAGTATGTTTTATTGCGGCAAGAAATTGTGTTGTGTGCTTATGCATGCACATATTTGCTTTTCTTCCTTTTTTGTTTTCTTTTTAACCACTTCGAGGAGTAAAAAATTAACATCTTTTTTCTTTTTGCTTAACAATAAAATAATAAAAAAGATTAAAATTTTAATCGAAAAAATTTTTTTCTTTACCTCCTCAAAGAAGAGTAAAAGTAAAGATCAGCCATATTTTAGAAACAACTTTCTTAGTGTTAGTGTGAAAATGTGTTAATTGATACTTCTACAGTTGTTTGGTGACAGTAGATTCTGAATAGGCGTATAACCACTTTACAGTCTTAAGGTGCATCGTGGGGATACAGTAAACAAAAAAACATGAAGCAAAATCATAGTTGAAAACGTAGTTGACTTGAGATTTACTAAGTTTCTTATTCAGTTAAATTTAAGCGCTTTTAAGTTTAAGTTTTAAGATGAAAAGAACATCATAAGTTTTAAATGGGAAAACACTATTCGAATGACAAAACAAAAGTAATTCAAAAGGAAAACAATTCCAGTACCGTACAGTTCTGATTATAAACGCTCGCTCATAAATAGTGTTTCTGTTTCTAGGAATAATAATCGTAACAATAAGAAAAAATAAATAACTATTACATCTATTTTAAATTACTTGGAGAAATATAAGCAAATTATTAATACTTTTATCTATGAAGCAAATTCATAACTGCATAAATGTTGAACTAACATTCATAGATAAAAAATTTTAATTCAACATTGTTTTCCAATAAATGCCGTTTTTTAAATTCCTTAAAGTCTGACTACTTAAAAGTAATTTAAAAAATATCGTTGTATTATTTTATAAATTAATATGGAAAAATTCTAGTATGTACAATATTATTTCACCACAAACTTAAAAAAGATTAACATTTTCAAGTACATTTCAATTTTTTCGATTTATTATTAACACCCTGGATGCTTTTGTAGAACAAAAAGTAAAGAAATCGATTCCCTTTCAATTTGCTTTTAGAAATGATATAAAATTACAATTTATTTTAAGGTTTTAATTTTATTAATTTTATTTTTATTAAATTTAAATTTGTGATTTAAATTTAATTTTATTTATTTAAATTAAAAATAAACAAAATATTTTTACACAGAAATAATCAATGTAAAATTATTTGAAACAGTCAAATCCTATCACAGTACAATTTTATCAATTATTTACTACAAAAATTAATAATATTGTTCATATTAACATCGGAAGATTTTTATATGTACAATATTATTAATAAAATTTACATTGTTTCTTTTCTATGTGTTCTTGTTTTGTAATAACTTACGTAGAAAGTTTAATTAAACTTCCTTACGTAGAAAGTTTAATTAAAATTCTGTTGCTAAAACAATATAACTTAAAGTTCATAAGCACTCGAATTCGACCCATTTTTTATTAAAATGTTGACTTTAACATAAATATTATAAAATTGAATAACAGAACGCAGTTTTGAAAGCAATAATTTGCTCTTAACCACCAATCCTTCATTTTAGAGTTGGCCCAACATTTCGTTGTATTATATATAATAGCAGTACCAATATTATTTCAGAAAGTCAAATAATTCTTATTCTCGAATTATTCCAGTGAAATATCCAATTTTACACGATTAAGGGTGTGTGCTTATTCAAATTCCAGGGTTCGGGATTTTAAAAATCAAATCTCAAGATTTTTCGGGTTCCCGACTTTTTTCGAGTTTCGGGTATTTTTTGGGATTTCAAGATATTCTATTCTATAATCAAATACAGAATTAAAAAAAAAAACAAAAACAATTTTTTAAGACTAAACATTTATTTCAAAATTTTGCTGAAATTTTGTATTTTCCATATATAAACAAATTTTGATAAAATACAGTTTTACTGCTCAAACTTGGGTATAATAATTATTTTAAATCGCTAAAAATTATGCTAACGTATACAGGTTATCCCTTATAGTTTCAGAGATATTTTAATCGAAATAAATTTGTAGCCCACTTTAAGTCTTATTTATGTAAGTTATACATAAATATATAAATCATTAAAATCCTTTATATTAATTTAAATACTTTTTAAAAAATAAACATATTTTATTTTTAATTTTCCCAATATTTAATCTCTGATAATTCTTAAGTGTGTAAAGATAGCTACATATGCTAGCTACTTTTTCAACTTTCTGTTAATTCCGTTAACATAAAGTTAAGAGAACTTGTTTTGTTATTTCACAGAAATTGGTTCCGTTTTGTCATTAAAAATTTAAGTAATTGTCAATTGTACGGTCTCAGGTTTGATTTCAAATTAAATTCGTTTCAAAAATTTTATATTTTCATATCTAGCAAACTACGAAAAAATTACAAATTAAACGAAATTATAGTTGTTTTGTAACAAATTTATTTTTCAACTTTTAAAATGTTATTCAAAAAAAAAAATAATAAAAAATAAAAATAAAATAAATAAATAAAAATAAAACTACCATAATAAACTCTATTCAATTACATTTAAAAAATTCAATTAATTTCAGTGACTTCTCGTCTTATACAAAAAAAATGTAAAAAATCTAAAATAAAAATATTTAAAATATTTTATATTCTTTCAAGAAAATGAAAAGTACAAAATATTGTAAGTTTTAATTGAAAATAGCATCAAATACACCTAATAAAACTTAATGTTTTTCAGAGTCATGGTCGACTTAAGATGTCCCACATATTTTGGAAAAATTTATTTCTTTGAAAATAGTTAGAAACATAACAAAATCTTTGTGTAAAAATTTACTTGTTACATTTTCTTTTTAAAATTCGAAGCTACATTTCCTGGTGAATAGATTGAGAAGAATGGCGAAGGCAAGTCTGGTCACCCGCAAATATATAAGGTGTATTTTTTTCTTTTACATTTATGGTATTTTCACTTTAAGTTAATGTATGTGCATATTTATTTATGAATGTAATAGTTAACATAACTTATTTGCAATATTTTTGACAATAAATATATGTAAAAATGCGATTCAATATTTATTTTTTGATGGTAAATTAATTTTAAAATCATAAAAAACATTAGTTTTTTTGTAAGTAAAATTTTTAAAATTGATATAAATGAAAAAACATTTATTAATGAAATTGTTAGTAAAAAAATTAACATTTAAAAATAAATACAAATTTATTTGTATTAATTGAAAAAGTAAGCGATTAGCTTTTTAAAAGAAATTTAATTTGTTTTAAATATGTTTTTCTGTTGATTTTACCTACATAATTTTTTACTGTATAAGTTATAATTTTTAAATTTTGTTATATAAAAGGGTCCTTCTTAATATCAAGAGTCCTACATACTATCTAAAATGGACTTAACTAAAAAAGATGCTCTATTGAAGTCTAGTATGGAGATATGCTATACTCTTATAGAATATAGAACAAAGAAGATAATGTTTAGAGTTAATCATAATTTTGAGAAATAGGACTTCGAAAATTTTCCAAACTCCAATTTCTTCATATGAATGTTTTGTTTAGTATTAAATCGTGGGCAAAACGAAAAAAGATGTGTTATTGGGACCTTATACATATGAAAGCTGTATTAGAACAAAAAAAGAATGGTAAAAATTATTTATGATTTTGATGTAATTTCCAAGAACTAAATTGTGGAATAAATATCAAAGAATTTTAATCCTTTTGTATTCACATCATGAGATTGCAAGATTATATAAAAAACTAATTGCCATGAATAAACTTTATTTATTTAAGAAAGACATATTAAACACTATTTTTTAATATATGTGCGAAAATAGTATCATAAAAATTGTCACTAGATAGATGAAACTAAAGCAAAATGCAAAAAAAAACTTAACACATTAAAAAGATTTCTTCAAAATAAAATTTTTAGATAAAAAGAAAAGCAAACATTAGAACAACATATAATCAATTTATACCCACTTTTATTTCTACTCCATTTCTACCATCCTAAACATAACACAGTAAATGACCAGCATATGGGTAGACAGATATTCCTGAAATAATATTCAGACTGTGGACATTTATATATAGTAAAAAACAACCCTTTTTATTAAAAATGAGATATGTATGTGTAAATGGTGGAAAAGGATTAGGTCAAGTACGTACATTTACGAAGTGTCCAGTTATTTAAAACTTGTTTTCGCAAATGAAAAGCGTTTGTTTTCGCAAATGAAAATCTTTATTTGTGAAATGAACTTCATAAGTTTTGATTGAAATCTCTATATATATATATATATATATATATATATATATATATATATATATATATATATATATATATATATATATATATATATATATATATATATATATATATATATATATATATATATATATATTTATATAAATATATACAAATAAGTATATAAATAAGTATATATATATATATATATATATATATATATATATTTTACTTTCTTGAAGAGCATTTTTATTGACATCCCAGTTAGATTTCAATCAAAACTTAAGAAGTGCATTAGGGTTGGAATAAAGTGCCAAGTATCTGGGAATTCTCCTGGATAACAAGCTATGCTAGAAGAGGAACACACAGAAGAGGAACAGACGGCGCCTCAACGCCTACTACATATGCACGAAATCTATAGGCAAGAGTTGGGGGTGAAACCCAAGGTGGTACATTGGATTTACTCCTTGGTGCTAAAACCAATACTCTCCTATGTGTTTTGTGTGGAGGAAGGCAATGGACACAAGGATTCGAAGGGATCTTCTGTCGTAGGTGCAGAGGTGTGCTGCTTTGGCCATCACGGGTGCGATTAGGAGCACGCCACAGGCGGCCCTGAATGTAATTTTCAACCTAAATTGAGGAGTGTCTGAGGAGAGCCATAGATTTTTTAATTGGACACTATCGCATTGGACACTGGCCATGAAGTGAGACTTGGGCAGATTGGCAATTTTTGGATGGACTGGAGGACTTGGCGGTCATAGAACTCATCCTGAGGTTAAGCTGGCTACTGGAGTCAACGGCTATACGTGAATAGAATATTTTGGAGGACTATATTTATCTCTTTTCTTCTTCCCTCTCTTTGTGTTATTTTCTTTTTTTCTTATTCGATAATCAATAATGTTCTTTCTTACTTCTCTCTCTCTCTTTTACTAGTCGATTATTAGTTCACCGAGTAAAGGTGTTCATTTTTGATGTGACAATAATGCACACCACCTTTCCCTACCTATCTATCTCTCTCTCTCTATATATATATATATATATATATATATATATATATATATATATATATATATATATATATATATATATATATAGATGGTAAGTATCTATATAGCATAAAAACCTTTAATCTCGTAAATACTTTTGGATCTTTTTCAAGTTATCAGAAAATGTTTACAGTATTTTATTTAATTCCTATTAAATTCTTATAGACTAAATTGTATATAGATATTAAAAATTTTAATAAATGGTTTTGAACCACACCGGGGGTTTTCAGCAATTTTTATTTTCAAATATTAAAAAATTTATTAATTTGTATAAATTTCAGATAAAGTACACATACACAATAAATTGTTTGCAAACTAATAAATTATTTTGAAAATTTTTATTCATTTAATTAAAGTATAATTATTGAGAGATTTTTATGAAGAAAACAGAATATGAACAAAAAATTACTCTTTTATTTGTACAATTTACAACCATTCATACTTGAAAAGAGTAGTTTGTAAGATCAAGAGATACTAAAATAAATTTTTATTTTTATTTGGTTATTTTCGAAATATTGCGCTTGAGCATTAAAGCTTATTTGTAAGAAAAGAAAAGCAAATAACACTCAAAATACACTAAAGTTTGCCTTAAAAAACATTCAGTATAACACAATTAAGTTTCCAAGCAAATTAAATTTTGGAATGTAAAATCTTGGAACTTTATTGGAATGCATATTATATTCTGAATTGTTAAAAAAATCAATTAATAACTATTCCCAACTCATGAACAACAATAAAAACCGGAAGATTTTCCCAGGAGGGAACCTTCAATAATACCAGGTGACAAAAACAACCTAACAAAGTAATAATCACACTAAGTCTAGAAGACGTATGGAATCATCGATTGCCAAGTTCTTCTTCAATTTCAAGTCAAGAAATAAATGCATTTTTTTACTACTGGTATATCAACGGAAAGATTTTCCCTAAGGAAGAAGCTCTAACAACTTCGAAACCGTTACAAAAAAGTATGAAGAATATAAGAAAAATTTACATTCTTCAAAGAAATTCATAAGGGTTGAATGAATTAAAACTGCTAAATGAACACAAAATTTTTTTATGAGTCGTCTCAAACATTGCAGACATTGTTAAAAATACAAGAAACTCTTTTTAAACAACGCCCAATTTCATTCACAACACATTAAAAATAACTAAATAATACTTTTCTGTATTTTATAAATAAACTTTTTCTAATATCTGCAATTAATTTGTTTATAAATAAAAATCATCCTTTTAATGTGCCCTCCACCATGTAGCGAAGGGGCAATATAAACTTTTCCATTCCGTGTGTAACGCTAGGGAGGAATGATCTAAGACACCATAATGAATAAGTATAAAACAAGCAATCTTAAAAAGTTATCAAAATCGATTCAGAAAAAAACTTATATATATATATATATATATATATATATATATATATATATATATATATATATATATATATATATATATATATATATATATATATATATATATATATATATATATATATATATATATATGCATGTAATGCACTACTATATATGAAATATAATAGGAGTTAATAAAAACCATAATTTAAATACAGGAACAACTTTTGTTCTTACCTTATTTAGTCACAAGGATATGAATAAAACTCCAACTGCTATAGTATTTAAAAAATATGAACACTGCAAGATCATTCACTTAAAAACGGAGACTTTTTCCTCTTTGCAAATTATAAAATTGGAAAAAGTTTTCAAAGATTAATTATTAAAGTATATTATTCAACACAAGCTATTATTGTCGTAGCACATAAACCTGCACTTAAAATTTAATAAAACATTTCATACTCAATTGTTTTCACACAAGTTATTATAAGCGACATAATATTTGCATTACTGTACTTAAACATCAATTAAAAAAAAAAAAAACAATTATATTGAATAAAATTTATATCTTTTCCTCATCAACTTCACAAATTTAATTTTAAATGGCAAATTAGCAATGTTTATTACAATTACAAAAAATAGCGGTAAACAAATAAAATCAGGGATGTGCTGCAGTAAAGCAGAGTTGCTATTTAACTTATATTTTATTTCGTATAAGGTAACTTTTACTGTGGTATATTTTAAATTTAAAATATTCCACATTAATTTTACTTGAAGGAAACAGAGATGTGGCAGCCCCTAACCTTTTACACTTTTATGTTATTGTTGGTATAAAAAATTAAGGAATTCGATTTGAAAAATAAAACTAAAATGTTTGTCATTTTCGAATATTTGTTGTGGGGAGTCCTATCTCCAATTATTTTCAAAAATTACACCCATAATTTTAAAAGATTATAATTTTTTAAGACTTAAATTCACCCTAGTTGAAAAATAAAACAAAAATGTTTGTCATTTTCGAATATTTGTTGTGAGGAGTCTTATCGCCAATTATTTTCAAAAATTACACCCATAATTTTAAAAGATTATAATTTTTTAAGACTTAAATTCACCCTAGTTTTTTATTTTTGAAAGTGAAAACCAGTTTAAATTGATTTCTATAATTATCAAAAAGGTATATTTAACACTTTATTCGAGTTGCACCTAGCAATTTTTAAGTTCACCCAGATTGAATGCATGAACGAAGAATCTTAGTGGCAACACTAACCTAAAATTAAAAACCAAGCGAAATGAATTCGCCGTAAAGTATCATAAACAAATAGCTGTCACTTATTTAGTCCGAACACACGTGTATATATTGTTATTAAAATATGGTAAAAGCGGTGGCATATTTATTGTGATTATAGAGTACAATTACAAAGGAATAATTTAAGATTATTGAAACAAGAAGTTTGAGAATTGAATTTGTATTTTATACCAAATGGTAGTTGTTAATTATTTTTAAATGATATATTTTAGCTAAAATTTACATCTTACAGGGGAAACAAAAGAAAACTCAAAAGGTTAAAAAACAAAGAAATGCTCAATTAAAACGGTTATTGAAACCCACGGATTCGCGAATAAAAGAAGAATTGCGTAAAAAAGGGAAATTGCCAATTAATCTCACAGAAATAAAAGTTAATCAGGCACCACAACAAAGTTCGGCATTATTCTTTCATTACAATACTCAATTGGGACCACCATATCACATTATCTTGGATACAAATTTTATTAATTTTAGTATAAAAAATAAATTGGATATAATACAAGGAATGATGGATTGTCTCTATGCGAAATGTGTACCATATATCTCTGATTGTGTTCGCGCTGAATTAGAGAAATTGGGAAACAAATACAAATTAGCATTAAGAATTATATCTGATCCTCGGTTTGAAAGATTGCCATGCCTCCACAAAGGCACATATGCTGATGATTGTATGGTGGAACGTGTTAAGCAACACAAGTGTTACATTGTGGCAACAAATGATAAAGATTTGAAAAATCGTATACGTAAAATACCCGGCGTACCAATTATGTACGTGGCGGCTCACAAATATGCTATTGAACGTATGCCAGAAGCATATGGTGTGAAAGCCTAGTCCTACTAGATGAATGAATATAATTGTATACTGTAAAAAATATTTAAAATTGATATATTTATTGGATCTGTTCGCATTTGTTAGAACTATGTAGTTTATTAACAGATATAATGTTTACTCTGTTGAGCTTTTAGTTTTGTGCTACGATTATTTGGTGGTTACTATCGGCACCAAAAAAAAAATAATAATAATAATGATCGACCCCCGTATAAATATATTTTCTAATTTGTGATTAGAGTGCTCATATGATATTTTTAAGTAAGATTGTATGATAAATAATGGACCGATTAGATCATTTAAGATTATTATTAGACTTATGTCAAGTTTCAAATTATAATAAAATTTTGCCCATAATATTAAGTTATGTTTACTCATTGTAAATCTGTATGTATGTGTGTAAATTTTTTGGAAATAATTCTATTTATTTTGGAAATAATTCTATAACATTCGAACTAATGAATATTTTTAAAAATTGCACATGGACATTCTTGAAGGTGTTTTCCAATTGATTTGGAGAAAGACATGTTTGTAGTTGGTGCTGGGGCCGAGAACTGAATCTCTAAAGTTGGTAACCTCGGTAATGACGATTTTTATAATCTCTAAAAATTTATTTATGATTTGATTAAAAAATATTTAATGCCTTATAATTCTCTACAAAAATACGCATACTTCTGAGAGTTTTTGTGCAAGAACCATATATGTGGCTTCAGTAAAAATTTATATTATTTTGAAATTTAGAAGAAAGTTAAATTAAACAATTTCTGGACTTTTCTCTCAATTCTGAAGGGATTTCTAATGTTAATAATAAAGGATTGAGGTATGTCCGTCCGGCTGACTGTTCATGTAAAGCTTTAGATCAAAGTGCAGGTAATATTTATTTTTTGGTGGTACATTATTACATATATAGATCGCTGGAATGGATTATTTTGCCTAAACATTTCTAGATATAAAGCAACCATAATAAGTATCGTAATATTATTAAATAATATGCTTACTTTTATGAGAATCTGTCGATTATTTTCCATAATCCCGTACAACCCCCACTTTCGAAATAGACTGCATAAACTTCATATATACGTTAATATTTTACTTAATACTATGAGGCTCAGCTTATAATTCCCTATTGCTCCCATATAACACTTTGGAAAAACGTTTTAATACGCATAAATCTCAAAAATGTTATAATATTAATGTATTAAACATTTTAGCACAAATCCGATGAACCAAACTATGGTCGCTTTATAACTTTTTGTATGTACTATCAATATCCAACAATTTGATGTAGAGTACTTCAAAGTAGGCTTGACCGACTATATTTTTCTAACTTGCTTTTAAATATAAGAACATAGAAATATTTTATGAAGATAATCAGCTCTCACAAAATTTTATTTAAATGTGATTTATTAGTGTAGCAAAAATTATTTAAATGCGCAATGAAATTGAAAAATATGTATTTAGTGTTAACACATTAAGAGTAAACATATTTAAAGATTTATTAGGGTGATTAATTAATGATTTGGAGATATAAATGTTATGGGTTGTTTCCTGAAAAATTACAAATCTTAAGAAATAGTATTGACAATATCGTCAATTTTTAAAATTGAACGTATAGTTTCTGTTGCCAACGATATAGCCGAAATACTGACTAAAGCAGGCTGGACGACATTTTCAGCCAAAATGTCTGTTATAGCCCCTTTACGTACATTAATACCAGCACTCTTTTCACCCTGGGCATGACGATTACGCAACTCTGTAACAGTGGCAATAGGATTTAAACCAGCATTTTCTGCCAATGTAGATGGAATAACTTCTAAAGCTTCAGCAAAAGCCCGGAAACAGTATGCATCAACACCCTCTACAGTTTGAGCATATGCCGCTAACTGTAAGGCCATCTCAATTTCAGGAGCACCGCCTCCAACTATTTGAGCACGTTTTTTAACTAAACAACGTACAACACATAAGGCGTCGTGTAGAGAACGAGCGGCTTCTTCCAGCACCAATTTGTTGGAACCACGGCAAATAATCGATACAGTACGACCTGGATTTTGAATACCAGTAATCTTTACGAATTTATTGGTTCCACTCGAAACCTCCTCAACCAAATCGGCATTAACGAGATTTTCGGCAACAAAGTGATCCAAAGATGCAATAGGGCGACAGTTTAAAGTCTTGCAAACAAATTCAATATCCTCACGTTCGACATCCTTAACAACCAAACACTTGATTTTATCTAAGAAATGCTGAGCCAAATCAGAAACGGCATCACTATGAAAATATTAAATTTTTAACTTCTTAAAAAGTTAGGAAATTTTTTGGACAAACATACCGCAAAATAGATTTCTGTACTAAAAGAACATTGCATCCAGCCTTTTTAATTTGTTTGACAATATTAAGTATATAGGCGCGTTCCTCTTTCAATACTCGATCCATTGCAGCATAATCCGAAACAATAACACTGTGGTCCATCTATTATAATATTAATAGTAAAAAAATATAATTATAGAAAGTAATGACAATAGGGGAAAAATAAAATAATTAAGTTACTTGATTTTAAACTTTATGAACACAAGTAAGACGGATTAATAAAAAATTATTTACTACTGTTGAAATTTAAGATCAATACTTACATCTGTTTTAGGTGCCGAAATGCAAAATTGGATCAAACCAATTTTGGCTTTTTCAATCCGCTTGGGGGCGTTAGTACCAGCTGAGCGAGATGTGAAAACCAATCCGTCAATTAACTCAGTATCCTCAACAGTTCCTCCTAGGCTCTGAATAACTTTAATGTTCTTTAAATCAACAGCTCCCTCACGACCCGGTTCTGTCACTTTTAAAACAGCATCTACAGCTATTGGAGCTAGTAAACTACTCTGTTGTGACACAACCTTGGAGTTTAAGGAAGTTGAGGCACTCTTAATCAAAGTTTCACGATCATTCAACTCTATGAGAGTCGACATTTCATTTAAAATGTCAATTGCTTTGTTAGAACATCGCTGGAATGAATCCGATATTGCAGTGGGATGAATGCCCTTGTGCAATAACTTTTCGCAGGCCTCCAACAAAGCACCAGCAATAACAACAACAGATGTGGTACCATCACCAGCTTCAACATCCTGAGCACGGGATAATTCAACGAGCATTTTAGCTGCTGGATGCAAAACATTCATTTGTTTCAAAATGGTAGCACCGTCATTAGTAATAGATACTTCACCATTGCTTGCTTGAATCATTTTGTCCATCCCACGAGGGCCTAAACTAGTACGAATCGCATCAGATACAGCTGGAATTAAATAAAAACAATAATGAGCAGATTGTTCTTTCGTACATCTTGTATGTATCACGCGACAACATTGTTTTAATTTGATAAAGTATTTCATTATAAACAAAAAATTGAGATTATCTTAAAATTTAGGTTACTTTTCTTAGTTTTTTATTTAAGAAAAAAATCATGTTTAATCACATGAGTCATGTAAAAAGAATTTTCGAGAATATTTTTAATCTTTCTTCTTCACATTTTTGCAACCGAAAGCCGGATAAAACTCTAACAAAAAAATCGTCCCAGTTTTATAATGTGCAACTTAAACAGCTGCTAAGAAAACCATAACTTTTCTTGTAAAAATCACATAATTTTTTAATAAATCGAATATAATGACAAATTTTAATGAACAAATATTATATTTTTAATAATTATATTTCAATAAAATGATTTATTTATAGTAGATATAAAAATTTTTCTTTAACCTTTGGCTGCTTGAATATTCGAGAGACGAACATCGGTTGGTTTCGATTTATCTTTAAAGGCTTGGCCTTTAGGTTTCAAAGCAACGTTTCCTGCTTTTGGGGCCATTATTTCAAATTTATTTTGGTATTGGTACTGTTTATAACTTTTGTTTTAATAAATTACTGGATTCCTTGCGATTTATTCCCGTAAAATAACACAGAAGAAATTGCTGCTTCGTGGAAAAAATGCAATGAATTTCTGCGGCAATCTCTCACAAAAATCTGCGTCTAGATTTTCAACGGCGGCAGCTCACTCAAATTTAACGTTTATATCAAAATGAAATTATAAATTTATATTTGTTTTTTTATTACGAAGACAACAATAAGTTTATTATGATTTAAATTATTTAGATAAATTTAAGACAAGAAATTATTTTAATTTATGCTAAATGTTTACTTACAAATTTCTTTTTTTGGTATTATTGATTTTTTTACATTTTATTTAATTTTTCGCATTTTAATGAAATAAATAAATTTGATAGTTGCATATATATAATACAGATGTTGACGTATAGACTGCATGTATCGCTTTGTTTCAGTATATCCTAGTTGATTAATAGTCCGGTAACTCTTTTTACTTGCCCAAATGTCAAAGTATTCACATGCTACATTGTAATTCTAACTAGAATTTTTATATGTGCATTTCTCATTTCCCATTTTCTCTCTTGTTTTTCGTGCTTCGAAAATAATAAATTTTTTAATTTTTACTTTAAATTACATAAATTTAATTTTTATTCAAATTACAATTTGTAGATAATAAAAAAGTAGACAACAACCTGTATATTAATTTATATATCTTTGGCAAGGTTAAAAAATTAACAAGAAAACACAGAAATTGGTCAAGGCATTTTAAAATTATTGTAGAGGTTAGTGAAGTTTGCTGTACTGATTTTTTTTTTTGTAAACCAAAATCGATTTTTTGTGAATGAACGATATGATTACTAATTTCTTTAAAAAGAATATTGAAAAATGTTTGAACCTTTTTTTTAAAGGAAAGTAAAAGATGTCTACAACATATAAATTTGGTTCTGTAAAATTGACAAAATGGCAATTGGCCGTTTTGGTAGGAACTCCTTTAGCTATTGGTATGGGTGTCTATGTATTCAAAAAGATGAACGCTGAGGAAGGAACAGAAGACGGGGATAATAAAAAGAGGATTCTAAAGTCGAAACAATCAATAGACTCTAATAAACAGTCATTATCGATTGATGGTACCAGCGAAGATAAAGAATTGGAAAAAAATAAAAAGAAAGTTGAGTTGGAAAATGAGAAATTATCACCTCTTAAAGAGGCTACTATGTTCAAAAATGAGGGTAATGTTTGTTATCGCAATGGTAAATTTGATGAAGCTATCAGTTTCTATGACAAAGCTATTGACAAGTGTCCAAAAGAGAATAAAACAGACTTGGCCATATTTTATCAGAATAGAGCAGCTTCATATGAAATGTTACGTAAATGGCCTAAAGTAAAAGAAGATTGTACGAAATCGTTGGAATGCAATCCAAGATATGCAAAGGCATATTTTAGAAGAGCGAAGGCATTTGAAGCTACAAATGAAATGTCTGAATGTTTGGATGACGTTACTGCTACATGCATTCTAGAAATGTTCCAAAACAATAATACTATAATGTATGCAGATCGTATATTAAAACAAACAGGGCGTGAGGATGCTGAAAAAGGTATGAAAGATAAAATACCATTATTACCCTCTAAAAGTATTATTAGCAATTACTTGCGCTCTTTTGTTGCTGATCCTTTGCAAACAATACGTTTGCCAGAGTCAGAATTTTCGCAAGAAAAGTTACATGGTTTTGCTCGGGCCAAAAAAGCTTTAGATATGCAAAATTATGATCAAGTTATAGCCGCATGTACTGAAGAAATTGAATCATCTGAATCTGAATCTCAATATAAAACCGAGGCTCTTTTGTTAAGAGGTACCTTCCATTTATTGTCGGGTTCATTCAATGAAGCCAAACAAGATTTAGATGCTGTTATAAACAATGGTGAGTCGACAAAAAGCCTCATTTTTACTTTTACAGTTTTTAATGTATGTATGCATATATACATATATGTATGAAAACATTGTAGGTAGAAGTAGATGTATCTACATATAAATTTAGTGTTAAAATTTTTATTCATTTTATTATAGATAATGCGGATACAAAATACAAATGTTATGCCTTGATTCGACGTGCTTCTTATTTTATTCAATTGGAACAAAAAGATTTTGGATTATCTGATTTTGCTCAAGCTCAAAAACTTGAACCAGAAAATCCAGATCTGTATCATCAAAGAGCACAAATTTACATATTACTAGATCAACTGCCTGAAGCTCTTCAGGAATTCGAAAAAGCTGTAAAATTGGCACCTCACAATGCCATGGCATTCGTTCAAAAATGTTATGCAGAATATCGTTTGGCTTTGTTGTCCCAAGATCAAATGCGTTTAATGATGGTTATGAATGAATTTAAGAATTCTATTGAAAAATTTCCCGATTGCGTGGAATGCTATAGCTTAATGGCTCAAGTATTAAGTGATCAACAGCAATTTCAGCAAGCAGATCAATTCTATGAAAAAGCAATTAAAATGGCTCCAGAAAATGCTTCACTTCTGGTACACCGTGGCATCATGATATTACAATGGATAGGGGATATTGAAAAAGCTGTGGGTTTAATGCATAAATCTATTGAAGTAGATGATAAATGTGAACTGGCCTATGAAACTTTGGGTACTATAGAAGTGCAAAGGGCGAACTTAGATAAGGCAGTAGATTTGTTTAGTAAAGCTATTAAATTGGCTAAAAGTCGGGCAGAACTTTGTCATTTGTATGCTCTGCGAAATGCGGCTGTGGCTCAAATTAATGTTACACGCAAGTTGGGAATTGATATGTCGACGATATCGACTCTTGCGCAAATGGGTATATCCCAAACAACTAACTAAAAATTTTAAATTAATTTATAATTTTAATATTAAAACTAAAACAAACTTAATAATATTGTTATTTTTATTTAATTTTTTTACGTATATGTATATATACTAATGATCATCTTTATTCAATTAAATTTTAATTTATGATAAATTAAAAGGAATTACACAATATGCCATAAAATTTTTTCTTACTGACATTTATACATTGACAATAAATATGTTATAATCAACACTTGTTTTCAAGTATGTTTATATATAGACATTCGCCCAATGATTAGAGTGAAAGAAGTTCATAACAGTCATTGCTGTTTTTAATATTCACTTATTTGAATTATAATGGAACATAGCCGTTAAAATTGAATTATATTGTTCTTCTTAGGGAAAAAACTTCCGATTATTGCAACAATCGTTGAGTTCACAGTCTTTGGAAGACTCGAATCGTTTCGGAACGGATATCCAAATGCTATGGGAACAAGTTATTTTAATTGTGATTTTGCAAAAATTGTGTTACCCCTCAAATCATAATAATCTACAATTAAAACAAGAATTCGGTCCAGACTGACTATACTTTCCTAGCCTACAATGTCGGATATAAATTAAAGCTATGAAAATTAATGAACGATCCTCGTATAATTGATTTTCTTAATTATGTTTATATATGCAGTACATTATTTTAATACTTACATTTATAAATCGATAAAATGCTTTTTTCTGGGGGATTATACCGGATCTAAATATATTATTAACCAACTCCTGTAAAATTTCGTTCATCAATTTGTGGTCATATTTTTTTTCAATTTGACATGATATTTAATAATATCTACACTTATATTAGATATAAGCCATTGAAAGTGATATCTGGAAGAGGGATTATGTGGGATCTATGATAAATAATGAATTAATTTTCATATAAATTGACATAAAAAGTGCTACAATTTTTTATGTCCGTTACAACTTGCACAGACGCATAATACCCCAACAACCTATTGTGGTATTGGGTATTTAAATATTCAAATTTTTATTGAAAATTAGTTAACAAAGTACTTTTTAACAAGTCTTTTGTAGGTAAAATAAATCAATCCAGAGCAATAAAATTCTCAAAATTTATTAAATATTTATTTTTAACATTTTTTATTTTTTATTAAAAAACAACAATTTTTAAATGTTATATAAAACGTTAATTAACAAAAATGTGTAATATTTAAATTGTAGAATATTTGCTACATAAAAATATATAACATTATACTCCCACCAACAAAAGCATTACATTACAAAAGATTTTTTTAAATGAGGTGATAGGAAAATTTGTAGTAAAAAGTATGTACAATATATCTAACTGCCAATAAAAGAACAATAGTGATGTAGTAAATACGTACAATCATTTTATGCTATGATTGAATACTTAATTTTTTGGCTTCGGTTCATTCCATGGCTGTATTTCTCCAGTTCCACAAATACAAAAAAACACCGCACTTGAAAATAGAATAAAAGCAGCAACGCAAAAAACCAGACGCCACTCTTGTATCGTGGTCTGTAACAAATATGTATTTAAAACATCGAGTTTCTATTATATTTGGATACTTACATTTGGGGTCATTAGGCCAACAGAATACGGAGCTAAAATTCCAGTAAACGCACCAATGCCATTTGTAATAGCCATTAGAATTCCTGAATAGTTTGGACTTAAATCATTTGGCGTAAGTCTTACGCCAGCATAATAAAAACCCATTGAACCCAAACACAAACAAAAATGTAATATGACTTGAAATTTATCACATCCAGCAAATGAAGCAAGAATAGAAAACAAAGCGGGAGCAATTGCTCCTACAGAAGTCATAATCTTTCTTACTACCGTTATGGACAAAAATTCATGTTTAATGAAATAATCAGATATGATACCAGCAATTATTGAAATAATCCACATTAGTGCAAATGGTAAAGAGGAGTATAAAGCGTTCGTTCTAATAGGAATTTGCATAACATCATTTAAATATTTTGGCAAATCTGTGACCAATATATAAAATGCCCAATCATGACCAACTTGGGCAACTAGCATGGCATAGACTGGCATGCTGGTAAATATTTGTTTCCATGGCGTAAAACCTAAATCTCTGCGTCGCGCGATTAAACCCATTTTTTGTATTAAATATTCCTTCTCGGATAATCTTATAAATGGATGTGAAGCTGGGTCACTGAAGCAAAAGCATGTCTTGACAAAAAAAAAAAAAAATATATATATATATATATATATATATATATATATATATATATATATATATATATATATATATATATATATATATATATATATATATATATATATATATATATATATATATATATATATATATATATATATATATATATATATATATATATATATATATACATCAAAATTGGACAAGCCGTTAAATCGAATCAGAGTATTAAAATGAGGTATGACGAAGTTGCAGCAAATTAGCGAATATTTAAATTTGTTAAAATATGTGTTAATGTAAGTCAATACTTACAAAAAATATAAACCAAAGAATTGTTAATCCACCAAATGTATAAAATACTGAGGGCCATGTGCTTTTTGTTAATAAGTACCCTGATAATAAATTTCCAATAATTGTGCCCATTTGTCCGCCGCCTAAAATTGCAGCACCAATCACTCCTCTTTCATTTTTCGGCACCCAATTAGCAATCAAAAAGGTTAACGCTGGAAAAGTGGTTCCCTCTCCCAATCCCATTAGAATTCGAATTATAACTAAACCCACATGTTCGGCAAAATTAATTGTTAAAGGCGTTAATAGTGTGAATATTGCGGTAAATAAAAGACCCAAGCTTAAAACCCATTTCGCACCAAATGTTTTGGCAAATTCACCTCCTGGTATATGGGTAATTACGTAGCCTATATAAAAGGAACTTAAAATAAAACCTTGCAATGATTGCGACCAATTATGTGTCCCGGAAATTGGCTGTAAAACGAAATCTATAAAAATTAATTAAAATATATTATAGGTAACCTTCTAACCATTTCAGTTTCTTTAAAATTTGTTCCCACAATTGGACAATGTGTTGTAGAGAAATTTTCGTCAGAGTAATTGCGGGGTATTACTAAGGCTGGAATGGTCATGGACAAACAAATTCGCATTGTATACGCATTTACAGCTGCGAAGAAGCCCATAATCATCAAAATGAAACGTTGAGGTATAAAAATATCTATGAAAGAAAAAATCAAGAAAAATATTACCATATTTTACAAAAGAAATCGACTTACAATTTGAAAGCTTAACACCCCATTGAGGTTGTGGTTTCTGTTGATAATCAGATGTATCTATCATATTGATTTTTTAAATATTTTGATATTTTCTTGTATAGATTAGACAAATTGTTTGCATTTAAAAAAGTTTTTTTTTCTAATATCAAAATTTTTCATATTTTTTTCATCGAAAAACTTACAACTTTGTGATGATAACCAAAATGTCGATATCTTTTTATTTTGGCGTATTTAAAAGTTAAATTCATTTATTTATTAATATCGATGTTTTATTTTTTACAAATTTGTGGTGATAATAATAAAATTGTTCTTGAAAAATTAAATAAAACAACTAAGAATGCTTTATATGGCTGTGCAGAATCTTTTATACTAGCTACCACGATCAGTTTATGAACAATTGAACACAACCAAAAATATGTTTGTAAAGGAAAACTACTCCCTCATACCCTAAACCAAGATTGCGTCAATTTTTATTAAATTTTCTGTAACAGTTTCAGGGATATGTTATACAATATATTATCGTTTGTAAATTAAATATCACTTCCGCGTGTCCTATCCAAAATAGTTTGTTTTAAAACATTAATTACACTTTAATCATAACGATTGGAACTTCTTTATACTTCTTTATTTGTTCATATCCAACATTGTCACGGTCACAAAAATAATGCGGATTAAATAAAATTTGGCAAAATTTTTTAAAACTATATTAAATAAATTAATTATAATTTATAGTTTAATTCATCTTTCTACAATTCATAATCATAAAAATTGGACAAGTAAAAAAGTTACAGTAAAAACAAATATGTAACAAGTTTTAAATAAGTTTAAATTTTAATAGAAAAATCTAAATAATTAAAAAAGTATTGAATTTATTTTCAATTTAAAATTATACAATATTAAATGTTAACTAAAATTATTTATTTGTTCAAATACAAAAATTTTACATCAAAAGTGGAACAGTAAACACTCATTACTTACAGAACAATGATAGGTAAAATTGAGGGAAGAAACTATTATAGTTTAAATATATTAATTTACATTGTCTTATAAATATGTAGACATAGTTTTAAGTAATTGTAAATATTTTTCAGTACATTGCACTAAAAAGAATATCACATACATTTATTGTATCAAAGCCAGTGTTATGGTTTAAATTATATTATACTTATACGAATTGTAATAAATCGTAATATATTATCTGAATTTTAAAACTTTTGAAATTTAATATTTTTCGAATATATCATCTATAAGCTTAATCACAAAAAATTACATAATCCCTGTTAACTATAATAATTACTTTAAGTTTCAAAAAATAAAAAACGGATCATTATATTAATATTTAACTGTTTTTCTTATAAATAAATTATTGAATTTAAATATTATTAATTATCTAATATAATTACAGTATAACGAAATATTTGGTATTTTTCTTTTTCATAAAAATAGCAGTTATAATAAAGTCTAATTTTTCTTCATCTAGATACAAATTTAGTAACGCTGAAATGCAAACTTTAAAATGTAATAGGTTTGTCTGCAATTTCTTAGTTTTTCCTGATATTTATTTACATTGCAATTTGAAATCGTTAAGAAAATAATTTAATTTAATTTAATACATTTAATTTGATCCCACTGTAAAACAGTCTTAAAATTTCTCATTATTTTTTTTTTCGGCGCGTTCTTCAGTTTCAAAATCTTTATTCTTAGGTTGAGGATCATTGTACGGTTGAACCTCTCCTGAAGCCCAAATACTGTAAATGATAGCTGTGACAACAAGAACAGCAAATGCTACCCAGAATACCAAACGCCATTCCAATAATGTAGCCTAAAAGTAAAAAATTATTTTCCAAATGTAGACCTATGAATACCAATCCAAAACTACTATTTACTTACATTTGGTGTCATTACACCTACTAAATATGGTGTAATTACTCCGGTTATAGCACCAATACCATTCGTGATCGCCATCAGAGTACCAGCATAATTGGGACTCATGTCGAGGGGGCTTAGTTTCATACCAGCATAAAATGCCCCCATAAGACCCATACAAATAGTGAATAATACCACAACAGCAACACGATCACAACCAGCATAGGACGCAGCAACCATAAAAATGGCAGGACCAAACGCAGCTTTAAAATATAAAATAAAAATAAAAATAACATTATCATAAAAATATTTAATACTATATCATATATATGTTTTCTTTAAAATGAATTACATACCTATTCCAGTCATTAATTTACGAGTATTGGTAATATTTAATATGCCTCTAGTCATCAACCAATCACCAACGAAACCAGAAGAAATGGAAAAAATCCACATCATGACATAAGGCAGCGATGAATATAGTCCGTTGGCCTTAATAGAGAATTGCATGACATCAGACATGTATTTTGGTAAGTCAGTAACCATGATGTAGAAGCCCCAATCATGACCAATTTGAGCACAGACTAAAGCAATCATCGGCATACTAGTTAGAATAGCTTTCCAGGGCGTGGGTGGCAAATTGTCATTGCGTACAATTGAACCCATTTCTCGTTCTAAATATTCACGTTCGCTGGGTTTGATATATGGATGAGATGCAGGGTCACTGAAGCATAAAAAACACTAAAAAACACTAAAGTGTTGCAGAAACACGAATATCGCCGTATTTTGTATAAGTACTTACAAAGAAAATGAACCACACTACACCTAAACCACCAAAAAGATAGAACACCACTGGCCAATCGTAAGCATCAAGTAAAACTCCTGACAGTAAATTACCTAAAATAGTACCAACTTGTCCTCCACCTAACACTAAAGCCCCCAATTTCCCGCGTTCCTTAATTGGTACCCATTGAGATAGTAGCACACTCAACGCCGGGAATGTGGTGCCTTCGCCCAAGCCCATCAAAATGCGAACAATAATTAGGGCGGTTGAACCTCCCTCAGTGATAGCAATTGGAGTAATAAGTGTAAAAAAAGCTGTCGATAAAATACCTAAGCCCAAAGTCCATTTTCCACCGAATTTTTCAGCTAATAAACCACCGGGTATGTGAGTTACAATGTATCCAATGTAAAATGACGATAGTATTAGTCCTTGTAACTTTTCAGACCATTCATATTCTCCGCCGCTCTAAAATAAATTAAAATATATGTTTATTATAAAAATCTCTTTTTATCTAAAGTTTTTTATACTGGGGTAAAAATTTACAAAATTATTATGAAAAATACGATGTTTATTCAAATTTTACCGATGATTCTGAATCCAAATCATCAGCTGGACAAACTGCCGTATCCCCAATCTCAGAATGATTTTTCTTTACTACTAATTCGGTGATGGCAATTGATAAGCTGATGCGCATTGTATAAGCGTTTAAAATGGCAAGAAATCCCATTATGGCCAATATGACTCGTTGAGGTATTAAAAAATCTGTAACAATTTAATACAAAATGTGTGATAAATATATAAAGGAACTTAAAGTTATGATATTTTTAACCTGCAAAACGGGGTGGTAACAATAAAGTTATACACCAATCTGGAAAAAATTTATCTATAAAAAGTAAATTTATAGAATTTATTTAGAATTGTAAATATATAATTTGAAGACGCTTCTAGATGAAATTTATTATATACTCGAAAGGCTACAAAATTTCGATAACACCAGGAGTAGAGGTACCCCCATACAAAACAAATATTGATAATCGAATATCTAAAAAAATTTAATAGCGAAAATTTTCATATTTGGTCGGCTGGTATCAGATTGAGAAGATTCTTCCATACTAAGAAAATATTGATCACCGAATATCTAAAGAATAACTTTATCGAGAATTTTCAAATTTGGTCCCAATAACTTTTTCAAGGATCAAATTTTGATCATCTAGATATTCGATGATCAAACGAGGATTTTCAAACTTGGTCCCAATAATTTTTCAAGGAATCTTTTTACGAAGCAAAATGTCAGACAGATAGGGTCAGGGGAATAGGTAGTCCTCATACAAGGCAAATATTGATCATCGATTATTTAAAAACCTATATCAGCGAGAATTTTCGAATTTGGTCGCAACCAATTTACTAAGGAACTGTTTTGGTAGACAAAATGAAGGACAGATAGGTTTAGGGGGAGAGGTAGCCTCTATAAAAAGAAAGTGTTGATAGTCGAATGTCAAAAGAAAACTATACCGAGAATTTTCAAATTATGTGATTTGTGGAATTTCTTTCGAGATCTAAGATTGACGAGAGTTTCCGTGCAGCAAAGCGCATCTAAAAAAGCTAGTCTATAAATAAAAATTAATCTGTTTTCTTTTGTTGAAATTTTCACAAAATGATCTCAATATATCTAAAAGTAATATAGGCTATACACATATAGGATGAATAGAATCAGGGAAGAGGCAGAACTTATAAAATGTAAAAATCAGTTATGAAATATTTAAGTCAGAGTATTGCTTCATCTCAATTACTTTCTGGGCGAATAGTTTTACTGAATAGGATTAGGGGGATAAGTAGATTCCATGCCAAGTAAATATTAATTATAGATTATCCTAAGAACTATTGAAATGAGAATATATAAGACTTAGTTTCAATTTCTCAAGGAATTGTTTTGATGGACAAAATGAAGAACGTTATGGTAATAAATCCCAATCACTTTTTTAAAGATTGGGGTGATAAGGCCATGACGACAGGCACACTTAATGCAACGCGAATGTTACTAGGCGAATATTTAAGGAACTTTTACAGCTAAAACATTTTTCGGAACCTAAGACAGAGTAGAGTCATTGTGCTGCTGTGCCAGGTGAAACCTAGTATAATAAAAATTTACTTAGTCTTTCTTCCAATAAATATCAAAAATGATGTTTTAATTCTAATAGAACACAGTCTATTAAGAAAGTTATGAAATACACGGAATGTGAACAAATATAAATACGTTTTTAAGTGAATTTTAAAACTTCAAAATACTATATGAAGTTTTTCGATATTAACAACAGTTAAACTTAATATTAAACTCAATATTACGACGATAGAATTAATAATTTTGCGAATGTTTTTCACTTGAATTTAGATTTTGCCTTAGATATCGGTCTATATCTATTAATATATATTAAACGAATTTTGCTTGTTTTAAATAGAAAACTTCTCAGGACTATAACAAATAATCACGCTAAATTTCATTGGGCTTTGTCAATATTGTGGATGTGAGCGTACCAAGAACAGACAGACCGACATACCTAAATCGGGCTTTGTCAATATTGTGGATGTGAGCGTACCAAGAACAGACAGACCGACATATCTAAATCGACTCAGATTTATGTGTATGTATTATGGGGTCTTAAATGATCCCTTCTGAGCGTTACACATGGAATGACAAAGTTAATATTCCCTCTTCACCTCTTGTGGTTTTGGATGGTATAATAATTAAAATAATTTATATTCATTGAGGTTAATTTAAAATATTTAATTAGCTAATTGTTATTTCCTCTAGAAAAGTTATGACAAAGTTGAGAAATGAAAAATTCACAAATGTTTATGTTGTCCTTTCAATTATTTGTAAGAAAACTAGTCTAATTACTTTTGCCTCTAATATGAAAATTAACGTCATTAATAAATTCATCTACAATTTTCTGGACTTTATAAAAATAATATTAATACAGTGTGCTATTAATATAACACACCGTATTCTATGATCACAAGTCCTATATTTCCATAAGATAGGGCATAATGTTATAAAAATTAAATAAAAATATTTTGCGACTTAATAAATACCAATTTTACAATTTAATTAAATTATGATGGTTTTATGAAACAAGATACACCCATTATCAGACAAGTATTTTAAAACTTTTTTTGAACTGTGTGAAGAAAATAACAAACACAAAATAAGTGGAACTTCTTATCATCTTATTAAAAATAAATATTTTAGTTGTCTCTCCGTTATAAATATTTTAAGAATCTTGTTAAACTAAATGACAGATCGGCAATGCAATTAAATTATTCGAATAGGATAAATTAATTATTTATCTTTTACGAAGTTTAAAAAATTGTTTACAAATATCTTCCGAAATCATTCAAATAGTTAAAATGAATTGTGAAAATACATGTGTATATTACATTATAGTATTTGGCAATTTTTACATTTGTTTTTTACTGCTCTAGTGAAATATTACTGGTGTTTAAGCCATTTAATGTAACAATATCTGTAATTAGATTTCGTAACTAAATTTTAGTTTATAGCTCACAAAGTTCAAAATGAAACTTACAGTCTAACAGACCACAAAATTTCAAAACGTTTTTAAACAAAAGAATTATCTGATTGCAAATACAAAACACCTGTAGATATTTAAAAAGTTATTAAATTACTTTTATAATGACTTAAAACTTAATTATTTTATTAATTAGAATTTGGTAGAACATTTAATTTGAATTTTTTAAAATGTTTGTAGTAAATATTTATATAATCAGTCATCTAATACAAATTTATTATAATTTATCACTGTAGTATTTTCAATTCGCAGCAATATAAATTTTAATTGAAATACAATTTGAAAAACTACTTCAAATTAAACAATAAATAAATAGTAATTATAAATTAAAATTTAATCGAATAACAATACATTTTGTATATTTTTGTTCAGACTAAAATTTGAGGATTAAGTTTTTAATATGTCATTAGAACATTTACTAATAAATAACAGTCGTTTCCAATAAATGTGTTGTAAATCAAAAATTGCAAACTGAAACGCTATTCTGGCTGATATGAACATTTTTATCCGAAGTATAAAAAACTAATATGTACTTTCATTTTCTCCAATATAAAAATTAAGACATTTGTATGTATGTAGATATATCTTTAACATACATAAATGTTAAAAAAATATATATTTGTGTATAATTTATATCTCATTATATTACCGAGTATTTTATAAAATAAATATATTGGATTCTTTATAATTTTTTTCAATTTCATCTAATTTAGTATTTTTATTTAACAATGAATATAAAATTTCGAAAATAATTGAATTTATTGAAAAAATTTAAAATATTATTTTAAAATTTAAACTACTCAGATGAAATTTCATTCGGTATTTTGAAGTTCTAATTCCAAAGAGGGAAAAAGAGAGGGTATTGCCATAATAAAATCAAAATTAACAAATGTATTTATTTCATGATTTTGAATACGATTTTTCAATTTTTGAATATTAGACTTAATGTACTTACTAAATCATTTATTCGTTATTTTGAAAACGGCCAAAATTTTTCATAGCAATTTTATTTTTATTTAAATAATATCTGGAATTTAAAAATAACAAACTAAAAAAGCAATAATTAAATGACATTTATGTTAAACACGTTTTATTTAAAAATGTGTTTAAAGTTCAATATAAAGTTCAGACATGAACGCAATACTAAGTTAATAAATAATAATTTTGTGCACACTAATCGGAAGTTAATTTTTTCGGTGTGTCATTAAATAGTTCAACTGGGTTTGACTTTTTTCGTTCCAATTTGTACATACTAGTTTATCGTTAAAAAAAAGTTCAATGACAATCTGCTTCAAATTATCCGTAAAGATTTCTTAAATATACAAAATTAATATAAAAAACAGTTAAAACAGTTCTTTGCAGAATATATTCCTGGTTAACAGATTCATAGTTAAATTCTGCTTTTATATTTTACTTAGTAGTAATTTAGGGTATTTTTAAGCTTTTACTGTTTTTCCTTCGAAATTTTTTTCAGATAATATGGACATTTTTAAAGAACATTTCTCTATATTAATTTTATATGGATATAGTTTAAGAATTAAAATTCTACCTACTTATACAAAAAGTTTATCAACGTAGCAATAAAGTTGTATTAATTTAATGTTTCTATATATTTTTTATATGAAAAACTAACGGAAACATCTAAAACGGAGCGAATAATAATACAAATGGAAAGCAGAAGTAGCACAATATTACATATGTTAATATTGAAATTGTAATTTAGCTTTCTAAAAAACGTATGTTCTGCAAGATTTTTCGTAACTTCCTGGTCAAAAAAGTTATGTTGCTGATGCTCGAGAGAATGTTGATGAAAAGTATAGGAACCAAAAGCAGTCAAAATTTTCCAAAAAGTTCTTGGTATGATAAGCAATATGCAGTTACGGCTTTTTGCTTGCAGTATTTGGATATGCAAATCCTGACCAGTGAAAACAGAATTGAAGTGCACAAAAAAGCTTTTTATATTTACTATCATATATGTATGTTGAAAATTTTTCGATCTCAGTGCTTATTTAATTTATTGCAAAATAATAATTTTGATGCTCACAGAAGCTACTGTTTCCAAATTAAATGTCGTTGTAGTTGTTACTTTTGTATTTTATACATAAGTAGTTTAAGATAAAAAACTAGTTTATTATTTGTTAGAACAACAGAAAACTTGTTCTCAATTTTTTATTTAAAAAAATATTTTTTCGGAAACATATATACAAATACTTATATATTGCATTGGAAAATTTAGCGTTCTTTTGTTCGACATAAAAATTTTAACAATTGTGATTGATGCAATTTTTTATAATTTTTATTTAAAAATAAATTATCACTTTTAAAATACATTTAAAAAAGGTACTTAAAATGCAAACTAACAGGTGTATTATTGAATATATATAAAAAATCATTTATATTTTTTAAGTAAAATAAAATAACTTACATTTAGAGAGCCTTACGCCCCATGTCGGTTGCTGTTGTGTCATATTTTATTTATAATTTAACGTTTTTAATCAGAGAATTCTTTAAATTAAACACTTTTGAATTATTTTCTTTTTGTAGTTGTGAACAAAATATTATTTTAATGAAATTAATTATTTTTATTATAAAATTTCCTGCTTTTTTAAACACTTCCGCTTTAACTTTTATATTACTTTCCTTACGTAATTTTTAAACACTTTGATTACTGATTTATTGTATATATAAGCGCAACTCATGAACTCAAATAATCCTTTGAGAAAAGTTCTCGTTTTCAAGATCTGTTGCACACACCAACCAAATTGAGCGCACTTTTGTACTATTGTTTTCGTAGTTATTTTTGACTTGTGTTTCGAAAAAAAATACGTTCGCGCCTTACGAACGTTATATTTCAAATGAGAGGAGATTTTTAAATATCATTAGTTTATATACGAAGATAAGTTGTCATTGTTATTTTATACCATTTTATGACAGTTCGTATATTGAGTACAGAGCTCATGCTGTCGTCTCAGTGTAGTGTACGATTAGTGTTAGAGAATTATACACTTAAGACTAAAAGTACAGTGAAAAATATTGGTTCTTATTTACTGTAACAGAATAATATAACAGAAGATTTTTTTTTGTAAATTTATTTTATTGAATAAAATCGTCATCAATGCCAGCAAATTGCGTTATTTATGCAACATTATAATCACTAATGAAATAGTTAAACATTGGAAAGATTAACATTTTTCTATATAATTTTTAATTTTCCTTAGATAATATATTCTGCTAATAGAGGCTTATATGTTTTTAATTATTTTCATATGTATTGGTTTTTATCAATATATAACTGTATTTTTAATATTCCATTATCCGAAGGTTTATTAAAAATCACCAATAGTAATATTTAACAACTTTGTTTTGTTAATATAATGCATATTTGTTAGCCGTGTTCTGAGTAGTTTTTTATTGACTATTTTAAGCAACTTTTAAACAACGATTATTTTAGTTTAATGACTCGTTGTTAAACACATTATGTATTATATCTACATAGATATACAATAAATAAGTATTTGCACATATATATATATATATATATATATATATATATATATATATATATATATATATATATATATATATATATATATATATATATATATATATATATATATATATATATATATATATATATATATATATATATATATATATATATATATATATATATATATATATATATTGTCCTATAATGCAAGTACATATGTATGACATTAAGGCATATATATATATATATATATATATATATATATATATATATATATATATATATATATATATATATATATATATATATATATATATATATATATATATATATATATATATATATATATTGTCCTACAATGCAAGTACATATGTATGACATTAAGGCATTCATAAAACGAAACGTGTTTTTATATTGTTTTTTATTTAAAAAGGAAACTATTATATTAAATTACTTGGAGAAAAGGGAATGAAATATAACGGATTGAAATGAATTTTTATATAATCTAATTTATTTTAAAACATCATTAAGCTTTTTTTCAATTGTTTCAAAATTTTTTGAGGATAATCCTATTTTAAAACATAGAAATGTTGACATGGTTTCTCATTCACAAAAATAATTAAATTTTGTAAGTAAAATTGATTTGTTAAAATTTTTAATTTACTTTGACTTTAATTATTTATATTTATTTTATGTTTTTTTACAGATTTATTTAAATTTTTTACTTTATATTAAAAACAAATATATATAAATAAATAAATAAATATATATATATATATATATATATATATATATATATATATATATATATATATATATATATATATATATATATATATATATATATATATATATATATATATATATAGATATATATATATATAATACTTGAAATTTGCTATTAATTATGTTCGTACTCATATGTTAATAAATTGCGGGTATATGCAATTTCTGCAGGTTAAACAATTAAAGCAATTGCAAAAATGGTAAATATTTGAACCTATGTATAAATATTTATATGAATTATTCAACTCAAACCTTTGATCTTCACGATACTATGAATTGGTCCAGAAATATTTAACTTATCTTTTGTTTTTTATTCTCTATAATTAAATGATATATAATAAATATATGTTAATACATTTAATTTTATTTTATAGATATATATTATGTCTTATATATTTGCAAAACAAAAAAGGAAACTAATACATACATACGAGAAAACGACAATTAATATATTTTTATAATGGTTTTAAAAACATAAAATCGATAACATCTCCTAATCTTTATGTCGTATACGTTGAACAAGGAAAATGAAAAGTGATCGCGGAGATAAGATTAATTTGAAGAATTTTAATGTCAAGTGGAGGAATAAAAAACATTCGTATCATTGATTATAATGTTTAGACAGCTCATGGTTTTATCAACTTATGACTTATATATACATATAGGTATATAGCTATAATCAACAATTCTGTCACAATAAATTTCTTTTGAATTGGAAAATGCTTTAACAATACTGCAAACATCAATTAATTTTATTATTAACCAAAAAGTCTTTCGATATGTATTTATATGCTTGATAATATACAAATAAAACAAGATGTTATGTTTACTGAAATGTCTTGTAATTTATAAAAGACATAATCAAGAAAAGCGGGTCTAGGTTAGTATGTTTAACTAGTTTCATTTTCATTATAACATTTTTAACATAAAGTACATTCAAACCCAATATTTACAAGAAAAACGTTTACTTAATTATTATTTGTCATTTTAAAACTATATTAAATTAAGATCATTTGCAGCAACCAAACTCTCAATCAATGAAAAAACAAGTTTCCTAAATAGAAATGAAGAAAATTTAGTTGCACCAATGTAATTTTTTAATTATTCTCAAAATAAAATAAAACTATTTGTTAATTTTAAAATGTTATAATAAATCGACGGCAATTGGAGTTTTGCTAATTTATTACCGAAGGAATAAGGACTATAAGAAAATTTTCTATACCATAACCAAATTTGACTGATTGCCAATAAAATTTAACCATTAATGAATAATACTAAAAAATATTGAAAATATTTCCGATTATTGATTTTCTATAACAAGAAAGAATAAGACTGGAAAATACAGATTTATTGATTTTATATGAAGTTTTTATTCAATTATAATTGTAACCGATTTGATTACATTCTTTATAATATGTTTACATTGCACCTTATTAATACAACAATTTTAAAACCAGTTTTTATTTATTTTTATAAATCTTAAAATGCTTCTAATTAATAAACATTTTTAAATAATGAATGAACCATTCATATTTTAAATAATGAATTATTTAAATTTTATAATTGAAATAAATGTTTATTTTTTCTGTGTACTTTAAATAGTTTAGCGGTTGTATTTTATTTATTTTGAATTTTGAATTATTCTATTTTATTATTACTTTTCAATTTTGTGTTCTTATGAACTGTTTAATATTTAATCATGCAACAAGTGCATTGAAGTAGAAAAATTAATTATAAATCAGTAGCTTCGAATTGAAAACATTGTAAATAAAAAACATTTGTAAATAAATATTTATATCTCCAATTGAATGTCGTAAATTAGTATATTCTAATGTATAAACTTTGTAATCGCATTAACTTTCGCTGAAAAATGTATTCATTATAGAAATTATGATGTCTGAACAAATGAGAAACCCAAGAGGCATCAATTCCATTTCGGAATTTTCAACCTTATCTGTTTAGCCCAATTATATTTGTATATAGACTTATATTTATCTTTGAACTCCTAAAACTAAAAATATATTTATCTATTTTATAAAGAAAGAAAAAAGACAAAATTTCACAGTTTATTGTTTTCTATTTGTATTTTCTCACGGGTTTAATCTGTTATCTTAAAAAGAGTGTGCCGTTTAACAATACGCCATCAATCGGTAGAACAGGTAAAAATGAATTAACCTAAAGGTAACACTTGTCACCTTTAGGTTCGGTATACTTAAAAAAATTCATTTGTCTTATATGTATGTACAGTATTTCTCATATATTTTTAAATATTCTTCTATGAAAAAATATATACCTTTTTTTTCTAAAAAAAATTATGTTATAATGTGGGCTTTAATTTCATAATTGAAGTTCATATGTAATAAAAACGAGGAACAACTTTTAGTGCGTAGTTAAAATGATTGAATGTTGTACCTATTATTAGCTTAATATCTAGTCTTTCTTACTCCTTTCCAAAGCAAACATACAAAATGTTATGGTTGGTATTCTGAATCCAAATGGTTGCAATGTAATGAACCATTGTTTCATCGAAATATTAATTTTGACTCAAATAAAAAGGAATTTTATAGTATTTTTAGCATTTACATTTGCTTAAAATTATATATATAATTAACATATAATATAATTAACATATAATTCTTATAATGTTTTATTTCAAGAACACGAATTGACAAATATGTACCCTAGATATTCAATAATCACAAGTTTATGAGAATCTTCAGCATTGAATCCAATGATATTATTATCTGAAACTCCACACAGTCGAATATATCAATTTTATATGTCTTTTTATTTTTATTAATTCTTGCTTAAGATTTTTAATTTAATAATATGATATGACAAATTAATTTGATGAAAAATATCAATAATATTTCTAACCAATATGTATTGTGTAGCACATACTAAAAAAGAAGGATATATTAAATTCGACGAATATATATATGAAAGAATTCCTCGTATTTTGAAACCGTTTAAACAATTTTGTTTCCATATTTGAAAATTCTCCCTCTTTCATTGCTCTTTTGTGTTTTGATCCGAAATTTCTTTTTCCCATTTCTTTTACTTTTAACAAGTGTAATATTGTTTAAAAGTATTACAAAAAATGTTCTTGATATTATTTTCGAATATTGTTCTTTCTCTCTATAGTTTTTTATGCATATTTTTCAAAAATTCGTTATATCGAGTAATAAACTATTTGTTTTGTTTGTAATATAAAATATTCAATGAAAAAAGTATGGCCGTTCATTAAATCACGAATTCGCTAAACTGAGTATTCGTTATACAGAGAAACCACTGTAGCATTTTTGCATGGAACAGATCAGCTATGGTTTAGAGAAATGCTCGCTTTTTCCTTTGAAACAGCATAAAAGCGAAAGTCAGATGAAATCTTACAGATACATATTCTCTACTTACTTTTTTCTCAATATTTCGACATAAATATAATTTGCATAAAAATTTTTCTATTTAGTTTTAATAAAACGATAAATTCATTAAAATGGAATTTTCTATTTAGCAAAGAATTTCAAAGTCTTGTAACTGGATTTTAAGTTATTCTTTTATTGTTTTTGTCTTGTCCCAAAAGTTTTAAAGAATTTCAAATATTAAAACCCTTTATTTTTTCTAGTTAATTAATACTTTAGAAAAATATTTTAAAAACTCTCTTGTCAATAATTTCATAAATACCTGCTTTGTACGGGTCTAACTCATCCTTTGTCCTACAAAAAAATATTATAGCCTATGACTTCTACAGATAATAAGACCATTCCGAAAATTTCAAGATAATTGTTCCGTTGGATTAGCATCTATAATTTAAAAAGAAATACATAAATATATTTTGTATGCATTTATTAATATTTGTATGTGCAAATATTTGTTAACTTTTTTTTTTTTAATACTCAATTTTAAAATTGAAATATATGACAATATAACATATGAAATTCATCCGCTGTATATTAATATTTTTTTTAAGAATATTTTATTGTGACTGCTATTCCTTTATTTGTTTAGAGTATTTCGTTTTTGTTTTGATTCCTTTTCGTATATGTAATAAAAATGATAACTTTGTGTTTTTCATGACGTGCGAAGAATTTGTATCGCATCTTTAATAATAAATACATACAACTAGGAAACGGTTTTTTATTATCTAAAACTCTATTACTAAAATTAATTATAAAAAATCTATTATGTAATTTACTAAATATTTATTTTTGTGCTAAATACGTTTTTATATATTAAAATTTGATACAAAATATAATAATTTTATCAATACGTATGAAAATATTCGTGTACGTGACAACTATGTTTAATATATTAAGCATGTGTTAAAACTAATTTTTGTAAAATATTATCCGAAATTAGATAGAAGAGCACATCCTGAAGGAGATTTAGATCATCAATGGTACCGTATTTTATTGCAAGTGTATAGAAAACAACCTAATCTTAAAGTATATCCTTTAAAGAGTTCTGTACTGGAAGCTGAAACATGTAATATGCTGGATGATATTTTATCTCATTCACCTAGTGAAGCTGCGACTCCTCAGGATTTAGAATGCGATCACATAAGTGACAAAGCTGAGAATATAATTCTCCTATGATTTTAAACAGTTTTCATTTTGAGTCTGCTGTGAAATGTGGTGTAATGGGCTACTGAGTAACTATGATTATTTAACTTTACTTAATAATTCGCAGGAAAATGGCTAACAAATCCCTCTTATCATCACATTATGCTCTGGGTAACTGATTTTTCTCCAAGGAATGTAGCAAATTGGCGTGATCTATCCAAAAGAAAATATCGTTTAAATAAAGGCGATGTTCATCTCGATCTCATGTTTCAGCACGTTACGCAGCAATTACACAAAGACGATCTATGTTATAGTTCAAATACGCCTTAAATACCCCACCATGTCTCTGACTTTCTATCGGAAATTACTTATTTCGTCTATATGAACCGAAGAACACCTCAGCATATTTTAAGGGAACACGTCAGACCAATATGGGTACCTGCTGAATATCCCGCATCAATACAGAGATTGCAGGAATGGACACCAGAAGAATGTATTCCAGATTTTTATTCCGTTCCTATGATTTTATGGTTAGATCATTTGATTGACTTAAATTTTTTGTATAAACTGAGTGGGAAAGCTGCAATAAAATCCAAAAATATCTGCCTAACAATGGTTGATCAACATAAAAATCTCTGTCAACCATTCGCATCCTGCCAAAATAATCAATTCTGTATGGTTTAATAAGACGGCACCAAGAATTCAAAATCTTTTTCCAGTAATTGATAAAAAATTACAAAATCCTTTAAAATCTAAAGGTGCACGATTCAACAACGACCCTAAAAGGTTGGCGAAAAGTACGGAAAACTTAAATAAATCATCTGAGTCTGAGTAAAATCCTCTAATTTCAATAAAACATCTCCAAGGTTATCGCTAAAGATTTCTTCAAATCTAGACAAATACACAACAAATTAAAATTTTTATAAGTCTACAAATAAGGATTATAATCCATGTAGTCTGTTATATTCTTTAGAAAGTACCCAACAATTCATAGCTAAAACTTTCCCACTTCAAAAACCTACAGAAAATGCTAAAGAAAAAGTATACAGCAGCGCTTTACAGTTTGAGGATTATAGCGAAAATCACAGTTTCACCAGCCAACTGTTCAATGAAATTTCTCCTACAACAAGTACATCAGATTCAAAACAAAAATCAAAGCAATTTACTACAAAAGATAGAAGATAGATTAAATGCTTGTCGTACCATTACAGCTCTTTATAAGCATAATATAGTTACGGAAAATGGGTTGCCTTTACCATCGGCACAACAACTTTTGGAGCAAATATATTCTAATTTACTTATTCCTTTCCGCAGTAATTATTATCCCACGTATGCCTTAATAAAATCTCTGCAATCATTTGACTTTGCATCGACGCTATTGGAATTACACACACATTTTCATTGCAACGGTGTTGACTGCGGTAAATATGCAGACATTGATCGAATGGCGTTCTCTATGAACGGAAAATAGCAAAATGCAAAGTTATGTCTTGCTGTGCACATATACGTAGACTTTTAGATCCAATTAGTTATGAACAATTCCCTTCCATCGATTTGCTCTTACCGCATATAATTGATTTGCTAACTGAAGAGCACACATCCATACTAGCAGCATGGAATATATTCGATGCAGTGTCTCAATCTTTAGGCGTTACTCAAACTCAAAAACTATTGTTGTACCCACTTATGAAATTATACGATGTAGAAAGCTTTGAAAGGGGAATGACTTCTGTTCGTAATCTATATCAGATTCTATTCCAAATACCACAAGCAGAAGAACTAGTAAAAATTTAAGTTATCCAACAAATACTATTGGAAATGGAGATGATTTGACTTTGATATCACCTTAAAATGTTGAAGACTTTGAAGAGAATACTTTGTAATTGAATACGGATGGTATGAATATTTAATAAACTAAAATTTGATTACTGTTTAATATTTTAATATAAAGCAGCAAATATAAAGCCAGACGTAGAAGATGTTTTTAGCTTCGATGATGATGCGAATTCGGACCACGTATCTACCTCAGATCATTATAATATTTTGATATGAGACCCACAACTGCCGAATAAGCAAAAGAATATAAACACCAATTGGACAATACACCAGAAAAGTTGACCATATCGGAAATCATCTTTGGATTCAAAATATCTTGCAATTCATTTGAAGAAGCTGACAGAATATCTATAAATAGCCAAAATGCGAACGGTGATTCACCGATAAATCTTTCCCAGTTAGGACCTTGTTCACCCACAATAGCAATACCAGCAAGTGTCTTTCGTTCACGAAAAAGTACTGATTCTATTGATATTTTACAAAATGCCGCCGAAAATGAGGAAAAATTGTTAGGAAGAGAAAGCATATAAACACAACAGTAGTAGACGTTTTCAAAAGGTCTGCAGAATATCCAAACGAATTTTTGCAAGATGCTTGTGATTCTCTACAAGCTTCGGTTATTTCGAAAATGTCTGAAGAGAAATCCCTTCAAAACAATTTTATCTCCGAAATGAGTAGCGAAAGTTTGGTATGGCTTTCTCATCGCTTAGGTCCAGTTTTAACTTCTAGATTTATAACAAAGAATTTGCTAAAAATGCTTACTTTGTGTTACGTAGGACAGGAAAATCTTCTACCCGAAACGGGATCCTTAGACGAATGTCGTAATTTAAATTATTTTACAGTGTCTGATGCTAGAGTAGTCGGAGATCGCAGTGCCGCCCGTGTACTAGAATGTTTAACGACAATTGCTGCCTTGTATGGTGATCAAGTTATATTACTACAATATTTTCCACATATTACTGAATTAGTAGCGTTAAGTACTAAACGTTTAAATAGTAGTTTGGAAGGAGCATTAATTAGTACTTTGCAATTATTGAAGTATTTGATACCTTGTCTAACAGATTTTACTATTATGGAACATTTTAAGGTAACAAAATTAAAACTAAAATATATTTAATTTATATTGAGCTTTGTATGTGAGTAAATATTTCATTTTGTGTTAGATTACATACTAGGACCCCTTTCTGGAATCTGTTTACCTGTTTTACGTTTATTAGCTACATCACGTATTCTTGAGCCGAATGGTTATCTGGGACGCTCAGTATTATCGCGTAAATTTTTGGACGCTGTATATGTTCTTAGTGTGCGTATTGGTTCCGACATGACACGAAAACATATATGTAAATCAATTTTAAGACCCTTTTTCCTTATCTTTGATAAAGCTTATTGGGAGACTATACATTTGGAGAATGATTTTAATTCATACAGCATATCTCCACCGTCCAAAGAACAGCAATTGGAAAGTAAACGTGAATTAGAAGAAATACGCGATGTTTTTTCACCCGCATTAGCTCACAACGCTTATCTGACTTTTTTGCGTTTCCTCGGAGATGACATTATGAAAAGATATTTGCTAAATTTAGAGTTTATTCTTACTCTTTGTCAATTTTAATCACTAATCACGAATTTTAATCACCTAATTATAAGGACTTGCGCAATCTAACACAGCAATCAAGTACTGCTGTCGATTGTCCAACAATTTTTTTTTAAATGCTGATCAGGAACAACAAGCAGCCAACAGTTTTGGTACTCAGGTTGTAGGTAATCGTATCGAAGTAGCTAGTCCGGTTACTCAACCTTTGCCCAAAATAAATTCAAATGAAGCCCTACTCCAAAATCTAGATTCAATGGAAGAATTAGATATGATAGCTTATAAGTTTGAACATTTACCAAATACTCGTTTTTTAAAGGAAAATTGGTTGGCATATTGGCGTCATGAAATAACACGTTCAGATAAAGAAAGCACATTTAATTTAAAACAAATTAAATTACAATCATTTGTCGGTCATACGAACTCTGTGCGAGCAATATTTTCTTTGGACAATGAAAATAGTTTTATATCAGCTTCGAAGGTAAATGAATGTATTTAAGTGTTTATTCAATAATATGATTAAATGAAAATTATATCAAACATAAATTATGACTATATTTATTATACTCGTTGTTAGGACAAAACCGTCAAATTATGGTCACTCCGTAGTGAGGGAGATGGTACGAAAGCAACGCCCTGCCAATTTACTTACACTGCCCACAAGAAATCCATACACTCCTTGACATTTCTCGAATCTATGCGATTTGTAGTTTCTTGCGACTCTGGTGTTCACATCTGGGATCCTTTCATAGGGAGACCACTAGGCATATTGGACTCACCAAAACATAACTCCATTACTGTGGTAAAGTGCTTACCTTCACCTAGTCCATTAATATTGGCCGGTACAGCGGAAGCTTCTGTAAAAATAATTGATACCCGCTCCATGCAATATGTAAACGAATGGCGTATTAGTACGAGTTCACAAAATAATGCTACAGTTAGATGTTTAACAGTTGCTCCATCAGGTAATTGGATGGCAGTAGGCTTATCATCAGGATTCATAGTAATGTTGGATACACGTACGGGAATGATCATTAATTCTTGGCGCCCCATGGAATGTGATTTATTGCAATTAGCGTCGCCCAATGATCAACAATTGATAAGTTCAGCTTTAGACCACAGTTTGGCCGTGTGGCATGCTCATGATGGTATCTTGCATTATCAACTAATGTGAGTAATGTACATGTATAGCTGTATATTGTAATTTATTTGTATAAATATTTTTAGGCCACCAGCAGAACCTGCTCATTTTCTACAAACGAATGGCTGCGAATTGGTATATGCCACCACTGGCAATCGCATTGGCATATATTCCGACCTGAGTAATTCTCACGCTTCTCATAACGTTACCAAATTACGTTCAGAAAATTTTAGGGGCGTTTTAACATCTTTAGCAGTTTTACCTCTAAATCATGATTTTTTGGCTGGTAACGAAAGTGGTAATATATCACTACTGTGCTAAAATTATATAAATATGCTTAAAATCTAATAAAGTTAAATATATAATTTTAAATATGATCAACAGAAATTTTTGTTACATCAAAAAATTGCTATAAAATATAAGAAATACGTTTACATATATAGCGTAATATAAACTTGACGTATGTGGCTCTTAAGGTTGCGAAACATATTAAAATCTAATTTTATTTATGGAAATAATAAAGTTAACAGTGAAGAACAATAGATCATTATTTTAAACGGTCGATTTAATTACTCCCTGCTGCACTTGAACAGGTAAAGTAATCATTCTTAATTTAAAATGTTTAATGCTTTTCCGTTATTATTCCGAAAAAGAAAAATATAGCAATTTAGATGTAATATTTTGTCATTGAGATATTTGATTAATTCAAATGTTTAATATTCATACAGCAGTATTTTGAGTTATAGTATCTTTATTTATAATTAGAAGTGGAAAAGTTCACATATTTTGGAAATGTAGTTTAATAACAAATAGATTTTTTTCTGATTTCAAAAACAATGAATAATACATTCTAAGTCTTTAGGTACAAATGCGTCCAGAAGTGATAGCCTCATGAGACATGGGTTATTATCACCTTCAAATCGAATTAAGTATTAAATTTAGTTTAAATTTACGAAAAAATATATTAATGTCAAACGTAAATAATGATAAAATAATCACTGAATTAGATAATTTTTATATAGATAAAATATATGAAAAAAAACATGTATACGAATCTACTAAAAAAGGAATGAATTAAAAGCACAAAGTTTTTTTATATAGATAAAATATATAAAAAACATGTATACGAATCTACTAAAAAAAGGAATGAATTAAAAGCACAAAGTTTGGAAATTTATAACAACGATTATGAATGAATTTCATTATTATTAACGTAGTAAAACTAAGTTTGTGTTTGTTAATGTTTGTTTGTAAATTAATATATAATAACTAAATATATAACAACTAAATAAAACCTAAGAGTATTAAAGAAAATAGTAAGATTTTATAATGTATATATCTACATAAAAGGTAGAATGAGATAAAATTATTCGTTGAATTCCTGCATTTGGGATATGCATACAAAATTTACGATAAATTTGGAAAACAACGCTTTCTTGCTTTCTATATTTTATATGATTTTAGACATTGGAAAAAATAGTTTGTAACTTTTGCATTCTTTGTTGTATATCACATATTTATTTTTTCACAAAGAGCACAGAAACAACTTGATTTTAAGTACATACTTATTTTCTTATTATTTTATGTTTGATTTTTTTCGCGTTGTTGTCGATACTTTTTTTACATAATAATTATTTCACATTCGGATTATTTTTATTTCTCCTGAAGTTGAATTTTTCAATAATTTATTTTCATATAATATTTGGCCTCATTAGGTTCAGAAGTCCTATTCTTTATATCTAATATTCAATTTTGATTTCATTCAAACCAATATAACATTTATGATGCCTTGAGTGCTCAGGATTTCAGCTAATACAGCGATTTTGTGTATATTGGAGTATTGTAATGTTTAGTAATGTTCAGAACAATTCGAACAGAGTTATTTTTGGAGTTATAATTATGCAAATGGTCCAAAAGGTTAATACACACGATTACAGGAAACGTTCATTAAAAATTTAATAAATTCTTTAGTAAATTGCTTTTAGCATTTAGCAATTGATAATTTATTAATATGGGAGAATTTTTCTCCATGTCAAACAATTGCAAGATGCAAATATCCACTAATAGATTACTGCAATCCTTTTACTTTGCTATAGGCTTTTGACGATTTCTTTAAAGTTCCTTCAGAATATAAAATATTAATACCAAGTGTTTAAAGGTGTTATAGAAGTTCTTACCTTATAACTATAATAATTGTTTTAAATTATTATTGCCAGCTACAGTGATTGGCTGTGAAACCTTTTAAAAGTAATATATTATTGAAGCGAACGTATAGATATTAGCTTCAGATAACTACATTATAGGTTGAAATTTATTAAAGCTTAGTTGGGGATTCTGTTAAACGCTAAAATTCCAACTTTTTCGCATTTAATTCGTGAATATTTTCATTGTTTTCTGATTACTATAAAGTGTTCGGTATTTAGTGAATTTGTTGACATACATATTTGTAAGGCTAAACATTTTATGTGGGTTCAAAATGTAAATGTAAGTGAAAGTTGTAATTTTTGTCGCAGCCTTTTGGGTTGATACAGGTTCTGATATCACAGTTGTTAGCGGAGCATCGAACAGTGGTTGCAGTGTACTATGCATATAGATGCACGTGCTGGATAGGAATCCGTATTTAGGATGAGAAAAGTACATATTTGTTGTATCAATATCATGCGGCAGTGTAATACAATAATTTGTTACCACTCGAACATCTATTGGCATATTAATAAAAATGAAACATTTTATGTCGTTAGCATTGGTTTTGTAGTTGTAAGTAAATCAACCAACAGTAGTAACAGCGTGCAATGGTACTGAATCTTTTCACTATTATATGATCGAGATGGGATGTTTGGTATTTATTCCTACTTATGATATATAAATTCTTGAGTCTTGTATATTTGACGTGCCGCCAAATCAAGTAATAGTAAGTGACTATTCATGTCGTAGCCGTTAGCATTGATACAGGCTCTGATTTTACAATTGTAAGTAAAGCAACAAATAATAATATTCAATGTTTTTGTTACAATATATATTTACCGCAACTTCTGGCCAAAGTAAATTATATTCTCCGTGGATATTAAGAACTAATACTTGAGTTAAGAGATGTACGTATTTGTCATATCACATGAATAGCAGGTAACAGTGTAAAATAAATAATATAAATAATCAGCGACTAATATTTTTATTTGGATGTATTTTATAGTACGTATGATGCGTTGTAACTGGAGCTGATGACCACTACAGAATGACTCTGATTTAACCTGCACTACAATGAAATGCACATTCAGTTTCAAAAAGAGGATGTGGAGATGTTCACACTGATCTTCGCTACCCTGTTCCTGTTGCAGCATTAATGCAAAATGTGATTTTATAATTATAAATTTTATTTGGG
>PYHX02000158.1:90794-115042 GCA_004302925.2 Cochliomyia hominivorax | reverse complement strand
GTTATTAGTTAAGTTAAAGTGTTTGTAGGCAAATATGAGTGTATACTAAAAATTTTATTTTGGCCGGCTTCTATTCCAAAGAAATAAGAATAAAATATTTAATTCTTAAAAAAATAAACAATTGCGCACTAAATAGAACAAAGCCGTTAAAGGCAAATGCGTTTATTAGCCGCCGGTGGTTGATTGGCAATGATTTAAGGGATGCTTATTCATAAGAGTGAAAGAAAATAAAAATTAAGGATTTTAACTAAAATTCGTAACAAAGAAATTATAACACTCACAAATTAAGCGTAGACTCCTCATTATTTAAGAAAGTAGAGCCAATTTAAGTTTAATTTTTGAAAATTTCAAAAATGATCACAGATAAAGCTTAGATTCTTGATTGGAGGCTTATTTAAGGAACTAGAGCCAATTTAAGTTTAATTTTTGAAAATTTCAAAAGTGATCATGAATTATGCTTAGATTCTTAATTAGAGACTTATTTAAGGAACTAGAGCCAATTTTAGATTAATTTTTGAAAATTTCAAAAATGATCATGAATTATGCTTAGATTCTTGATTGGAGGCCTATTTAAGGAACTAGAGCCAATTTTAGTTTAATTTTTGAAAATTTCAAAAGTGATCATGAATTATGCTTAGATTCTTGATTGGAGGCTTATTTAAGGAACTAGAGCCAATTTAAGTTTAATTTTTAAAATTTTCAAAAGTGATCATGAATTATGCTTCGATTCTTGATTGGAGGCTTATTTAAGGAACTAGAGCCAATTTTAGTATTATTTTTGAAAATTTCGAAAATGATTATGAATTATGCTTAGATTCTTGATTGGAGGCTAATTTAAGGAACTAGAGCCAATTTTAGTTTTATTTTTGAAAATTTCAAAAATGATCATGAATTATGCTCAGATTTTTGATTGGAGGCTTATTTAAGGAACTAGAGCCAATTTTAGTTTTATTTTTAAAAATTTCAAAAATGATCATGAATTATGCTTAGATTCTTGATTGGAGGCTTATTTAAAGAACTAGAGCCAATTTTAGTTTTATTTTTAAAAATTTCAAAAATGATCATGAATTATGCTTAGAGACTTATTTAAGGAACTAGAGCCAATTTTAGATTAATTTTTGAAAATTTCAAAAATGATCATGAATTATGCTTTGATTCTTGATTGGAGGCTTATTTAAGGAACTAGAGTCAATTTTTGTTTAATTTTTGAAGATTTCTAAAGTGATCATGAATTATGCTTAGATTCTTGATTGGAGGCTAATTTAAGGAACTAGAGCCAATTTTAGTTTTATTTTTGAAAATTTCAAAAATGATCATGAATTATGCTCAGATTTTTGATTGGAGGCTTATTTAAGGAACTAGAGCCAATTTTAGTTTTATTTTTAAAAATTTCAAAAATGATCATGAATTATGCTTAGAGACTTATTTAAGGAACTAGAGCCAATTTTAGATTAATTTTTGAAAATTTCAAAAATGATCATGAATTATGCTTAGATTCTTGATTGGAGGCTTATTTAAGGAACTGGAGCCAATTTTAGTTTAATTTTTGAAAATTTCAAAAATGATCATGAATTATGCTTAGATTCTTGATTGGAGGCTTATTTAAGGAACTAGAGCCAATTTTAGTTTAATTTTTGAAAATTTCAAAAGTGATCATGAATTATGCTTAGATTCTTGATTGGAGGCTTATTTAAGGAACTACAGCCAATTTAAGTTTAATTTTTGAAAATTTCAAAAGTGATCATGAATTATGCTTAGATTCTTGATTGGAGGCTTATTTAAGGAACTAGAGCCAATTTTAGTTTAATTTTTGAAAATTTCAAAAATGATCATGAATTATGCTTAGATTCTTGATTGGAGGCTTATTTAAGGAACTAGAGCCAATTTTAGTTTAATTTTTGAAAATTTCAAAAGTGATCATGAATTATGCTTAGATTCTTGATTGGAGGCTTATTTAAGGAACTAGAGCCAATTTTAGTTTAATTTTTGAAAATTTCAAAAATGATCATGAATTATGCTTAGATTCTTGATTGGAGGCTTATTTAAGGAACTAGAGCCAATTTTAGTTTAATTTTTGAAAATTTCAAAAGTGATCATGAATTATGCTTAGATTCTTGATTGGAGGCTTATTTAAGGAACTACAGCCAATTTTAGTTTAATTTTTGAAAATTTCAAAATGATCATGAATTATGCTTAGATTCTTGATTGGAGGCTTATTTAAGGAACTACAGCCAATTTAAGTTTAATTTTTGAAAATTTCAAAAATGATCATGAATTATGCTTAGATTCTTGATTGGAGGCTTATTTAAGGAACTAGAGCCAATTTTAGTTTAATTTTTGAAAATTTCAAAAATGATCATGAATTATGCTTAGATTCTTGATTGGAGGCTTATTTAAGGAACTAGCAGCCAATTTTAGTTTAATTTTTGAAAATTTCAAAAGTGATCATGAATTATGCTTAGATTCTTGATTGGAGGCTTATTTAAGGAACTAGAGCCAATTTTAGTTTAATTTTTGAAAATTTCAAAAGTGATCATGAATTATGCTTAGATTCTTGATTGGAGGCTTATTTAAGGAACTAGAGCCAATTTTAGTTTAATTTTTGAAAATTTCAAAAATGATCATGAATTATGCTTAGATTCTTGATTGGAGGCTTATTTAAGGAACTACAGCCAATTTTAGTTTAATTTTTGAAAATTTCAAAAATGATCATGAATTATGCTTAGATTCTTGATTGGAGGCTTATTTAAGGAACTAGAGCCAATTTTAGTTTAATTTTTGAAAATTTCAAAAGTGATCATGAATTATGCTTAGATTCTTGATTGGAGGCTTATTTAAGGAACTACAGCCAATTTTAGTTTAATTTTTGAAAATTTCAAAAATGATCATGAATTATGCTTAGATTCTTGATTGGAGGCTTATTTAAGGAACTAGAGCCAATTTTAGTTTAATTTTTGAAAATTTCAAAAATGATCATGAATTATGCTTAGATTCTTGATTGGAGGCTTATTTAAGGAACTAGAGCCAATTTTAGTTTAATTTTTGAAAATTTCAAAAGTGATCATGAATTATGCTTAGATTCTTGATTGGAGGCTTATTTAAGGAACTACAGCCAATTTTAGTTTAATTTTTGAAAATTTCAAAAATGATCATGAATTATGCTTAGATTCTTGATTGGAGGCTTATTTAAGGAACTAGAGCCAATTTTAGTTTAATTTTTGAAAATTTCAAAAATGATCATGAATTATGCTTAGATTCTTGATTGGAGGCTTATTTAAGGAACTAGAGCCAATTTTAGTTTAATTTTTGAAAATTTCAAAAATGATCATGAATTATGCTTAGATTCTTGATTGGAGGCTTATTTAAGGAACTACAGCCAATTTTAGTTTAATTTTTGAAAATTTCAAAAATGATCATGAATTATGCTTAGATTCTTGATTGGAGGCTTATTTAAGGAACTAGCAGCCAATTTTAGTTTAATTTTTGAAAATTTCAAAAATGATCATGAATTATGCTTAGATTCTTGATTGGAGGCTTATTTAAGGAACTAGAGCCAATTTTAGTTTAATTTTTGAAAATTTCAAAAGTGATCATGAATTATGCTTAGATTCTTGATTGGAGGCTTATTTAAGGAACTAGAGCCAATTTTAGTTTAATTTTTGAAAATTTCAAAAATGATCATGAATTATGCTTAGATTCTTGATTGGAGGCTTATTTAAGGAACTACAGCCAATTTTAGTTTAATTTTTGAAAATTTCAAAAATGATCATGAATTATGCTTAGATTCTTGATTGGAGGCTTATTTAAGGAACTAGAGCCAATTTTAGTTTAATTTTTGAAAATTTCAAAAGTGATCATGAATTATGCTTAGATTCTTGATTGGAGGCTTATTTAAGGAACTAGAGCCAATTTTAGTTTAATTTTTGAAAATTTCAAAAGTGATCATGAATTATGCTTAGATTCTTGATTGGAGGCTTATTTAAGGAACTACAGCCAATTTTAGTTTAATTTTTGAAAATTTCAAAAATGATCATGAATTATGCTTAGATTCTTGATTGGAGGCTTATTTAAGGAACTAGAGCCAATTTTAGTTTAATTTTTGAAAATTTCAAAAATGATCATGAATTATGCTTAGATTCTTGATTGGAGGCTTATTTAAGGAACTAGAGCCAATTTTAGTTTAATTTTTGAAAATTTCAAAAGTGATCATGAATTATGCTTAGATTCTTGATTGGAGGCTTATTTAAGGAACTACAGCCAATTTTAGTTTAATTTTTGAAAATTTCAAAAATGATCATGAATTATGCTTAGATTCTTGATTGGAGGCTTATTTAAGGAACTAGAGCCAATTTTAGTTTAATTTTTGAAAATTTCAAAAATGATCATGAATTATGCTTAGATTCTTGATTGGAGGCTTATTTAAGGAACTAGAGCCAATTTTAGTTTAATTTTTGAAAATTTCAAAAATGATCATGAATTATGCTTAGATTCTTGATTGGAGGCTTATTTAAGGAACTACAGCCAATTTTAGTTTAATTTTTGAAAATTTCAAAAATGATCATGAATTATGCTTAGATTCTTGATTGGAGGCTTATTTAAGGAACTAGAGCCAATTTTAGTTTAATTTTTGAAAATTTCAAAAATGATCATGAATTATGCTTAGATTCTTGATTGGAGGCTTATTTAAGGAACTAGAGCCAATTTTAGTTTAATTTTTGAAAATTTCAAAAGTGATCATGAATTATGCTTAGATTCTTGATTGGAGGCTTATTTAAGGAACTAGAGCCAATTTTAGTTTAATTTTTGAAAATTTCAAAAGTGATCATGAATTATGCTTAGATTCTTGATTGGAGGCTTATTTAAGGAACTAGAGCCAATTTTAGTTTAATTTTTGAAAATTTCAAAAGTGATCATGAATTATGCTTAGATTCTTGATTGGAGGCTTATTTAAGGAACTAGAGCCAATTTTAGTTTAATTTTTGAAAATTTCAAAAGTGATCATGAATTATGCTTAGATTCTTGATTGGAGGCTTATTTAAGGAACTAGAGCCAATTTTAGTTTAATTTTTGAAAATTTCAAAAGTGATCATGAATTATGCTTAGATTCTTGATTGGAGGCTTATTTAAGGAACTAGAGCCAATTTTAGTTTAATTTTTGAAAATTTCAAAAGTGATCATGAATTATGCTTAGATTCTTGATTGGAGGCTTATTTAAGGAACTAGAGCCAATTTTAGTTTAATTTTTGAAAATTTCAAAAGTGATCATGAATTATGCTTAGATTCTTGATTGGAGGCTTATTTAAGGAACTAGAGCCAATTTTAGTTTAATTTTTGAAAATTTCAAAAATGATCATGAATTATGCTTAGATTCTTGATTGGAGGCTTATTTAAGGAACTACAGCCAATTTTAGTTTAATTTTTGAAAATTTCAAAAATGATCATGAATTATGCTTAGATTCTTGATTGGAGGCTTATTTAAGGAACTACAGCCAATTTTAGTTTAATTTTTGAAAATTTCAAAAGTGATCATGAATTATGCTTAGATTCTTGATTGGAGGCTTATTTAAGGAACTACAGCCAATTTTAGTTTAATTTTTGAAAATTTCAAAAATGATCATGAATTATGCTTAGATTCTTGATTGGAGGCTTATTTAAGGAACTACAGCCAATTTTAGTTTAATTTTTGAAAATTTCAAAAGTGATCATGAATTATGCTTAGATTCTTGATTGGAGGCTTATTTAAGGAACTACAGCCAATTTTAGTTTAATTTTTGAAAATTTCAAAAATGATCATGAATTATGCTTAGATTCTTGATTGGAGGCTTATTTAAGGAACTACAGCCAATTTTAGTTTAATTTTTGAAAATTTCAAAAATGATCATGAATTATGCTTAGATTCTTGATTGGAGGCTTATTTAAGGAACTACAGCCAATTTTAGTTTAATTTTTGAAAATTTCAAAAGTGATCATGAATTATGCTTAGATTCTTGATTGGAGGCTTATTTAAGGAACTACAGCCAATTTTAGTTTAATTTTTGAAAATTTCAAAAATGATCATGAATTATGCTTAGATTCTTGATTGGAGGCTTATTTAAGGAACTACAGCCAATTTTAGTTTAATTTTTGAAAATTTCAAAAGTGATCATGAATTATGCTTAGATTCTTGATTGGAGGCTTATTTAAGGAACTACAGCCAATTTTAGTTTAATTTTTGAAAATTTCAAAAGTGATCATGAATTATGCTTAGATTCTTGATTGGAGGCTTATTTAAGGAACTAGAGCCAATTTTAGTTTAATTTTTGAAAATTTCAAAAGTGATCATGAATTATGCTTAGATTCTTGATTGGAGGCTTATTTAAGGAACTACAGCCAATTTTAGTTTAATTTTTGAAAATTTCAAAAATGATCATGAATTATGCTTAGATTCTTGATTGGAGGCTTATTTAAGGAACTACAGCCAATTTTAGTTTAATTTTTGAAAATTTCAAAAATGATCATGAATTATGCTTAGATTCTTGATTGGAGGCTTATTTAAGGAACTAGAGCCAATTTTAGTTTAATTTTTGAAAATTTCAAAAATGATCATGAATTATGCTTAGATTCTTGATTGGAGGCTTATTTAAGGAACTAGAGCCAATTTTAGTTTAATTTTTGAAAATTTCAAAAATGATCATGAATTATGCTTAGATTCTTGATTGGAGGCTTATTTAAGGAACTACAGCCAATTTTAGTTTAATTTTTGAAAATTTCAAAAATGATCATGAATTATGCTTAGATTCTTGATTGGAGGCTTATTTAAGGAACTACAGCCAATTTTAGTTTAATTTTTGAAAATTTCAAAAATGATCATGAATTATGCTTAGATTCTTGATTGGAGGCTTATTTAAGGAACTAGAGCCAATTTTAGTTTAATTTTTGAAAATTTCAAAAGTGATCATGAATTATGCTTAGATTCTTGATTGGAGGCTTATTTAAGGAACTACAGCCAATTTTAGTTTAATTTTTGAAAATTTCAAAAATGATCATGAATTATGCTTAGATTCTTGATTGGAGGCTTATTTAAGGAACTAGAGCCAATTTTAGTTTAATTTTTGAAAATTTCAAAAATGATCATGAATTATGCTTAGATTCTTGATTGGAGGCTTATTTAAGGAACTACAGCCAATTTTAGTTTAATTTTTGAAAATTTCAAAAATGATCATGAATTATGCTTAGATTCTTGATTGGAGGCTTATTTAAGGAACTAGAGCCAATTTTAGTTTAATTTTTGAAAATTTCAAAAATGATCATGAATTATGCTTAGATTCTTGATTGGAGGCTTATTTAAGGAACTACAGCCAATTTTAGTTTAATTTTTGAAAATTTCAAAAATGATCATGAATTATGCTTAGATTCTTGATTGGAGGCTTATTTAAGGAACTAGAGCCAATTTTAGTTTAATTTTTGAAAATTTCAAAAGTGATCATGAATTATGCTTAGATTCTTGATTGGAGGCTTATTTAAGGAACTACAGCCAATTTTAGTTTAATTTTTGAAAATTTCAAAAATGATCATGAATTATGCTTAGATTCTTGATTGGAGGCTTATTTAAGGAACTAGAGCCAATTTTAGTTTAATTTTTGAAAATTTCAAAAGTGATCATGAATTATGCTTAGATTCTTGATTGGAGGCTTATTTAAGGAACTACAGCCAATTTTAGTTTAATTTTTGAAAATTTCAAAAATGATCATGAATTATGCTTAGATTCTTGATTGGAGGCTTATTTAAGGAACTACAGCCAATTTTAGTTTAATTTTTGAAAATTTCAAAAATGATCATGAATTATGCTTAGATTCTTGATTGGAGGCTTATTTAAGGAACTACAGCCAATTTTAGTTTAATTTTTGAAAATTTCAAAAATGATCATGAATTATGCTTAGATTCTTGATTGGAGGCTTATTTAAGGAACTACAGCCAATTTTAGTTTAATTTTTGAAAATTTCAAAAGTGATCATGAATTATGCTTAGATTCTTGATTGGAGGCTTATTTAAGGAACTAGAGCCAATTTTAGTTTAATTTTTGAAAATTTCAAAAGTGATCATGAATTATGCTTAGATTCTTGATTGGAGGCTTATTTAAGGAACTACAGCCAATTTTAGTTTAATTTTTGAAAATTTCAAAAGTGATCATGAATTATGCTTAGATTCTTGATTGGAGGCTTATTTAAGGAACTAGAGCCAATTTTAGTTTAATTTTTGAAAATTTCAAAAATGATCATGAATTATGCTTAGATTCTTGATTGGAGGCTTATTTAAGGAACTACAGCCAATTTTAGTTTAATTTTTGAAAATTTCAAAAATGATCATGAATTATGCTTAGATTCTTGATTGGAGGCTTATTTAAGGAACTACAGCCAATTTTAGTTTAATTTTTGAAAATTTCAAAAATGATCATGAATTATGCTTAGATTCTTGATTGGAGGCTTATTTAAGGAACTACAGCCAATTTTAGTTTAATTTTTGAAAATTTCAAAAATGATCATGAATTATGCTTAGATTCTTGATTGGAGGCTTATTTAAGGAACTAGAGCCAATTTTAGTTTAATTTTTGAAAATTTCAAAAATGATCATGAATTATGCTTAGATTCTTGATTGGAGGCTTATTTAAGGAACTAGAGCCAATTTTAGTTTAATTTTTGAAAATTTCAAAAATGATCATGAATTATGCTTAGATTCTTGATTGGAGGCTTATTTAAGGAACTAGAGCCAATTTTAGTTTAATTTTTGAAAATTTCAAAAGTGATCATGAATTATGCTTAGATTCTTGATTGGAGGCTTATTTAAGGAACTACAGCCAATTTTAGTTTAATTTTTGAAAATTTCAAAAATGATCATGAATTATGCTTAGATTCTTGATTGGAGGCTTATTTAAGGAACTAGAGCCAATTTTAGTTTAATTTTTGAAAATTTCAAAAATGATCATGAATTATGCTTAGATTCTTGATTGGAGGCTTATTTAAGGAACTAGAGCCAATTTTAGTTTAATTTTTGAAAATTTCAAAAATGATCATGAATTATGCTTAGATTCTTGATTGGAGGCTTATTTAAGGAACTAGAGCCAATTTTAGTTTAATTTTTGAAAATTTCAAAAGTGATCATGAATTATGCTTAGATTCTTGATTGGAGGCTTATTTAAGGAACTACAGCCAATTTTAGTTTAATTTTTGAAAATTTCAAAAGTGATCATGAATTATGCTTAGATTCTTGATTGGAGGCTTATTTAAGGAACTAGAGCCAATTTTAGTTTAATTTTTGAAAATTTCAAAAATGATCATGAATTATGCTTAGATTCTTGATTGGAGGCTTATTTAAGGAACTAGAGCCAATTTTAGTTTAATTTTTGAAAATTTCAAAAGTGATCATGAATTATGCTTAGATTCTTGATTGGAGGCTTATTTAAGGAACTAGAGCCAATTTTAGTTTAATTTTTGAAAATTTCAAAAATGATCATGAATTATGCTTAGATTCTTGATTGGAGGCTTATTTAAGGAACTAGAGCCAATTTTAGTTTAATTTTTGAAAATTTCAAAAATGATCATGAATTATGCTTAGATTCTTGATTGGAGGCTTATTTAAGGAACTACAGCCAATTTTAGTTTAATTTTTGAAAATTTCAAAAATGATCATGAATTATGCTTAGATTCTTGATTGGAGGCTTATTTAAGGAACTAGAGCCAATTTTAGTTTAATTTTTGAAAATTTCAAAAATGATCATGAATTATGCTTAGATTCTTGATTGGAGGCTTATTTAAGGAACTACAGCCAATTTTAGTTTAATTTTTGAAAATTTCAAAAATGATCATGAATTATGCTTAGATTCTTGATTGGAGGCTTATTTAAGGAACTAGAGCCAATTTTAGTTTAATTTTTGAAAATTTCAAAAGTGATCATGAATTATGCTTAGATTCTTGATTGGAGGCTTATTTAAGGAACTAGAGCCAATTTTAGTTTAATTTTTGAAAATTTCAAAAATGATCATGAATTATGCTTAGATTCTTGATTGGAGGCTTATTTAAGGAACTAGAGCCAATTTTAGTTTAATTTTTGAAAATTTCAAAAATGATCATGAATTATGCTTAGATTCTTGATTGGAGGCTTATTTAAGGAACTAGAGCCAATTTTAGTTTAATTTTTGAAAATTTCAAAAATGATCATGAATTATGCTTAGATTCTTGATTGGAGGCTTATTTAAGGAACTACAGCCAATTTTAGTTTAATTTTTGAAAATTTCAAAAGTGATCATGAATTATGCTTAGATTCTTGATTGGAGGCTTATTTAAGGAACTAGAGCCAATTTTAGTTTAATTTTTGAAAATTTCAAAAATGATCATGAATTATGCTTAGATTCTTGATTGGAGGCTTATTTAAGGAACTAGAGCCAATTTTAGTTTAATTTTTGAAAATTTCAAAAATGATCATGAATTATGCTTAGATTCTTGATTGGAGGCTTATTTAAGGAACTAGAGCCAATTTTAGTTTAATTTTTGAAAATTTCAAAAATGATCATGAATTATGCTTAGATTCTTGATTGGAGGCTTATTTAAGGAACTAGAGCCAATTTTAGTTTAATTTTTGAAAATTTCAAAAGTGATCATGAATTATGCTTAGATTCTTGATTGGAGGCTTATTTAAGGAACTAGAGCCAATTTTAGTTTAATTTTTGAAAATTTCAAAAATGATCATGAATTATGCTTAGATTCTTGATTGGAGGCTTATTTAAGGAACTAGAGCCAATTTTAGTTTAATTTTTGAAAATTTCAAAAATGATCATGAATTATGCTTAGATTCTTGATTGGAGGCTTATTTAAGGAACTAGAGCCAATTTTAGTTTAATTTTTGAAAATTTCAAAAATGATCATGAATTATGCTTAGATTCTTGATTGGAGGCTTATTTAAGGAACTAGAGCCAATTTTAGTTTAATTTTTGAAAATTTCAAAAATGATCATGAATTATGCTTAGATTCTTGATTGGAGGCTTATTTAAGGAACTAGAGCCAATTTTAGTTTAATTTTTGAAAATTTCAAAATGATCATGAATTATGCTTAGATTCTTGATTGGAGGCTTATTTAAGGAACTAGAGCCAATTTTAGTTTAATTTTTGAAAATTTCAAAAATGATCATGAATTATGCTTAGATTCTTGATTGGAGGCTTATTTAAGGAACTACAGCCAATTTTAGTTTAATTTTTGAAAATTTCAAAAATGATCATGAATTATGCTTAGATTCTTGATTGGAGGCTTATTTAAGGAACTAGAGCCAATTTTAGTTTAATTTTTGAAAATTTCAAAAGTGATCATGAATTATGCTTAGATTCTTGATTGGAGGCTTATTTAAGGAACTAGAGCCAATTTTAGTTTAATTTTTGAAAATTTCAAAAATGATCATGAATTATGCTTAGATTCTTGATTGGAGGCTTATTTAAGGAACTAGAGCCAATTTTAGTTTAATTTTTGAAAATTTCAAAAATGATCATGAATTATGCTTAGATTCTTGATTGGAGGCTTATTTAAGGAACTAGAGCCAATTTTAGTTTAATTTTTGAAAATTTCAAAAATGATCATGAATTATGCTTAGATTCTTGATTGGAGGCTTATTTAAGGAACTAGAGCCAATTTTAGTTTAATTTTTGAAAATTTCAAAAATGATCATGAATTATGCTTAGATTCTTGATTGGAGGCTTATTTAAGGAACTAGAGCCAATTTTAGTTTAATTTTTGAAAATTTCAAAAATGATCATGAATTATGCTTAGATTCTTGATTGGAGGCTTATTTAAGGAACTACAGCCAATTTTAGTTTAATTTTTGAAAATTTCAAAAATGATCATGAATTATGCTTAGATTCTTGATTGGAGGCTTATTTAAGGAACTAGAGCCAATTTTAGTTTAATTTTTGAAAATTTCAAAAATGATCATGAATTATGCTTAGATTCTTGATTGGAGGCTTATTTAAGGAACTAGAGCCAATTTTAGTTTAATTTTTGAAAATTTCAAAAGTGATCATGAATTATGCTTAGATTCTTGATTGGAGGCTTATTTAAGGAACTAGAGCCAATTTTAGTTTAATTTTTGAAAATTTCAAAAATGATCATGAATTATGCTTAGATTCTTGATTGGAGGCTTATTTAAGGAACTAGAGCCAATTTTAGTTTAATTTTTGAAAATTTCAAAAATGATCATGAATTATGCTTAGATTCTTGATTGGAGGCTTATTTAAGGAACTAGAGCCAATTTTAGTTTAATTTTTGAAAATTTCAAAAGTGATCATGAATTATGCTTAGATTCTTGATTGGAGGCTTATTTAAGGAACTAGAGCCAATTTTAGTTTAATTTTTGAAAATTTCAAAAATGATCATGAATTATGCTTAGATTCTTGATTGGAGGCTTATTTAAGGAACTAGAGCCAATTTTAGTTTAATTTTTGAAAATTTCAAAAATGATCATGAATTATGCTTAGATTCTTGATTGGAGGCTTATTTAAGGAACTAGAGCCAATTTTAGTTTAATTTTTGAAAATTTCAAAAATGATCATGAATTATGCTTAGATTCTTGATTGGAGGCTTATTTAAGGAACTACAGCCAATTTTAGTTTAATTTTTGAAAATTTCAAAAATGATCATGAATTATGCTTAGATTCTTGATTGGAGGCTTATTTAAGGAACTAGAGCCAATTTTAGTTTAATTTTTGAAAATTTCAAAAATGATCATGAATTATGCTTAGATTCTTGATTGGAGGCTTATTTAAGGAACTAGAGCCAATTTTAGTTTAATTTTTGAAAATTTCAAAAGTGATCATGAATTATGCTTAGATTCTTGATTGGAGGCTTATTTAAGGAACTAGAGCCAATTTTAGTTTAATTTTTGAAAATTTCAAAAATGATCATGAATTATGCTTAGATTCTTGATTGGAGGCTTATTTAAGGAACTAGAGCCAATTTTAGTTTAATTTTTGAAAATTTCAAAAATGATCATGAATTATGCTTAGATTCTTGATTGGAGGCTTATTTAAGGAACTAGAGCCAATTTTAGTTTAATTTTTGAAAATTTCAAAAATGATCATGAATTATGCTTAGATTCTTGATTGGAGGCTTATTTAAGGAACTACAGCCAATTTTAGTTTAATTTTTGAAAATTTCAAAAGTGATCATGAATTATGCTTAGATTCTTGATTGGAGGCTTATTTAAGGAACTAGAGCCAATTTTAGTTTAATTTTTGAAAATTTCAAAAATGATCATGAATTATGCTTAGATTCTTGATTGGAGGCTTATTTAAGGAACTAGAGCCAATTTTAGTTTAATTTTTGAAAATTTCAAAAGTGATCATGAATTATGCTTAGATTCTTGATTGGAGGCTTATTTAAGGAACTAGAGCCAATTTTAGTTTAATTTTTGAAAATTTCAAAATGATCATGAATTATGCTTAGATTCTTGATTGGAGGCTTATTTAAGGAACTAGAGCCAATTTTAGTTTAATTTTTGAAAATTTCAAAAGTGATCATGAATTATGCTTAGATTCTTGATTGGAGGCTTATTTAAGGAACTAGAGCCAATTTTAGTTTAATTTTTGAAAATTTCAAAAATGATCATGAATTATGCTTAGATTCTTGATTGGAGGCTTATTTAAGGAACTACAGCCAATTTTAGTTTAATTTTTGAAAATTTCAAAAGTGATCATGAATTATGCTTAGATTCTTGATTGGAGGCTTATTTAAGGAACTAGAGCCAATTTTAGTTTAATTTTTGAAAATTTCAAAAATGATCATGAATTATGCTTAGATTCTTGATTGGAGGCTTATTTAAGGAACTAGAGCCAATTTTAGTTTAATTTTTGAAAATTTCAAAAATGATCATGAATTATGCTTAGATTCTTGATTGGAGGCTTATTTAAGGAACTAGAGCCAATTTTAGTTTAATTTTTGAAAATTTCAAAAGTGATCATGAATTATGCTTAGATTCTTGATTGGAGGCTTATTTAAGGAACTAGAGCCAATTTTAGTTTAATTTTTGAAAATTTCAAAAGTGATCATGAATTATGCTTAGATTCTTGATTGGAGGCTTATTTAAGGAACTAGAGCCAATTTTAGTTTAATTTTTGAAAATTTCAAAAATGATCATGAATTATGCTTAGATTCTTGATTGGAGGCTTATTTAAGGAACTAGAGCCAATTTTAGTTTAATTTTTGAAAATTTCAAAAATGATCATGAATTATGCTTAGATTCTTGATTGGAGGCTTATTTAAGGAACTAGAGCCAATTTTAGTTTAATTTTTGAAAATTTCAAAAGTGATCATGAATTATGCTTAGATTCTTGATTGGAGGCTTATTTAAGGAACTAGAGCCAATTTTAGTTTAATTTTTGAAAATTTCAAAATGATCATGAATTATGCTTAGATTCTTGATTGGAGGCTTATTTAAGGAACTACAGCCAATTTTAGTTTAATTTTTGAAAATTTCAAAAGTGATCATGAATTATGCTTAGATTCTTGATTGGAGGCTTATTTAAGGAACTAGAGCCAATTTTAAGTTTAATTTTTGAAAATTTCAAAAATGATCATGAATTATGCTTAGATTCTTGATTGGAGGCTTATTTAAGGAACTACAGCCAATTTAAGTTTAATTTTTGAAAATTTCAAAAATGATCATGAATTATGCTTAGATTCTTGATTGGAGGCTTATTTAAGGAACTAGAGCCAATTTTAGTTTAATTTTTGAAAATTTCAAAAATGATCATGAATTATGCTTAGATTCTTGATTGGAGGCTTATTTAAGGAACTACAGCCAATTTTAGTTTATTTTTGAAATTTCAAAAGAAAGTACTATAAAGACGTTATTGGAAGTATTTCCGAGAAGGCTTTAAAATTTCATCATTACTGATTAAAATTATCAAAATAATTTTTGTTAATTTTAAATAACAATTTCAATCAAATATGATTAAAACTCTAAGTGTAGTGGTTTCGTTTCTATTGAAATATACGTTTGTTAAGAAATTTTCCATCTCACTCTATAATATGTCAACTGTTTTAATCTTAAATGTGTAGAAAATATGAATAAAAATTATATTCTTTAAGTGATTTTGTTACAGAAAAAAAATTAATGATAAAAAAAGGCAAAGAACTATTAAAAAAGTACCTTAAGCGTATAAGTAATATTTAATAACTCATACGCAATGATGCGTATTAAATTTTAATTTGTTTTTTTATATTATTTTATAATAATTTTAATATTTTTTCGCAAAAGATCTTAATTTAAAATGCATTTAAAATGATCCTTATTTCATCAAACTACAAGCAGTTTATCCCACTTTTTATTTTGTCATTTTTTTCTTAATATAATTTTTAGCTTTTTTGTTATGAATGTATAAGTGTGTATGTGTGTGATTGTTTTTATATTCTATCCACTTAATCTAACATGTGTTTCATTTCACTACTTAAATACTCATTTGCGTTTAAAAACATATACACATACATAAACATGTTAGTTAATATGTTTTACTAAAAGCCTTGAGGAAAACTTAAAGCATCATATTTTTTATGTCTGTTTTCGGTTCTGGTTTCTTTTTTTTTTTCTTTTCATTTTTTGTAGTTTTTTACATGTTAACTTTTCTACTCATATGTAAATCTATGCAAATTAGATTTCTCTAACACATACATACACATATATTTCCATAACAGCTACTGTGTATGAGTGAGTATAGTATTATGGAAGGAAGGCAGCAGAGTACAGAAAGCTCGGACCAAAATCTTTATTTTTAAATGATCTTAATTTTTACTCTTTTTTGCCGAGACTAAGAAGAAGATTAAAAAATAAAATAAATAAATAAACAAAAAATGTGCTTGTACATACACAAGCACTCAAAAAAATTTCTTGCTGCAATTAAAAAAAAATGCAATAACAAAAGCAAAAATTCACTCAACAAAGGTAAAAATCCTAATATGTGAGTACGTTTGTATATTAATACAAAGGTCATAAACATACAAACATCCCCTTTTAAGCTTAATAAAAAAACATTTTTGACAGCTACAAGTGGCTTAAAAACAATTTGTGTGAATTATTCATTTTTAAACTCTTTTTTATATTTTTTAATTTTATTATTTTTTAGAATTAAACTCTTTTCGAAGAGCAATAAAAAAACAAAATTCCTTTTTCAAATATTAAAATTAAACTCTTTGAAAGATCTGATCTTACAAAGATTGAAAAAGGAGCCGAAAACCGTACTTTAGAAAGTAGAAGTTTAAGATTTTTGCTTAAAACATAAAACATATTTGTCAAACGCCTAAAAATATGCTACTTTGTGGTTGTTTTGAAATGAAAAATATGATGTAGAAGAAGTAGCAAACGTAAAAATAAAGAGCTAAAGAAAAGAAAATGAAATAAAAGAAAACCAAATAACATAAATATAAAAATTATATTAAAATTTACCCCTTTTCAACACCTTACACATTATGTTTATAGTTTTTCCTCTGTAAATGTTTGTATGTATAATTCTTTATACGTTTAGGTGATGACAACAAGAAAAAACAACAACTACAACAAAGTGTTGCCATTTTTATTTGGGAAAAAATAAGTTAAAGTCATATTTTATACATTTAACAGAAAAAAAACGTTGCAAACATACACAGTACATGTTGCTCCTAAAAATATGCTTCACAATTATTGTTTATGGTTACAAATACGTAAAATAAAAACAACTACAACGAAAGGAAAACAGTTAACAAACAAAAATATTATAAGATGAAAAAGGAAATAAGTAAAGTGTTTTACTACTTTGGTTTAATGTTTTATTTATGTGTGTGTGTATGTGTGAGTAAACATCTTATGAAGGTAACTCACTCATACATTTTCATAAATTTAATATTACCGACACATTTATTCCTGCATATGATCATACAATGTAATTTGTCAATTTTATTACCGTATTTTTGCCAAAAACAGAGAAAAACTTTTTGTGAAATTGTTTTTCTGTTTCTCTTTTCCTCTAATAGTCTACCTTTATGTAATTTGGGAGTGTGTTGGAAAATTTTATAGAATTTGTGAAATAAGTAAGTTTTATTTATTGAGAAAAACTGAATTATTAAAATAAAAAGTTTTTAGAGGAATTTGATGCAAAATAAAAATTATAAATAAAATTAATTTAATTAATAAATTGAAAGATTTATAATTTGAACTATTTTAAAAGGACCAAAGAGCAAGAGAACAATGCTTGAAAATAAAAAATAGATTCATTAATTATTATCAAGGATGGTCCAACTGTAACACACGATGTTAATATCGAGTTAGTTTTTAACCAAACAAAGTTGTTTACAATTGAAAGAATTCGGCACACTTTTTTCTAAATTGGTTTTGTATTAAAGTGGGTCGAAAAAAATGTGCCAGTCACATTCCTTAAATTTTTTATAAAACGATTTTTTTAATTATTGAAAATTTTCTATGAATACAATTTTATAAAATTTGTTATTTTTGTTAAATATTAAAAATAAAATTATTTTCCTTTGAAATATAACTTTAATACAAAAAATCACTGTAAATTTCCTATTAGACAAAAACTTATCTAAATTATTTTATACAACAAAAATTTATTGTTTTATCCATAAAAATAAAGTTTTTTATGAAAAAAGAAATTCCTCTGAAAAAAACATTTCTAGAAAATTTTCTTTAGAAAAGGTAGTTAACATTTACTCTGAAAAAAAAGAAATAAGTTTTAAAAATTTTTCTCAAAAATCAAGTTCCCTAAAAAATTCTAAGAAAAATTGTCTAAAGGGAATTAAAAGATCTTTAAAATGACAAAGAAATTATGTAGAGAATTTCATTAAAAATTTCCTCTACGAAAAATTTTATAGAAAATTTCCTCTGCAAAGAAATTTTATAAAAATCTTCTCTGCAAAGAAATTTTATAGAAAATTTCCTCTGCAAAGAAATTTTATAGAAAATTTCCTCTGCAAAGAAATTTTATAGAAAATTTCCTCTGCAAAGAAATTTTATAGAAAATTTTCTCTAAAAAGAAATTTTATAGAGAATGTTTCGTGGCGTATGAATAATATTTATTACTTACAACAAGTAACTAAAAATAGTAGCACACTTAATAGTCGTCTATTAAATCCATTTGTGATAATTTCCCAATTTAGAAAAATCTAATCTAAATAGAAAATTATCACAAAAATATTATTTACCATTTGCAGGAGCACAGTTTTTATATTTTCTCCACTTTTTTTTCAAATTATTTATTTTTTATTTTCAACACAAAATGGCAGTAAACAAAAATTATTAACAATAAATTTTCATTATTGTTGTTGTTAAAGAAATAACTGATGATTATTTGAAACTGTAAAAACAGACTTACTTTTCATGACAGAACATTTATTTTCATCGCTCTGTTTTTATTTTAGACTCTAATATATATTTTTCACAAGAAGGAAGTTTAAATGTCATTTGACGCGCCTTTTAATAGGCTATTAAAATCATTCAAATTATCCAACAACAACAAAAAATCGGAAAAAGAAGAGTGTGATATATTGAAGTTTATTGCTAAGAGTATTCGAGTGTATTTTTCATGTGTTTGTTTTGTGCAAAAAATTAAGTTTTTTTATTTATTAACGACCGTAATGTGTAAATGTTTGTTATTCTTTCTTTCCCTTTTATTTTGCGAAAGAGAAAAATTAAATAAATAATAAAAACAAATGTTTTGAATGTTTTATTTTTGCATTTTATTACCCTACATCATCGTAGGTGGTTGGGCTATTATGCGTTTGTGCATGAGTTTGTAACGGACAGAAAAATATTGCCACCACTATTTAATATACCGTTTGATTTGGAATCACTTTTTGAGTTTATTTAATGATGTACCTTCATCTGAATGTCTGGCTGTTTATGTAAACCTTGTGTACAAAAGGCGGGTGGCAATTTTAGAGATTTTGGACCAGGTCAATTTGATTGATTGATGATGGGTTCATTACTTTACCTAATCTTAATACAAATGTTATTCCCGGTATGGAATTTTAACGTCATAACAGTTCTGATTTCTATTTTAAAAGGATCGGTCCATTATTTTTCATAAACCCATACAACGCTCCCTTAAAATATCTTTATGAAGGGCTTAAATCTCACATGTACATTGATAAATACAAATAAATGAAAATTTACGTAAGAAATTTTACAAGGGTCAATCCATAACTTCTTCTAGTTTCCGTATAATGACTTCCAGAAAGATTTTTTTGGAAACGCGCAAATCCTACATAAAAATTAGTACCATAATATACTGCACCTTAAGCATAAATCAGAAAAACAAGGGTCGTTCATTAATTTCTTTAGTAGTTATAATTAATAACCAACAATGTGGTGTAGGGTATTAAATAGACGGAGTTGACTGACTTCAATTTTTACTTGTTTTGGGATGTTTTTGTTTTCTTTTTTCGTTTTTTTTTTTGTAATTTTATTACCGTAACAATTTAAATTATTATAATATTGTCAATTCTCAGGTTAACTGAGAAAGAGAAAAACCACTTATTTCCCTTTCCTTTTGATTGGTTGTTATTTGGGAAAAAGAACAGAAATCTCCCGCGGGATTTAAACGAGTATAAAACGAAATAAAATATTACGTTTGTAATTTAATCGCAAACTGTTTAAGCTAAAAATGATAATAATTTATAGATATAATTTTATTTATAGCTTTTTTCATTTTGCACTCTTTTATTGTCATTTCGTTAATAAAATAAAAGAAGATTTAAGTTTAATATAATTTAAGTCAGTGTTCAAAAAAAGAGTATTAACGTGTAATCCAACGAATAATTACTCGTTAAACAAGGGAATAACAAGGACTTTTTAAGAGTTTCAATTAATATATTTTTATAACTTTAGAAGAGGTAAATCAAGAGATTTAAATCTGTGATTTTGTAAGCCACACTGAGAAAGTTTTGAATCACATCCAAATGGAATTTAATTTAGATTTGTCTTTTATTTATTTTTATAATAAGAATTTTTTAATAGGACGTTCTTTTTACAGAAATTTTATAAAATATTTCCTGTCAAAATAAATTTTATAGAAAATTTTATAGAAAAAAAAAAAAAAAAAATAGAAAACTAGCAGACCCGGCAAATTTCGTTTTGCCAAAAAATGTTGCTTTGTATGGGCGATACCCCTTCCCATGGTCTCATCTGTTTTAAATATTCTCCAGTATAACAGTTCTTTAGGAAAGTTGTCGGGACCAAATCTGAGAAGACTTGCTGTTATAGTTCTTTAGATATTCGATAATCAATATTTGCTTTGTATGGGCGATACCCCTCACCCTAGTCCTATCGAAAATTTTAAAAGTCTATGTTACTGTTTTGAGATCACTCTGTGAAAATTTAATCAAATTTGGCCCAGCTATATTGGAGGTATACTTTACATACATACCTACATACCTACATACATACACACATACATACATACATACATACATACATACATACATACATACAAAACAGATATAGATAGATAGATAGATAGATAGATAGATAGATAGATAGATAGATAGATAGATAGATAGATATATAGATAGATAGATAGAAAAATGTGTGTGTGTGTGAAATTTTTTAGAAAATATTCAATAGTTCCAAAGTAATACAATTATTTCCAAAAAAGTACTTTGGGATCACAGTGTGTCGCGTATAGAAAAAAATTTGCCAAAATAAATTTTATATAAAAATGTATTTTTCTAAAGATTTTTCTAATTTATTCATCATTCATTTCCTTCAAATTCATTTAATGAATTTTGTATCTCATTGAATTTATTTTTCTTTAGTTCTAAATTTAAGTATTTTAAATTTATTTTTATGATAATTGCAATCACTCTTAATTCCATATTTGTTGCTTTGGATTACAACAACAAAAAATTCTAAAATGCTAAATAAGAAAAATGTCAACTGTTCCAAATACCAGAAGCAGCAGCGGAAGCATCTAAAACAATTTCTAAAATTGTATCTCTTTATAAAAAATGACAATTTTATTTGATGAAGAAGAATTATTGCATAATGAATGTTCTGAATATTTTGAATCTCTAACGTTTCATGCTTTTTCTGGCAAACGAAAAAGCAACATAAACAACTTTAAAACGGGAGGAAAAAAAGGACAAAAAGTGAAATGTGGATTAAATGTTTGTCTGCCATAAAATAAGATTTCCTACATTTAAATATAGTTGTTGTTGTTGCTTGTGATAGTGTTATTTTTGTTGTTGTTGTTGTTGCACAAATGACTTAAACTGAAAGCATTTTAGTCATTTGTATATTTTAAAGCTTAAAGGGATTGAAAGCCAAATTAAGAAATGGTTGGAAAATTCAAATTAATTTTTGCACTTTTGACACAATCAAATAAATAACGTTAAAACAGAAAACTAAAACTCTCAAAAGTAATGAAGGACTTAGAAAATGACTGAAATATAAAAATAAAATACCGAAAAACATATTTAGTCTTTTGTAATGGAACAAGATACTTTTTGGTTGCCAAAAGAACAAGTGAATTGTTTTTTCTTTCTTCTTTTCTTATTTTAGTCATATTTGCCAGCATCATTATCTTCTTCTCTTAAGACTTTAAAACACATAAAAAGCACAAAATAGAAAAAAAGTCTTGAAATAATTTTTAAGCATTTTTATAAAAATAAAAGCTAAATGTTGTGATATTTTTTTGAGCGAAGCAAACTGGCAGTTGGGAAAAGTCGTGGAAAAACCATACGAAATATCCAGCGTAAGAAAAATGCAAAACCTTTAAATTTATTTAAACAAAAAGTCAGTCAACCAACCAAAAACTAACTAAATATCACAGCAGTAGTTTTAACTTTAAGTGTTTTAAAGTTCTATAGCTCGTAAATAATTTACACTGTATCCGAACGCCAGAAAAGAAATGTCTCCTAAGAGAAATTTTTCTCTTGAAAGAGTTTTCTCTTAAATGAAATTTTCTAGAAAATTTTCTCTTAAATGAAATTTCCAAGAAAGTTTTCTCTTAAAAGGAATTTTCTAGAAAGTTTTCTCTTAAAAGGAATTTTCTAGAAAGTTTTCTCTTAAAAGGAATTTTCTAGAAAATTTTCTCTTAAAAGGAATTTTCTAGAAAATTTTCTCTTAAAAGGAATTTTCTAGAAAATTTTCTCTTAAAAGAATTTTCTAGAAAATTTTCTCTTAAAAGGAATTTTCTAGAAAATTTCTCTTAAAAGGAATTTTCTAGAAAATTTTCTCTTAAAATGAATTTTCTAGAAAATTTTCTCTTAAAAGGAATTTTCTAATAAATTTTCTCTTAAAAGGATTTTAGAAAATTTTCTCTTAAAAGGAATTTTTCTAGAAAATTTTCTCTAAAAGGAATTTTCTAGAAATTTTCTCTTAAAAAGAAATTTTCTAAAAAAATGTTCTCTTTAAAAGGAATTTTCTAGAAAAGTTTTTTTAAAGGAATTTTCTAGAAATTTTCTCTTAAATGGAATTTTCTAGAAAATTTTCTCTTAAAAGGAATTTTCTGGAAAATTTCTCTTAAATGGAATTTTCTAGAAAATTTTCTCTTAAAAGGAATTTTCTGGAAAATTTCTCTTAAAAGGAATTTTCTGGAAAATTTTCTCTTAAAAGAAATTTTCTGGAAATTTTCTCTTAAATGAAATTTCCTAGAAAGTTTTCTCTTAGAAGGAATTTTCTAGAGAGTTTTCTCTTAAAAGGAATTTTCTAGAAAATTTTCTCTTAAAAGGAATTTTTTTAAAATTTTCTCTTAAGAGAATTTTCTATAAAATTTACTCTTAAAAGAATTTTCTAGAAAATTTCTCTTAAATGAAATTTCCTAGAAAGTTTTCACTTAAAAGGAATTTTCTAAAAAAATTTCTCTTAAAAGGATTTTTCTAGAAAATTTTCTCTTAAAAGGAATTTTTTTGAAAATTTATCTTAAAAGGAATTTTGTTGATAATTTTCTTTAAAAAGGAATTTTCTTAAAAATTTCTCTTAAAACGAATTTTGTTGAAAATTTTCTTTTAAAAGAAATTTTCTTGAAAATTTTCATTCAAAAAATATTAAGAAAAAATATTTAAGAAAATTTTGTTAAAAAAATTCTTTTTATGAACACGAAAATTTTTTCTTTACGGAAATTTTATCGAAAATTTCACTTTATGGAAATTTTATCTAGAATTTTCACTTTATGGAAATTTTATCGAGAATTTTCTTTTTAAGGAAATTTTATCGAAAATTTTCACTTTATGGAAATTTTAACACGAATTTTTCCTTAAATGAAATTTTAAAGAAAATTTTCCTTTAAAAAATTTTTATAGGTTATTTCTTTGAAAAGAAAATTTTATATAAATTTCCTTTGAGAAGAAATTTTATAGAAAATTTCCTTTGAGAAGAAATTTTATAGAAAATTTCCTTTGAGAAGAAATTTTATAGAAAATTTCCTTTGAGAAGAAACTTTATAGAAAATTTCCTTTGAAAAGAAAATTTTATAGAAAATTTCCTTTGAAAAGAAAATTTTATAGAAAATTTCCTTTGAGAAGAAATTTATATAAATTTCCTTTGAGAAGAAATTTTATAGAAAATTTTCCGCGTAGAGAAAACTTAAAAGAAATTTCCTTTGTAGAGAAATTTTATAGAAAATTTACAGTGAAAAGAATTTTTCTAAATAGCATTTTTGTTAAAAATTTTGTAATGTTAAATGGTGTAAATTTTAGAAATTTGAAAAAAGGAAAATTGTCTACCAAATAAATTGAAATAGAGCGAAAATTAAAAACAAAAACTAGAATCAGAAGAAAAATGTTAATAAAATAAAAATAATAAAAAAATAACTAGAAAAATAAATTTTTTTTATGGAACAAAATTCAAATTAACTTTTCATCTTATTTTAACAGCTTCTAAGACTCTTCATCAGTATCCGCTATTAATGACTCTTTGTCCGTCTGTTCATGACTCTTCGGTCTCAATTGAATAACTTCAAATATAAATGTCGTAATGACGAACGTGTGTATGTGTGTGTGAGAGTTCTAATAAATTTGTTTGTCTTTTTCTGCTTTTTTTTTTCCTAAAAGGATTTAATTTCAGTTATAATGAGTAGAAGAACCGAATATTTAAAGAAAAATGAAAAATCATATGTAAATAGAAACTTGTGCGAATGAAAAGAAAAAGAAGGACTCAATGGTTTGAAGGATGATAATGGTGTTGATGATGATAATGATGACATTTTCAAGAGAAAATATTGTCATTTCCTAATAGACGCACGACATCA
>PYHX02000158.1:67184-90694 GCA_004302925.2 Cochliomyia hominivorax | reverse complement strand
TGATTTTTGATTGGAGGCTTATTTAAGGAACTAGAGCCATTTTAAGTTTTATTTTTTAAAATTTTTTAAAATGATCACAAATTAAGCTTAGATTTTTGATTGGAGGCTTATTTAAGGAACTAGAGCCATTTTTAGTTTTTATTTTAAAAAATTTTTAAAATGATCATAAATTAAGCTTAGATTTTGATTGGAGGCTTATTTAAGGAACTAGAGCCATTTTTAGTTTTATTTTAAAAAATTTTTAAAATGATCACAAATTAAGCTTAGATTTTTGATTGGAGGCTTATTTAAGGAACTAGAGCCATTTTTAGTTTTATTTAAAAAATTTAAAATGATCACAAATTAAGCTTAGATTTTGATTGGAGGCTTATTTAAGGAACTAGAGCCATTTTAGTTTTATTTTTAAAATTTTTAAAATGATCACAAATTAAGCTTAGATTTTTGATTGGAGGCTTATTTAAGGAACTAGAGCCATTTTTAGTTTTATTTTAAAAAATTTTTAAATGATCACAAATTAAGCTTAGATTTTTGATTGGAGGCTTATTTAAGGAACTAGAGCCATTTTTAGTTTTATTTTAAAAAAATTTTAAAATGATCATAAATTAAGCTTAGATTTTTGGATTGGAGGCTTATTTAAGGAACTAGAGCCATTTTTAGTTTTATTTTTAAAAATTTTAAAATGATCACAAATTAAGCTTAGATTTTTGATTGGAGGCTTATTTAAGGAACTAGAGCCATTTTAAGTTTTATTTTAAAAATTTTTAAAATGATCACAAATTAAGCTTAGATTTTTGATTGGAGGCTTATTTAAGGAACTAGAGCCATTTTAAGTTTTATTTAAAAAATTTTTAAAATGATCACAAATTAAGCTTAGATTTTTAATTGGAGGCTTATTTAAGGAACTAGAGCCATTTTAGTTTTATTTTTAAAAATTTTTAAAATGATCATAAATTAAGCTTAGATTTTTGATTGGAGGCTTATTAAGGAACTAGAGCCATTTTAGTTTTATTTTTTAAAAAATTTTAAAAGATTCATAAATTAAGCTTAGATTTTTGATTGGAGGCTTATTTAACGGAACTAGAGCCCATTTTAAGTTTTATTTTAAAAAATTTAAAATGATCACAAATTAAGCCTTAGATTTTGATTGGGAGGCTTATTTAAGGAACTAGAGCCATTTAAGTTTTATTTTTAAAAATTTTAAAATGATCATAAATTAAGCTTAGATTTTTGATTGGAGGCTTATTTAAGGAACTAGAGCCATTTTAGTTTTTATTTTAAAAAATTTTTAAATGATCACAAATTAAGCTTAGATTTTGATTGGAGGCTTATTTAAGGAACTAGAGCCATTTTAGTTTTATTTTTAAAAAATTTTAAAATGATCACAAATTAAGCTTAGATTTTTGATTGGAGGCTTATTTAAGGAACTAGAGCCATTTTAAGTTTATTTTAAAAATTTTTAAAATGATCACAAATAAGCTTAGATTTTTGATTGGCAGGCTTATTTAAGGAGAACTAGAGCCATTTTTAGTTTTATTTTAAAAAATTTAAAATGATCACAAATTTAAGCTTAGATTTTGATTGGAGGCTTATTTAAGGAACTAGAGCCATTTTTAGTTTTATTTTAAAAATTTTTAAAATGATCACAAATTAAGCTTAGATTTTTGATTGGAGGCTTATTTAAGGAACTAGAGCCATTTTAAGTTTTATTTTTAAAAATTTTAAAATGATCATAAATTAAGCTTAGATTTTTGATTGGAGGCTTATTTAAGGAACTAGAGCCATTTTTAGTTTTATTTTAAAAAATTTTTAAAATGATCATAAATTAAGCTTAGATTTTTGATTGGAGGCTTATTTAAGGAACTAGAGCCATTTTAAGTTTTATTTTTAAAAATTTTTAAAATGATCAAAATTAAGCTTAGATTTTGATTGGAGGCTTATTTAAGGAACTAGAGCCATTTTTAAGTTTTATTTTTAAAAAAATTTTTAAAATGATCACAAATTAAGCTTAGATTTTTGATTGGAGGCTTATTTAAGGAACTAGAGCCATTTTTAGTTTTATTTTTAAAAAATTTTAAAATGATCACAAATTAAGCTTAGATTTTTGATTGGAGGCTTATTTAAGGAACTAGAGCCATTTTAGTTTTATTTTTAAAAAAATTTTAAAATGATCATAAATTAAGCTTAGATTTTTGATTGGAGGCTTATTTAAGGGAACTAGAGCCATTTTTAGTTTTATTTTAAAAAATTTTAAAATGATCACAAATTAAGCTTAGATTTTTGATTGGAGGCTTATTTAAGGAACTAGAGCCATTTTAAGTTTTATTTTAAAAAATTTTAAAATGATCATAAATTAAGCTTAGATTTTGATTGGAGGCTTATTTAAGGAACTAGAGCCATTTTAGTTTTATTTTTAAAAAATTTTTAAAATGATCACAAATTAAGCTTAGATTTTTGATTGGAGGCTTATTTAAGGAACTAGAGCCATTTTTAGTTTTATTTTAAAAAATTTTAAAATGATCACAAATTAAGCTTAGATTTTTGATTGGAGGCTTATTTAAGGAACTAGAGCCATTTTTAGTTTTATTTTAAAAAAAATTTTAAAATGATCATAAATTAAGCTTAGATTTTTGATTGGAGGCTTATTTAAGGAACTAGAGCCATTTTAAGTTTTATTTTAAAAAATTTTAAAATGATCATAAATTAAGCTTAGATTTTTGATTGGAGGCTTATTTAAGGAACTAGAGCCATTTTTAGTTTTATTTTAAAAATTTTTAAAATGATCACAAATTAAGCTTAGATTTTTGATTGGAGGCTTATTTAAGGAACTAGAGCCATTTTAAGTTTTATTTTTAAAAAATTTTAAAATGATCACAAATTAAGCTTAGATTTTTGATTGGAGGCTTATTTAAGGAACTAGAGCCATTTTTAGTTTTATTTTAAAAAATTTTAAAATGATCACAAATTAAGCTTAGATTTTTGATTGGAGGCTTATTTAAGGAACTAGAGCCATTTTTAGTTTTATTTTAAAAAATTTTAAAATGATCACAAATTAAGCTTAGATTTTTGATTGGAGGCTTATTTAAGGAACTAGAGCCATTTTTAGTTTTATTTTAAAAAATTTTTAAAATGATCACAAATTAAGCTTAGATTTTTGATTGGAGGCTTATTTAAGGAACTAGAGCCATTTTAGTTTTATTTTAAAAATTTTTAAAATGATCATAAATTAAGCTTAGATTTTTGATTGGAGGCTTATTTAAGGAACTAGAGCCATTTTTAGTTTTATTTTTAAAAATTTTTAAAATGATCACAAATTAAGCTTAGATTTTTGATTGGAGGCTTATTTAAGGAACTAGAGCCATTTTAAGTTTTATTTTTAAAAATTTTTAAAATGATCACAAATTAAGCTTAGATTTTTGATTGGAGGCTTATTTAAGGAACTAGAGCCATTTTAAGTTTTATTTTTAAAAATTTTTAAAATGATCACAAATTAAGCTTAGATTTTTGATTGGAGGCTTATTTAAGGAACTAGAGCCATTTTAAGTTTTATTTAAAAAAAAATTTTAAAATGATCACAAATTAAGCTTAGATTTTTGATTGGAGGCTTATTTAAGGAACTAGAGCCATTTTTAGTTTTATTTTAAAAAATTTTTAAAATGATCACAAATTAAGCTTAGATTTTTGATTGGAGGCTTATTTAAGGAACTAGAGCCATTTTTAGTTTTATTTTAAAAATTTTAAAATGATCACAAATTAAGCTTAGATTTTTGATTGGAGGCTTATTTAAGGAACTAGAGCCATTTTTAGTTTATTTTAAAAATTTTTAAAATGATCACAAATTAAGCTTAGATTTTTGATTGGAGGCTTATTTAAGGAACTAGAGCCATTTTTAGTTTTATTTTTAAAAATTTTTAAAATGATCACAAATTAAGCTTAGATTTTTGATTGGAGGCTTATTTAAGGAACTAGAGCCATTTTAAGTTTTATTTTAAAAATTTTTAAAATGATCACAAATTAAGCTTAGATTTTTGATTGGAGGCTTATTTAAGGAACTAGAGCCATTTTAGTTTATTTTAAAAAATTTTAAAATGATCACAAATTAAGCTTAGATTTTTGATTGGAGGCTTATTTAAGGAACTAGAGCCATTTTTAGTTTTATTTTAAAAAATTTTTAAAATGATCACAAATTAAGCTTAGATTTTTGATTGGAGGCTTATTTAAGGAACTAGAGCCATTTTTAGTTTTATTTTAAAAAATTTTAAAATGATCACAAATTAAGCTTAGATTTTTGATTGGAGGCTTATTTAAGGAACTAGAGCCATTTTTAGTTTTATTTTAAAAAATTTTAAAATGATCACAAATTAAGCTTAGATTTTTGATTGGAGGCTTATTTAAGGAACTAGAGCCATTTTTAGTTTTATTTTAAAAAATTTTTAAAATGATCACAAATTAAGCTTAGATTTTTGATTGGAGGCTTATTTAAGGAACTAGAGCCATTTTTAGTTTTATTTTAAAAAATTTTTAAAATGATCACAAATTAAGCTTAGATTTTTGATTGGAGGCTTATTTAAGGAACTAGAGCCATTTTAAGTTTTATTTTAAAAAATTTTAAAATGATCACAAATTAAGCTTAGATTTTTGATTGGAGGCTTATTTAAGGAACTAGAGCCATTTTAGTTTTATTTTAAAAATTTTTAAAATGATCACAAATTAAGCTTAGATTTTTGATTGGAGGCTTATTTAAGGAACTAGAGCCATTTTAAGTTTTATTTTAAAAAATTTTAAAATGATCACAAATTAAGCTTAGATTTTTGATTGGAGGCTTATTTAAGGAACTAGAGCCATTTTAAGTTTTATTTTAAAAAATTTTTAAAATGATCACAAATTAAGCTTAGATTTTTGATTGGAGGCTTATTTAAGGAACTAGAGCCATTTTTAGTTTTATTTTAAAAAATTTTTAAATGATCACAAATTAAGCTTAGATTTTTGATTGGAGGCTTATTTAAGGAACTAGAGCCATTTTTAGTTTTATTTTTAAAAAATTTTTAAAATGATCACAAATTAAGCTTAGATTTTTGATTGGAGGCTTATTTAAGGAACTAGAGCCATTTTAAGTTTTATTTTTAAAAATTTTTAAAATGATCACAAATTAAGCTTAGATTTTTGATTGGAGGCTTATTTAAGGAACTAGAGCCATTTTAGTTTTATTTTTAAAAAATTTTAAAATGATCACAAATTAAGCTTAGATTTTTGATTGGAGGCTTATTTAAGGAACTAGAGCCATTTTAAGTTTTATTTTAAAAAATTTTAAAATGATCACAAATTAAGCTTAGATTTTTGATTGGAGGCTTATTTAAGGAACTAGAGCCATTTTAAGTTTTATTTTAAAAAATTTTAAAATGATCACAAATTAAGCTTAGATTTTTGATTGGAGGCTTATTTAAGGAACTAGAGCCATTTTAAGTTTTATTTTAAAAATTTTTAAAATGATCACAAATTAAGCTTAGATTTTTGATTGGAGGCTTATTTAAGGAACTAGAGCCATTTTAAGTTTTATTTTAAAAAATTTTTAAAATGATCACAAATTAAGCTTAGATTTTGATTGGAGGCTTATTTAAGGAACTAGAGCCATTTTAAGTTTTATTTTAAAAATTTTAAAATGATCACAAATTAAGCTTAGATTTTGATTGGAGGCTTATTTAAGGAACTAGAGCCATTTTAAGTTTTATTTTAAAAAATTTTTAAAATGATCACAAATTAAGCTTAGATTTTTGATTGGAGGCTTATTTAAGGAACTAGAGCCATTTTTAGTTTTATTTTAAAAAATTTTTAAAATGATCACAAATTAAGCTTAGATTTTTGATTGGAGGCTTATTTAAGGAACTAGAGCCATTTTAAGTTTTATTTTAAAAAATTTTAAAATGATCACAAATTAAGCTTAGATTTTTGATTGGAGGCTTATTTAAGGAACTAGAGCCATTTTTAGTTTTATTTTTAAAAATTTTTAAAATGATCATAAATTAAGCTTAGATTTTTGATTGGAGGCTTATTTAAGGAACTAGAGCCATTTTAGTTTTATTTTAAAAATTTTTAAAATGATCATAAATTAAGCTTAGATTTTTGATTGGAGGCTTATTTAAGGAACTAGAGCCATTTTAGTTTTATTTTAAAAATTTTTAAAATGATCACAAATTAAGCTTAGATTTTTGATTGGAGGCTTATTTAAGGAACTAGAGCCATTTTAAGTTTTATTTTAAAAATTTTAAAATGATCACAAATTAAGCTTAGATTTTTGATTGGAGGCTTATTTAAGGAACTAGAGCCATTTTAAGTTTTATTTTAAAAAATTTTAAAATGATCACAAATTAAGCTTAGATTTTTGATTGGAGGCTTATTTAAGGAACTAGAGCCATTTTTAGTTTTATTTTAAAAATTTTTAAAATGATCACAAATTAAGCTTAGATTTTTGATTGGAGGCTTATTTAAGGAACTAGAGCCATTTTAAGTTTTATTTTAAAAAATTTTTAAAATGATCACAAATTAAGCTTAGATTTTTGATTGGAGGCTTATTTAAGGAACTAGAGCCATTTTTAGTTTTATTTTAAAAAATTTTAAAATGATCACAAATTAAGCTTAGATTTTTGATTGGAGGCTTATTTAAGGAACTAGAGCCATTTTTAGTTTTATTTTAAAAATTTTAAAATGATCACAAATTAAGCTTAGATTTTTGATTGGAGGCTTATTTAAGGAACTAGAGCCATTTTTAGTTTTATTTTAAAAAATTTTAAAATGATCACAAATTAAGCTTAGATTTTTGATTGGAGGCTTATTTAAGGAACTAGAGCCATTTTTAGTTTTATTTTTAAAAATTTTTAAAATGATCACAAATTAAGCTTAGATTTTTGATTGGAGGCTTATTTAAGGAACTAGAGCCATTTTAGTTTTATTTTAAAAAATTTTAAAATGATCACAAATTAAGCTTAGATTTTTGATTGGAGGCTTATTTAAGGAACTAGAGCCATTTTTAGTTTTATTTTTAAAAAATTTTTAAAATGATCACAAATTAAGCTTAGATTTTTGATTGGAGGCTTATTTAAGGAACTAGAGCCATTTTTAGTTTTATTTTAAAAAAATTTTAAAATGATCACAAATTAAGCTTAGATTTTTGATTGGAGGCTTATTTAAGGAACTAGAGCCATTTTTAGTTTTATTTTAAAAATTTTAAAATGATCACAAATTAAGCTTAGATTTTTGATTGGAGGCTTATTTAAGGAACTAGAGCCATTTTTAGTTTTATTTTAAAAATTTTTAAAATGATCACAAATTAAGCTTAGATTTTTGATTGGAGGCTTATTTAAGGAACTAGAGCCATTTTTAAGTTTTATTTTTAAAAATTTTAAAATGATCACAAATTAAGCTTAGATTTTTGATTGGAGGCTTATTTAAGGAACTAGAGCCATTTTAAGTTTTATTTTAAAAAATTTTAAAATGATCACAAATTAAGCTTAGATTTTTGATTGGAGGCTTATTTAAGGAACTAGAGCCATTTTAAGTTTTATTTTAAAAAATTTTAAAATGATCACAAATTAAGCTTAGATTTTTGATTGGAGGCTTATTTAAGGAACTAGAGCCATTTTTAGTTTTATTTTTAAAAATTTTAAAATGATCACAAATTAAGCTTAGATTTTTGATTGGAGGCTTATTTAAGGAACTAGAGCCATTTTAAGTTTTATTTTAAAAAATTTTAAAATGATCACAAATTAAGCTTAGATTTTTGATTGGAGGCTTATTTAAGGAACTAGAGCCATTTTAAGTTTTATTTTAAAAAATTTTTAAAATGATCACAAATTAAGCTTAGATTTTTGATTGGAGGCTTATTTAAGGAACTAGAGCCATTTTAAGTTTTATTTTTAAAAAATTTTAAAATGATCACAAATTAAGCTTAGATTTTTGATTGGAGGCTTATTTAAGGAACTAGAGCCATTTTAGTTTTATTTTAAAAATTTTAAAATGATCACAAATTAAGCTTAGATTTTTGATTGGAGGCTTATTTAAGGAACTAGAGCCATTTTAAGTTTTATTTTAAAAAATTTTAAAATGATCACAAATTAAGCTTAGATTTTTGATTGGAGGCTTATTTAAGGAACTAGAGCCATTTTTAGTTTTATTTTTAAAAATTTTTAAAATGATCACAAATTAAGCTTAGATTTTTGATTGGAGGCTTATTTAAGGAACTAGAGCCATTTTTAGTTTTATTTTTAAAAAATTTTTAAAATGATCATAAATTAAGCTTAGATTTTTGATTGGAGGCTTATTTAAGGAACTAGAGCCATTTTAAGTTTTATTTTAAAAAATTTTAAAATGATCACAAATTAAGCTTAGATTTTTGATTGGAGGCTTATTTAAGGAACTAGAGCCATTTTTAAGTTTTATTTTAAAAAATTTTAAAATGATCACAAATTAAGCTTAGATTTTTGATTGGAGGCTTATTTAAGGAACTAGAGCCATTTTTAGTTTTATTTTAAAAAATTTTAAAATGATCACAAATTAAGCTTAGATTTTTGATTGGAGGCTTATTTAAGGAACTAGAGCCATTTTTAGTTTTATTTTTAAAAATTTTTAAAATGATCACAAATTAAGCTTAGATTTTTGATTGGAGGCTTATTTAAGGAACTAGAGCCATTTTTAGTTTTATTTTAAAAAATTTTAAAATGATCACAAATTAAGCTTAGATTTTTGATTGGAGGCTTATTTAAGGAACTAGAGCCATTTTAGTTTTATTTTAAAAATTTTAAAATGATCACAAATTAAGCTTAGATTTTTGATTGGAGGCTTATTTAAGGAACTAGAGCCATTTTTAGTTTTATTTTTAAAAATTTTTAAAATGATCACAAATTAAGCTTAGATTTTTGATTGGAGGCTTATTTAAGGAACTAGAGCCATTTTAAGTTTTATTTTTAAAAATTTTAAAATGATCACAAATTAAGCTTAGATTTTTGATTGGAGGCTTATTTAAGGAACTAGAGCCATTTTTAGTTTTATTTTTAAAAATTTTTAAAATGATCACAAATTAAGCTTAGATTTTTGATTGGAGGCTTATTTAAGGAACTAGAGCCATTTTAGTTTTATTTTTAAAAATTTTTAAAATGATCACAAATTAAGCTTAGATTTTTGATTGGAGGCTTATTTAAGGAACTAGAGCCATTTTTAGTTTTATTTTTAAAAATTTTTAAAATGATCACAAATTAAGCTTAGATTTTTGATTGGAGGCTTATTTAAGGAACTAGAGCCATTTTTAGTTTTATTTTTAAAAATTTTTAAAATGATCACAAATTAAGCTTAGATTTTTGATTGGAGGCTTATTTAAGGAACTAGAGCCATTTTTAGTTTTATTTTAAAAAATTTTTAAAATGATCACAAATTAAGCTTAGATTTTTGATTGGAGGCTTATTTAAGGAACTAGAGCCATTTTAGTTTTATTTTAAAAATTTTTAAAATGATCACAAATTAAGCTTAGATTTTTGATTGGAGGCTTATTTAAGGAACTAGAGCCATTTTAAGTTTTATTTTTAAAAATTTTTTAAAATGATCACAAATTAAGCTTAGATTTTTGATTGGAGGCTTATTTAAGGAACTAGAGCCATTTTAAGTTTTATTTTAAAAAATTTTTAAAATGATCACAAATTAAGCTTAGATTTTTGATTGGAGGCTTATTTAAGGAACTAGAGCCATTTTAAGTTTTATTTTTAAAAATTTTTTTAAAATGATCACAAATTAAGCTTAGATTTTTGATTGGAGGCTTATTTAAGGAACTAGAGCCATTTTAAGTTTTATTTTAAAAAAATTTTTGAAAATGATCACAAATTAAGCTTAGATTTTTGATTGGAGGCTTATTTAAGGAACTAGAGCCATTTTAGTTTTATTTTTAAAAATTTTTAAAATGATCACAAATTAAGCTTAGATTTTTGATTGGAGGCTTATTTAAGGAACTAGAGCCATTTTTAGTTTTATTTTTAAAAATTTTTAAATGATCACAAATTAAGCTTAGATTTTTGATTGGAGGCTTATTTAAGGAACTAGAGCCATTTTCAGTTTTATTTTTAAAATTTTTAAAATGATCACAAATTAAGCTTAGATTTTTGATTGGAGGCTTATTTAAGGAACTAGAGCCATTTTAGTTTTATTTTTAAAATTTTTTAAAATGATCACAAATTAAGCTTAGATTTTTGATTGGAGGCTTATTTAAGGAACTAGAGCCATTTTAGTTTATTTTAAAATTTTTTAAAATGATCACAAATTAAGCTTAGATTTTTGATTGGAGGCTTATTTAAGGAACTAGAGCCATTTTAAGTTTTATTTTAAAAATTTTTAAAATGATCACAAATTAAGCTTAGATTTTTGATGGAGGCTTATTTAAGGAACTAGAGCCATTTTAAGTTTTATTTTGAAAAATTTTTGAAATGATCACAAATTAAGCTTAGATTTTTGATTGGAGGCTTATTTAAGGAACTAGAGCCATTTTAAGTTTTATTTTTAAAAATTTTTTAAAATGATCACAAATTAAGCTTAGATTTTTGATTGGAGGCTTATTTAAGGAACTAGAGCCATTTTAAGTTTTATTTTTAAAAAATTTTTAAAATGATCACAAATTAAGCTTAGATTTTTGATTGGAGGCTTATTTAAGGAACTAGAGCCATTTTTAGTTTTATTTTTAAAAATTTTTAAAATGATCACAAATTAAGCTTAGATTTTTGATTGGAGGCTTATTTAAGGAACTAGAGCCATTTTAGTTTTATTTTTAAAAATTTTTAAAATGATCACAAATTAAGCTTAGATTTTTGATTGGAGGCTTATTTAAGGAACTAGAGCCATTTTAGTTTTATTTTTAAAAATTTTTTAAAATGATCACAAATTAAGCTTAGATTTTTGATTGGAGGCTTATTTAAGGAACTAGAGCCATTTTTAGTTTTATTTTTAAAAATTTTTAAAATGATCACAAATTAAGCTTAGATTTTTGATTGGAGGCTTATTTAAGGAACTAGAGCCATTTTTAGTTTTATTTTTAAAAATTTTTTAAAATGATCACAAATTAAGATTAGATTTTTGATTGGAGGCTTATTTAAGGAACTAGAGCCATTTTAGTTTTATTTTTAAAAATTTTTTAAAATGATCACAAATTAAGCTTAGATTTTTGATTGGAGGCTTATTTAAGGAACTAGAGCCATTTTAAGTTTTATTTTTAAAAATTTTTTAAAATGATCACAAATTAAGCTTAGATTTTTGATTGGAGGCTTATTTAAGGAACTAGAGCCATTTAAGTTTTATTTTTAAAAAATTTTTTGAAATGATCACAAATTAAGCTTAGATTTTTGATTGGAGGCTTATTTAAGGAACTAGAGCCATTTTAAGTTTTATTTTTAAAAATTTTTTGAAATGATCACAAATTAAGCTTAGATTTTTGATTGGAGGCTTATTTAAGGAACTAGAGCCATTTTAAGTTTTATTTTTAAAAATTTTTTGAAATGATCACAAATTAAGCTTAGATTTTTGATTGGAGGCTTATTTAAGGAACTAGAGCCATTTTCAGTTTTATTTTTAAAATTTTTTAAAATGATCACAAATTAAGCTTAGATTTTTAATTGGAGGCTTATTTAAGGAACAAGAGCCATTTTTATTTTTAATTTTTTTTTTTAAATGATCACAAATTAAGCTTAGATTTTTGATTTGAGGCTTATTTAGGGAACTAGAGCCATTTTTATTTTTATTTTTTTTAAATGATCACAAATTAAGCTTAGATTTTTGATTGGAGTCTTATTTAAGGAACTAAAAATGATCACAAATTAAGGTTAGATTTTTGATTGGAGGCTTATTTAAGGAACTAGAGCCATTTTTAGTTTTATTTTGAAAATTTTTTAAAATGATCACAAATTAAGCTTAGATTTTTAATTGGAGGCTTATTTAAGGAACTAACAAATTAAGCTTAGATTTTGACAGGAGTCTTATTTAAAGATGTAGTGACATTTTTTTGTGTATTTGCAATGTGATGAAATCATTCACTTAAAAAATATTTTTATGTGCTCTTATTTTTCCCACATCTGTTAACTGAATATTTGTAAGTATTTTCTAATAATCATTTATTCATTTTAGGTTGATGGCTTTTAAATGTTATTCATTTGCTGTAGCATCATTAGGATGTAACGTTTGGTTTTTTAAAAACCTCAAACGGAAATTGTTTCACTTAAGATTTTTATTTGAAATATTTTAACAAAAGAATTATTTTTTATTTTCTTTCTTTGTTTGATAAGAAAAAAAGTTAATCAAAATATTTTACTTTGATATTTTTAAATTTTTGTTTTTGATTTTTATTACGAAAATCTGTGACTTTTCCAAAAAGAAAAAAATGTTTTAAAGAAATTTTGTATCCATTTAAACATTTTAAATAAATTAATTAAATATTTACCGCATGTTTTGTTACACAAGCCGGCATAAAATTAATTTTCTCTTTTATTTGATTATTTTGTTTTATTCTTTTAAATTTTATTTAATTTTTTTGCTCTTTATTGAGCAGTTTTTTTTAGAAACCACAACATAATTTTCCAGTTCATAAATTTCGAGGTTTTAGTGTATTGCCCTCACACACACGTACACACAGACCCAAACATTTTCATATTAAAAAATCAACAGCAGAATGAAAGGAAACTTTTTAATTCTTCCATTTTTTTGGTATAAATTATTTAAAACTTAACCACCAACAACAGGAACAAGAAGAACAACAACAATAACTCTGATATTTAAAAAAGCTCCTTTTATTTTTTCCTTTTTTTTAATCGAGTTCTTTATTTAACGTTTCCATTTTTTGCTTGGCCCCAATAGCTATTAGTTGTCGAAAATAAAGAAAATAACATGTGTGATGTGTGTTTCCTTTGTGGGGTGGGGGTGTGGGGTGTGTTAACAAAGAAAAAGGAGGAAAAAAATTTGAAAAGAAATATTTTGCTTACTTAAGCTGTTTTTGTCTTTCCACTTTGGTTTCTTTTAATGTTCCTCTTAAATTATATTCTCCAGCATTTTTCGCCTTTTTTGCTGTTTTTTTTGTTCTTTTGCTATTGGCATCTTGTAGGCTTTATAGCTTTTATGGTTATGTTTATTTTTTCGTTCCTAGAAAGAAACTTTGGTATATCAAAAGAGTTTTTAAGTTAAGTGAAACCTAAAGATCCTTTTTTATTTTTGCTAATTATTTATAGTTAAATGTATGATAATTTTTAAAAGAAGTTCTGCAGATGGAAATAGTTATTACAAAAACAAGAATTGTAAATACTCAGATAAGCGTATGAGTAAATAAATAAAAATATTAAGTATACGCATCGTGGTTGGTATTGGAAATAATTAAGTTACTTAGGAACCTTTAAAAAATTCTAAATAAAATTAAATATGGTTACTGCTGTGATATTATCGAGTTGGGGGTATAAGGCCTCTTTCTGGTTTGTGGGGTAGTGGGTTGCCTTCCAAACTTGGTATGTTCTTTTAATTAATAAAAAAATCATATATTATGTTATATTATATGAACGAAATTTTGAGGGTAGATAAAGCAAGTACATATATGCATCATGTACGAAATCATATGTTACCCTGCTATTGTCGATATAGATCCATCGAACCCACGACCTTTAAACAAAGCTTTCGTTCAAGAGTGTATTTATTTTCCTACTCTCCATATTAACCAAAGGCATTTCCAAAAGATCTCCCTCACCTCCCAGTGAGCCCTGTACTGGGATTATTTGGTGGGAAAAGTTGCATATAAGGTTCAAAAAGTTCCTGGCAGTAGCGCTGCAAAAAAATAAGGGACCGAAAAACAGATCACGTAAATTGAAATCAAGTAGGTCCAATTGCCGGAAATCTTTTAACTTCCTGGTGAAAAATTGCATCTTGCTGATGCTCGAAGGTATGTTGGAGAGGATTAAGAAACCAATCATTACTTTCAATGGGCTCTATACATCAGAGAAATTTTCATCAAGGTATGTTAAAAAAGACTGCTTTCATAATAGGTCCACTGATTTTTGGCCTGACTTAGCATCTTGTCAATATGGTAAATAAGCCCTTGAGAAGCACAAGAATAATAATGTTGTATTTGTACCAAAAGAGGTAAATCTTCAACAAAAGGTGTCCAAAGTGTGATAAATTTTAAACAGAGATGGACTGACTGTTCTTGCAAAGTGGCAGAAAGTACTATAAAGACGTTATTGGAAGTATTTCCGAGAAGGCTTTAAAATTTCATCATTACTGATTAAAATTATCAAAATAATTTTTTGTTAATTTTAATAACAATTTCAATCAAATATATGATTAAAACTCTAAGTGTAGTGGTTTCGTTTCTATTGAAATATACGTTTGTTAAGAAATTTTCCATCTCACTCTATAATATGTCAACTGTTTTAATCTTAAATGTGTAGAAAATATGAATAAAAATTATATTCTTTAAGTGATTTTGTTACAGAAAAAAAATTAATGATAAAAAAAGGCAAAGAACTATTAAAAAAGTACCTTAAAGCGTATAAGTAATATTTAATAACTCATACGCAATGATGCGTATTAAATTTTAATTTGTTTTTTATATTATTTTATAATAATTTTAATATTTTTTCGCAAAAGATCTTAATTTAAAATGCATTTAAAATGATCCTTATTTCATCAAACTACAAGCAGTTTATCCCACTTTTTATTTTGTCATTTTTTTCTTAATATAATTTTTAGCTTTTTTGTTATGAATGTATAAGTGTGTATGTGTGTGATTGTTTTTATATTCTATCCACTTAATCTAACATGTGTTTCATTTCACTACTTAAATACTCATTTGCGTTTAAAAACATATACACATACATAAACATGTTAGTTAATATGTTTTACTAAAAGCCTTGAGGAAAACTTAAAGCATCATATTTTTTATGTCTGTTTTCGGTTCTGGTTTCTTTTTTTTTTTCTTTTCATTTTTTGTAGTTTTTTACATGTTAACTTTTCTACTCATATGTAAATCTATGCAAATTAGATTTCTCTAACACATACATACACATATATTTCCATAACAGCTACTGTGTATGAGTGAGTATAGTATTATGGAAGGAAGGCAGCAGAGTACAGAAAGCTCGGACCAAAATCTTTATTTTTAAATGATCTTAATTTTTACTCTTTTTTGCCGAGACTAAGAAGAAGATTAAAAAATAAAAATAAATAAATAAACAAAAAATGTGCTTGTACATACACAAGCACTCAAAAAAATTTCTTGCTGCAATTAAAAAAAAATGCAATAACAAAAGCAAAAATTCACTCAACAAAGGTAAAAATCCTAATATGTGAGTACGTTTGTATATTAATACAAAGGTCATAAACATACAAACATCCCCTTTTAAGCTTAATAAAAAAACATTTTTGACAGCTACAAGTGGCTTAAAAACAATTTGTGTGAATTATTCATTTTTAAACTCTTTTTATATTTTTTAATTTTATTATTTTTTAGAATTAAACTCTTTTCGAAGAGCAATAAAAAAACAAAATTCCTTTTTCAAATATTAAAATTAAACTCTTTGAAAGATCTGATCTTACAAAGATTGAAAAAGGAGCCGAAAACCGTACTTTAGAAAGTAGAAGTTTAAGATTTTTGCTTAAAACATAAAACATATTTGTCAAACGCCTAAAAATATGCTACTTTGTGGTTGTTTTGAAATGAAAAATATGATGTAGAAGAAGTAGCAAACGTAAAAATAAAGAGCTAAAGAAAAGAAAATGAAATAAAAGAAAACCAAATAACATAAATATAAAAATTATATTAAAATTTACCCCTTTTCAACACCTTACACATTATGTTTATAGTTTTTCCTCTGTAAATATGTTTGTATGTATAATTCTTTATACGTTTAGGTGATGACAACAAGAAAATAACAACAACTACAACAAAGTGTTGCCATTTTTATTTGGGAAAAAATAAGTTAAAGTCATATTTTATACATTTAACAGAAAAAAAAACGTTGCAAACATACACAGTACATGTTGCTCCTAAAAATATGCTTCACAATTATTGTTTATGGTTACAAATACGTAAAATAAAAACAACTACAACGAAAGGAAAACAGTTAACAAACAAAAATATTATAAGATGAAAAAGGAAATAAGTAAAGTGTTTTACTACTTTGGTTTAATGTTTTATTTATGTGTGTGTGTATGTGTGAGTAAACATCTTATGAAGGTAACTCACTCATACATTTTCATAAATTTAATATTACCGACACATTTATTCCTGCATATGATCATACAATGTAATTTGTCAATTTTATTACCGTATTTTTGCCAAAAACAGAGAAAAACTTTTTGTGAAATTGTTTTTCTGTTTCTCTTTTCCTCTAATAGTCTACCTTTATGTAATTTGGGAGTGTGTTGGAAAATTTTATAGAATTTGTGAAATAAGTAAGTTTTATTTATTGAGAAAAACTGAATTATTAAAATAAAAAAGTTTTTAGAGGAATTTGATGCAAAATAAAAATTATAAATAAAATTAATTTAATTAATAAATTGAAAGATTTATAATTTGAACTATTTTAAAAGGACCAAAGAGCAAGAGAACAATGCTTGAAAATAAAAAATAGATTCATTAATTATTATCAAGGATGGTCCAACTGTAACACACGATGTTAATATCGAGTTAGTTTTTAACCAAACAAAGTTGTTTACAATTGAAAGAATTCGGCACACTTTTTTCTAAATTGGTTTTGTATTAAAGTGGGTCGAAAAAAATGTGCCAGTCACATTCCTTAAATTTTTTATAAAACGATTTTTTTTAATTATTGAAAATTTTCTATGAATACAATTTTATAAAATTTGTTATTTTTGTTAAATATTTAAAAATAAAAATTATTTTCCTTTGAAATATAACTTTAATACAAAAAATCACTGTAAATTTCCTATTAGACAAAAACTTATCTAAATTATTTTATACAACAAAAATTTATTGTTTTATCCATAAAAATAAAGTTTTTTATGAAAAAAGAAATTCCTCTGAAAAAAACATTTCTAGAAAATTTTCTTTAGAAAAGGTAGTTAACATTTACTCTGAAAAAAAAGAAATAAGTTTTAAAAATTTTTCTCAAAAATCAAGTTCCCTAAAAAATTCTAAGAAAAATTGTCTAAAGGGAATTAAAAGATCTTTAAAATGACAAAGAAATTATGTAGAGAATTTCATTAAAAATTTCCTCTACGAAAAAATTTTATAGAAAATTTCCTCTGCAAAGAAATTTTATAGAAAATCTTCTCTGCAAAGAAATTTTATAGAAAATTTCCTCTGCAAAGAAATTTTATAGAAAATTTCCTCTGCAAAGAAATTTTATAGAAAATTTCCTCTGCAAAGAAATTTTATAGAAAATTTTCTCTAAAAAGAAATTTTATAGAGAATGTTTCGTGGCGTATGAATAATATTTATTACTTACAACAAGTAACTAAAAATAGTAGCACACTTAATAGTCGTCTATTAAATCCATTTGTGATAATTCCAATTTAGAAAAATCTAATCTAAATAGAAAATTATCACAAAAATATTATTTACCATTTGCAGGAGCACAGTTTTTATATTTTCTCCACCTTTTTTTTCAAATTATTTATTTTTTATTTTCAACACAAAATGGCAGTAACAAAAATTATTAACAATAAATTTTCATTATTGTTGTTGTTAAAGAAATAACTGATGATTATTTGAAACTGTAAAAACAGACTTACTTTTCATGACAGAACATTTATTTTCATCGCTCTGTTTTTATTTTAGACTCTAATATATATTTTTTCACAAGAAGGAAGTTTAAATGTCATTTGACGCGCCTTTTAATAGGCTATTAAAATCATTCAAATTATCCAACAACAACAAAAAATCGGAAAAAGAAGAGTGTGATATATTGAAGTTTATTGCTAAGAGTATTCGAGTGTATTTTTCATGTGTTTGTTTTGTGCAAAAAATTAAGTTTTTTTATTTATTAACGACCGTAATGTGTAAATGTTTGTTATTCTTTTCTTTCCCTTTTATTTTGCGAAAGAGAAAAATTAAATAAATAATAAAAACAAATGTTTTGAATGTTTTATTTTTGCATTTTATTACCCTACATCATCGTAGGTGGTTGGGCTATTATGCGTTTGTGCATGAGTTTGTAACGGACAGAAAAATATTGCCACCACTATTTAATATACCGTTTGATTTGGAATCACTTTTTGAGTTTATTTAATGATGTACCTTCATCTGAATGTCTGGCTGTTTATGTAAACCTTGTGTACAAAAGGCGGGTGGCAATTTTAGAGATTTTGGACCAAGGTCAATTTGATTGATTGATGATGGGTTCATTACTTTACCTAATCTTAATACAAATGTTATTCCCGGTATGGAATTTTAACGTCATAACAGTTCTGATTTCTATTTTAAAAGGATCGGTCCATTATTTTTCATAAACCCATACAACGCTCCCTTAAAATATCTTTATGAAGGGCTTAAATCTCACATGTACATTGATAAATACAAATAAATGAAAATTTACGTAAGAAATTTTACAAGGGTCAATCCATAACTTCTTCTAGTTTCCGTATAATGACTTCCAGAAAGATTTTTTGGAAACGCGCAAATCCTACATAAAATTAGTACCATAATATACTGCACCTTAAGCATAAATCAGAAAAACAAGGGTCGTTCATTAATTTCTTTAGTAGTTATAATTAATAACCAACAATGTGGTGTAGGGTATTAAATAGACGGAGTTGACTGACTTCAATTTTTACTTGTTTTGGGATGTTTTGTTTTCTTTTTCGTTTTTTTTTGTAATTTTATTACCGTAACAATTTAAATTATTATAATATTGTCAATTCTCAAGGTTAACTTGAGAAAGAGAAAAACCACTTATTTCCCTTTCCTTTTTATTGTTGTTATTTGGGAAAAAAACAGAAATCTCCCGCGGGATTTTAAACGAGTAATAAAACGAAATAAAATATTACGTTTGTAATTTAATCGCAAACTGTTTAAGTAAAAATGATAATAATTTATAGATATAATTTTTATTTATAGCTTTTTTTCATTTTGCACTCCTTTTTATTGTCATTTCGTTAATAAAATAAAATAAGATTTAAGTTTAATATAATTTAAGTCAATGTGTCAAAAAAAGAGTATTAATGTGTAATCCAACGAATAATTACTCGTTAAACAAGGGAATAACAAGACTTTTTAAGAGTTTCAATTAATAAATTTTTATAACTTTAGAAGAGGTAAATCAAGAGATTTAAATTTGTGATTGTGTGGGCCACACTGAGAAAGTTTTGAATCACATCCAAATGGAATTTAATTTAGATTTGTCTTTTATTTTTTTATAATAAGAATTTTTTAATAGGACGTTCTTTTTACAGAAATTTTATAAAATATTTCCTGTCAAAATAAATTTTATAGAAAATTTTATAGAAAAAAAAAAAAAAAAATATATAGAAAACTAGCAGACCCGGCAAATTTAGTTTTGCCAAAAAATGTTGCTTTGTATGGGCGACACCCCTTCCCATGGTCTTATCCGTTCTATATATTCTCCAGTATAACAGTTCTTTAGGAAAGTTGTCGGGACCAAATCTGAGAAGACTTGCTGTTATAGTTCTTTAGATATTCGATAATCAATATTTGCTTTGTATGGGCGATACCCCTCACCCTAGTCCTATCGAAAATTTTAAAAGTCTATGTTACTGTTTTGAGATCACTCTGTGAAAATTTAATCAAATTTGGCCCAGCTATATTGGAGGTATACTTTACATACATACCTACATACCTACATACATACACACATACATACATACATACATACATACATACATACATACATACAAACATACAGATATAGATAGATAGATAGATAGATAGATAGATAGATAGATAGATAGATAGATAGATAGATAGATATATAGATAGATAGATAGAAAAATGTGTGTGTGTGTGAAATTTTTTTAGAAAATATTCAATAGTTCCAAAGTAATACAATTATTTCCAAAAAAGTACTTTGGGATCACAGTGTGTCGCGTATAGAAAAAAAATTTGCCAAAATAAATTTTATATAAAAATGTATTTTTCTAAAGATACATTTTCTAATTTATTCATCATTCATTTCCTTCAAATTCATTTAATGAATTTTGTATCTCATTGAATTTATTTTTCTTTAGTTCTAAATTTAAGTATTTTAAATTTATTTTTATGATAATTGCAATCACTCTTAATTCCATATTTGTTGCTTTGGATTACAACAACAAAAAATTCTAAAATGTTAAATAAGAAAAATGTCAACTGTTCCAAATACCAGAAGCAGCAGCGGAAGCATCTAAAACAATTTCTAAAATTGTATCTCTTTATAAAAAATGACAATTTTATTTTATGAAAAAGAATTATTGCATAATGAATGTTCTGAATATTCTGAATCTCTAACGTTTCATGCTTTTTCTGGCAAACGAAAAAGCAACATAAACAACTTTAAAACGGGAGGAAAAAAAGGACAAAAAGTGAAATGTGGATTAAAATGTTTGTCTGCCATAAAATAAGATTTCCTACATTTAAATATTGTTGTTGTTGTTGCTTGCGATAGTGTTATTTGTTCTTGTTATTGTTGCACAAATGACTTAAACTGAAAGCATTTTAGTCATTTGTATATTTTAAAGCTTAAAGGGATTGAAAGCCAAATTAAGAAATGGTTGGAAAATTCAAATTAATTTTTGCACTTTTGACACAATCAAATAAATAACGTTAAACAGAAAACTAAAACTCTCAAAAGTAATGAAGGACTTAGAAAATGACTGAAATATAAAAATAAAATACCGAAAAACATATTTAGTCTTTTGTAATGGAACAAGATACTTTTTGGTTGCCAAAAGAACAAGTGAATTGTTTTTTCTTTCTTCTTTTCTCTTATTTTAGTCATATTTGCCAGCATCATTATCTTCTTCTCTTAAGACTTTAAAACACATAAAAAGCACAAAATAGAAAAAAAGTCTTGAAATAATTTTTAAGCATTTTTATAAAAATAAAAGCTAAATGTTGTGATATTTTTTTGAGCGAAGCAAACTGGCAGTTGGGAAAAGTCGTGGAAAAACCATACGAAATATCCAGCGTAAGAAAAATGCAAAACCTTTAAATTTATTTAAACAAAAAGTCAGTCAACCAACCAAAAAACTAACTAAATATCACAGCAGTAGTTTTAACTTTAAGTGTTTTAAAGTTCTATAGCTCGTAAATAATTTACACTGTATCCGAACGCCAGAAAAGAAATGTCTCCTAAGAGAAATTTTTCTCTTGAAAGAGTTTTCTCTTAAATGAAATTTTCTAGAAAATTTTCTCTTAAATGAAAATTTCCTAGAAAGTTTTCTTTTAAAAGGAATTTTCTAGAAAGTTTTCTCTTAAAAGGAATTTTCTAGAAAATTTTCTCTTAAAAGGAATTTTCTAGAAATTTTCTCTTAAAAGGAATTTTCTAGAAAATTTTCTCTTAAAAGGAATTTTCTAGAAAATTTTCTCTTAAAAGGAATTTTCTAGAAAATTTTCTCTTAAAAGGAATTTTCTAGAAAATTTTCTCTTAAAAGGAATTTTCTAGAAAATTTTCTCTTAAAGGAATTTTCTAGAAAATTTCTCTTAAAGGATTTTCTAAATTTTTAAAGGAATTTTCTAGAAAATTTTCTCTTAAAAGGAATTTTCTAGAAAATTTTCTCATTAAATTTGGAATTTTCTAGAAAAAATTTTCTCTTAAAAGGAATTTTCTGGAAAATTTCTCTTAAATGGAATTTTCTAGAAAATTTCTCTTAAAAGGAATTTTCTGGAAAATTTCTCTAAAAGGAATTTTCTGGAAAATTTTCTCTAAAGAAATTTCTGGAAATTTTCTCTTAATGAAATTTCCTAGAAGTTTTCTCTTAGAAGGAATTTTCTAGAGAGTTTTCTCTAAAAGGAATTTTCTAGAAAATTTTCTCTAAAAGGAATTTTTTTGAAAATTTTCTCTTAAGAGGAATTTTCTATAAAATTTACTCTTAAAAGAATTTTCTAGAAAATTTTCTCTTAATGAAATTTCCTAGAAAGTTTTCACTTTTAAAAGGAATTTTCTAAAAAATTTCTCTTAAAAGGATTTTTCTAGAAATTTTCTCTTAAAAGGAATTTTTTTGAAAATTTATCTAAAAGAATTTGTTGATAATTTTCTTTAAAAAGGAATTTTCTTAAAAATTTCTCTAAAACGAATTTTTGTTTGAAAATTTTCTTTTAAAAGAAATTTTCTTGAAAATTTTCATTCAAAAAAATATTAAAGAAAAAATATTTTAAGAAAATTTTGTTAAAAAATTCTTTTTATGAAACACGAAAATTTTTCTTTACGGAAATTTTATCGAAAATTTTCACTTTATGGAAATTTTATCTAGAATTTTCACTTTATGGAAATTTTATCGAGAATTTCTTTTTAAGGAAATTTTATCGAAAATTTTCACTTTCTGGAAATTTTAACGAGAATTTTTCTTAAATGAAATTTTAAAGAAAATTTTCCTTTAAAAAATTTTTTATAGGTTATTTCTTGAAAAGAAAATTTTATATAAAATTTCCTTTGAGAAGAAATTTTATAGAAAATTTCCTTTGAGAAGAAATTTTATAGAAAATTTCCTTTGAGAAGAAATTTTATAGAAAATTTCCTTTGAGAAGAAACTTTATAGAAAATTTCCTTTGAAAAGAAAATTTTATAGAAAATTTCCTTTGAAAAGAAAATTTTATAGAAAATTTCCTTTGAGAAGAAATTTTATATAAAATTTCCTTTGAGAAGAAATTTTATAGAAAATTTTCCGCGTAGAGAAAACTTAAAAGAAATTTCCTTTGTAGAGAAATTTTATAGAAAATTTACAGTGAAAAGAATTTTTTTCTAAATAGCATTTTTGTTAAAAATTTTGTAATGTTAAATGGTGTAAATTTTAGAAATTTGAAAAAAGGAAAATTGTCTACCAAATAAATTGAAATAGAGCGAAAATTAAAAACAAAAACTAGAATCAGAAGAAAAATGTTAATAAAATAAAAATAATAAAAAAATAACTAGAAAAATAAATCCTTTTTTTATGGAACAAAATTCAAATTAACTTTTCATCTTATTTTAACAGCTTCTTAAGACTCTTCATCAGTATCCGCTATTAATGACTCTTTGTCCGTCTGTTCATGACTCTTCGGTCTCAATTTAACAACTTATTCAAATATAAATGTCTTAATGATGAACGTGTGTATGTGTGTGTGAGAGTTCTAATAAATTTGTTTGTCTTTTTCTGCTTTTTTTTTGCTAAAAGGATTTAATTTCAGTTATAATGAGTAGAAGAACCGAATATTTAAAAAAAAATGAAAAATCATATGTAAATAGAAAACTTGTGCGAATGAAAGAAAAGAAGGACTCAATGGTGTTGAAGGATGATAATGGTGTTGATGATGATAATGATGACATTTTCAAGAGAAAATATTGTCATTTCCTAATAGA
>PYHX02000158.1:25305-67084 GCA_004302925.2 Cochliomyia hominivorax | reverse complement strand
AAAAATGGAGAAAAACTAAATGCGTTTATAGGAATATGCTTGAGTGTTTATGTTGTATATCTTCACAATATTCAAAATATTAATTTTTTCTTTTATTTTGAATTACATTCTCTTTATATTTGTGTAGAGAATATTTTCTTTTCCTGTCATTTTTTAAAATTCTGTATCCTTTTGAAAAAATTCCTAAAAAATATTTGTTTAAAGCTTAACTAAATACTAAAGGCAATAATATTATTCCAACTTCTACCCAAGATGAATTTAATTTGACTATTATGTGTGGCTTCTATACATTTACAACACATATCAGACAGTCAGCACAGTCTGGTTCAAAATAACAGCAAATTTACAAAAGTTATTGTCGGTAAAGCCCGACTATTTAATACCTTACACCATATGTTGGTTATTAATTGCAGATATCAAAAATGAATGATCGACCCTCATATAAATATATTTTCTAATTTGTGCTTAAGAGTCCATAATATTGTGGTACTATATATATGTATAATTGGTGCGTTTTAAAAGGACTTCTTAAGGAAGATAATACGGGAGCTAAATTAAATTATGTACCGACCCTCGTAAAATTTCGTTCATCGATTTTTGCTTTTATTTATCTTAATTTTATCAAATTTATCACAATACTTGCGTACATATCAGATTTAAGCCCTTCTAAGTATTATTTTTAAGAGAAATTTTAATGAGACCTATGAGAAATAATGGGCCGATCCTGATACAATTCAGCAATTTATTTTAAAATATTATTAGATTTTTTTGTTCTAAATTTTCTCTAAAATCGCTTTATATTCATGACTTTATGACCTTAAAACATCATTCCAGGAGGAACATTTGTATGTAGACTACGTAAAATAATGTACCCATTATCGTTAATTTCAATAGGCATCGTCATATTTTCTGTGTGTTACAAACTTAAGCAAGAATGCATTATACCCATACCACCTATGGTAGTGTAGGGTATAAAGAAGAAAATACGGATTGAAAGCGTCAGTGAAATTTTGACATTTTTTTTGTCCCATATAGATATGATTCCTATGCCCTTGCATTTTTCTGGGAAGGGACCTAAGCAAAATATAGACCGATATTTGTCGAACCAGTAGCATACAATGAAAATAGTTAGAAAAATTATATGAAAAATTTCAATAGAATTAGATCTAAAGAAAGGGACCATATAAGGGAAATGTTACTATATATGAACCGATATTAGTCAAAATTAACAAATACATTAAACAAGTTAGAAAACTAATCGTGTAGAATTTCAATAAAATGAGTTCATATTTAAGAGTTTTTGAGCTTAAACCCCTTTCTGGGAAGAGATCTTATATGGGAGATGTGACTATATATGGACCGACATTTGTTATATTAGAATCGAAACCTTATTGTGGGATTAAGAATATTTGGACATGACTAAATCGACTCAGTTTTTGATTTGATGTAGGGATTTATAAACATTATAGAATTTAAAAGATTCCTGTTACAAACGGAATGACAATGATAATATGCTTTTTTCACGACATGTGGTAAAGCGTAAAAAATAATTAAAAATATTTTAAACCCCCAATTTGTGTCTATATGTTAACCATTTGATTATTCATCTGATCGTTATAAGAAAACTTTAATACCTAAAAGTGATATTCGGATGTGGGCCTCACATTTGTACTGTGAGGAATAATAAATCGATCCTAATAAAACTTAGTAAATAGTTTTAGAATATAACAAATTTCTTTTCTTTTATAACCTCTGTTCCCCATTTGTATGGGAACTAAATGAAGCAATGGAACCCATATTACCGATTCACATAGGCATCATACTTGGATCATAATAAAAATCAGAGAAATCTGTAAAGGATAAGATTTATAACACTTTTTGTGTTTATTTTTCAAATTTTGAAATTTTACTTAAAATACAATAATTTCCAACTTTATATTTTTAAAACATATTATTTTCATCCCAACTATAATATGTTTATATGTAATAACTATTTGTATGTGAATATATTAAAGCAGACAATTTAAAAACCTCAAAAATTGCATGAATGTTGAACAACAAGAACAACAAAAATACTAGTGAAAACATGATTCACAATTGCTTAACACACACAGACATGCAAAACACAAAAGAACACAAATACATGCAAACACAAATGTCAGATGAGAAATAAACACACAAACTTATTGCGTACAATTTCATGTTGCTTTTTTATATAAAATATTTACAGCAAAAACAAAATATGTTCGTTGTTGGAATTATTATGAAAGTATGAGTGCACACAAATACATATTTGAAAGTATTTGTATATTTTTCATATAATAAGCCACCTGTTGTCTAGTCTAAGTTTAAGAAATATCCTTTTTAACATACATGTAGAAAGTCCTTTTTAAATTTTATTACTTCTGCGTATGTGTATGTATTTATTTACAGTAGTTTTTTGTAAAGATGTACAAATGTTTGTGGTTAAAACTCTTAAAATAAACCATGCAGCATAAATAAATCTCAAATGCATAAAGAATAATTTTATTTTTGTCCTTTAACTTATTTCTCAAAATATTTTCAATTTTCCTTCTTTCTATTTACAATTTTTTTCTATTTTTCATTTTCTTTAGAGAAATTGAAAAAAAATACAGAACTAGAGAAATTGTCTTAGTTTTGTATATGTATATTTGATGTTATTGTATGCGTAAACAATATGTATGAGTGTATAAGAGTATAAGTACAAGGACAATCAGGACATACATATATGATGTTATACTAACTGACTGTGATGTTCTTTTTAACAAGACAAATGTTAAATTAATTTGCTTTGCCTGGTTAGTTTAGGCGGAAGTGCATGTTTGTTTGCATATGTATAAGTCTATATGAGTGTGTGTTTGTTTGAATGACTGAATGTCTGCATTCAATTGAATTTTTTGTTGATCTTTGCAAAATTTATATTTTGTGTGTGAGTAGATTTTGAATATATTCTTTCTACTTTTCAATTTACTTCTTCAATTTATAAAAAAGAAAATCTTTTCGAAATATTTTTCTCTTGAATTTTGTAGTTTATTATGCAGTAAATGATTTTTTTTTTTTTGTTTTCAAGAAAATTTCTTTATTTTCCAAATTTACTGGGCTTTAAAACAAAGTAATAAAGATTTAAATTTTATTTTTATATCAAATGTTAAAATGAACCAAATTTTAAATTAAAATAAACTCAGTCTCCCCTTCGAAAGACCAAACAATCAGTAGTTAAAGATTAAGAATTATTAATTATTGGATGCACATACATGTTAATAATGTAGATATTTTTATTGTTTAAATATCGGATATTGTATTGTTATGGAAAATATAAAAAACCTCTAAATCAAGGAAAAGAATTTATGTCAAGTACGATGATAAGATTGTATTTATAAAACTCTACCAGAAATGGTTGTGTAGAACTAAAATTGTACTAAATCTGAACTAAAACTGAATTAGAACTGAAATAGAACTGAACTAAAACTGAACAAGAGCTGAAATAAAACTTAAATACAACTGAAGTAAAACTGAACAAGGACTGAACTAGAACTGAAGTAAAACTGGACAAGAACTGAAATAAAACTGTACGGAATTGAACAAGAACTAAACTAAAACTGAACAAGAACTAAACTAGAACTGAACAAGAACTGAACTAAAACTGAACTAAAACTGGACAAGAACTGAACTAAAACTGTACGGAATTGAACAAGAACTAAACTAAAACTGAACAAGAACTAAACTAGAACTGAACAAGAACTGAACTAAAACTGAACTAAAACTGAACTAAAACTGAACTAAAACTGAACTAAAACTGAACAAGAACTGAACTAAAACTGTACTGAACTGAACTAGAACTGAACTAGTACTGATCTAGTACTGAACTGGAACTCAATATAACTGAACTAGAAGTGAACTACAATTGAACTAGAACTCAACTATAACAGAATCTGAACAAGAACTGAATCAAAAACTAAATCAAGAATTAAATAAAGAACTAAATCAAGAAATATTTCAAAAACTGAAAAATGAAAAATGATTTAAGAACTGTATCAATAACTGTATCAAGAACTAAATCAAGAACTAAATCAAGAACTGATTAAAAAAATTATTTGAGAATTGAGTGAAGAACTGAGTTAAAAATCAACCAAGAAATGAAACATAAAATTAACCAACAAAATGAATCAAGAACTGAATCAAAAACTAAATCAGGAATTATTTCAAAAACTGAATCAAAAAATGATATAAAACTTGAATAAATTAGTGAATCGAGAACTGAATCAAAAACCTAATCGAGAACTATCTATATCAGTAACTGTATCGAAACCAGAAGGAGTGTAAGTAGCTGCCTTTAATGTATCCTTTAAAGGCAGCAATTAACGCTCCTCTCCCTTGATTTTCTGATGCAATTTTTATATCTAATAACGCAAAACAACCTTCTGATTCCACCAAGTACGAGCATTTCCTTTGCGTTAGGAATATTGGTATTAACTACGACATTTTTCACTTAGAGTTATTATAATGTGTAACTCATTACATTATGTAAATTGATCTTAAACCCTTATTAACATCCATTTATAAGGAACATTATTATCGTGCAATTGAAAATCGCTTTCTATACACAAATCACAATGATAATACAAATTCTTTTTAATATTGACAATAATTTTCATCTTTTGCGTCAAAATGACCACTTTTGTCAAATTTTATAATTTTTAGTAAACGTACTTTTTTATTGAAAACAAATTTCAATTATTTTCTATGGGCAATAAAATTGGATGAATTGTCATTTTAGCTTCTATGGAATACTGAATTATAAGGACTATATATTTTTAGTGATATGAGAGTGATCCATTATTTACAATACTCCGTAATTAAATTTTAGCTTATAACATACAAAACAAAAATCACACATTAAAATTCAATAAATATCAGCCAATAAATATCAGCCAATAAATATGCAACAATTTTTTGAATAATTAAATTTTCTTCACAATATTCCCAAATTAGCATTTTGTTAAAGCACACTTTTTCTTGCTAGAAATAATACAAATACTAAAGCATAAATTAAGGCAGTTAGCAAACACCTTGTGACCTTCTTCAACCTATAAAATGTTAATAATCAACAAACTATTATTTTCCAAACACGTTTAACATACATGGAAGAAATAAAGAGAAAAACTCTCATAATACGTTGAATTTTAGCTAATTGACTAATCAGCTTCATTTCCACTAATGAGGTAACATATGTAATGTTATCTGATACACAGCAAAATATATAATTTTCAACACAAACACAATAAACAGTTGGGCGTTAACACGTATCACGTTAGCTTGTTAAAGAATTTTGTCTTAAACTTAAGACATCAACATCATCTCACCCACCGCTACCTTCACACAAGAGCAATGTCAGGGTGTAATCATTATCCTTGTTGTGTTGGAATGAAGAATGATGAAGTTGAGCTGAGTTGGGGTCGGAGTTGGTTGTCTATTGATAAATTACGCATCTTAAGGAAAACAAAGAAACAAATTTACATTCATTTACAGTGAAAATGTTAAGCACGTTATTTTTGTTGTAAAAGAAAAATATTTCACATAAAGAAGCAAAAACTGAAACAGAAAGTAAAAGTTATCTCATTAACGTTTTTGTAGTTTTTGTTTCATTTTTCTCCTTTTCCTCTTTTTAACTTCTAGAGCTTTTTTTCTCTCAAGTTAATTTAATTCGAATTTAAAGCATAAATTTTTCTTTTGCTACGATACACAAGTATTTGTTTAGGAGTTGTAAGTCAAATAATAAAAAAATCCATAGCATACTTTTAGTCTTTGTTGAATGTAAAATAGTGTAGCATAATTTTAGCCAACAAATTTCAAATAAAAATTGCAAATACAAATTTTTTTTTGTAAATTTATTTGTTAACTAAAGTTTTTCATATTTACTTAACATTTACATTCAAAAGTTGTTGTTCGTATAATGTTTGATTTTCATTTTGAATTTTTTCTTTTGTTATAACTTTCGACATTTGTTAAAATTCCCACACTTAATGGATATTGAAAAATGTTTATTGTTCTGTCCGTCAGTTATTCCTTTTTACTTTGTTTGTATTTTCTAAAAAAATGGCCTAAAGGATTTTTCTATTTGTTTTTCATGTCTATTTTCTATTTTTGCATATATTTGACACAAGTCCATTACAACATTTCAATACTTTGTAAAAACTATATTTACACTTAAATGATATTTGAAATAACTTTCAATATTTCTTAAAAGTTGATTATGACATCGGGGATCAAAAATTAAAGTTTAGTTTAAAATGAGAGAAAATAAATAAAATAACTCATTAATTTATGATTCTTTAAGATTCCAATCACTTTAAATTCGTGAATGTAGTACAATTACTATATAATTGAGATCTTTTTTTTTTTGTGATTGCAGCTGTACATCCATTATTGCATTACATTACACTACTTTCAGTTGTCTACTGCTTCAAAAGATCTGGGAGAAACCTAGATGAAGTGTCAGACAATTCACACATTTTAACCTTTCAAGAAATCGAATAATTAATACGAAAAACTCTTTAGTTATTGATAAACAAATCTATAATATATTAAAACAAAGCAATGGAAAATTGAGGAATAAATACTGTAATAAAAAATCCTTCCAACGCAATAGAGTTCACAAGCGAACATCGATTCTCAATGATCGATTTAACTTTGTCTAAACACCAATCAATGATGAAAGGATGTACATACAATTGAACGTATTTTCTACATTACGATTGGTAATTTTTTATTAAAGGTAATCGATGAAACGGGTCCAAAGTTGTGAGCATCGGGAATAAATTTTAAAAATCTGGGACATTTTTTTAATGTTATACTTTTTTAAAATCTCTATTTGGTCTTAAACATTTTGCGGTTTATAGCCTAAAGGTAATTCCGATTAGTAAGTTTTCCCATGATTTGGCCAATCTTGACCAAAATATTTTGATATTGCAGTAATATCGATATATTCTAGAGTTAAACACATAAGCAACTTAAAATATTCACGTATTATGATAGTCCAATCTATAGAATAACATTCTATGGAGGACAGCGGTGTAGTGGTTGAACAACTTTTCAAGTTATTCCATTTCAACCACTATTTCAAGCATCACAGAGTCTAATAAGATCGCATGCTAAAGTTGTTAAATTTGGCTTGCTTTATCTACCCCCCAAAATATAAAAACATGGCCGCAAGACCATCCCGCCTATGGATAAATCGGAGAATGGCAACCAAGTAAGTTATGAGGGGAAATAGAGGGAATGAAAAATTAGCAAAGTTCCACACACCTACACCACACATAAAAGGTGAGAAGGGCTCGGAAATGCATTATCCTAAATTTAACTACAGAACATAAATAGCAAAAGGGAAAAATACTCTAACTATGGGAGTTTGGACGTCCAAGGGGTTCTATATAAATTTTAAACCAATTGTCATTGTTCACTCAATTAAAATTTGACCCCAAAGGATTTATAAAAATCCTTTGGGTTCAAAATACTCAAATTCAAAAGTCTACACTCATCTGTATTCAATTTTATGCAAATCCTTCTTATGAGATCTAAATTTACAGATTGATTTCCAAAAAAATCGATTCTGTCCCACCAAATGTCTTCTTAGTTGGGGATTATTAAAGAAAATGGAACAAATCTGAACCTTTAACTTCAACGGCAAGCTTTGTTGAAACCCTATGCTTATTTTACTATAACGGAACTTCGTCGTTGAAACGCAAAAAAGTCTTAGTGGAAGATCGGATAAGAAGTGTGAGAATGATTAACAAAACAACATCAGACATCACATAAAAGTCAATTTGGATAACATTTCCTCTATGTTGGATTACGAAAAATTCATTCCTTAAAGCGAAAATTTCCCCATAATTTTCCATGAACCGATATGTTCCCATATAAATTTGTAGTATCCTTTTCATCTAATTGTGATTACAATTTATATTTAAACAATTAATTATTGAAATTCAAATATTTTCTTTTATTGTTTTAAGAGTTTTTCTTTGTTTTTCATTTCCGGTTTTCACTTTATTCCAAAACTAATGAATTCCAATAACTTTCGCCATAAAAATTTTTTAAAATCCTACAAAAACAAAAAACAAATATATATTTTCTCTCTTCTTTTCATTTATTTAAGTTCAAGAACTTATCTGTCATTATTTCTCCAATACGAAAACTCATTTAAAACTTTTCTCATCTCATTCCCAGTTCTTCGTCTTTAGTTTTTTTCCAGAAGTTTAAGTTTTAAATACAAATAGACAACTCATATTCATAACTTAACATATTTAATTTATTTTTTTTTACAACAACAACAACAACAACTACTTTGTTTAAATATAAACTAAAAGATGATGAAGAAAAAGATACCAAATTACCACACAGTATTTATGAAGACACAGTTTCCCATTTGAGAAGTTTTTTGGGAGAAATGAACATTTTGCACTCCCGCATAAATTTAATAAATATCAAGATGATAATGATTATGATAAAGATGATAATGAACTTTTTTTCAACTTTTTCCAAAAAAGAGGAATAAATATCCCAAAAACGACGAGTTCAAAATGAAAGAAATTGGGAAAAAGTTTAGTTACTTGTTTCGTGCAAGTGGCAGAAAAATAATTTAAATTTAATGAAATAAATCATAGAATTGTCTAAAGAGAAACTTTATTTTATCCAGAGAATAATGAAGAATGCAAATATTTATTAAAAATAATAACAATAACAAAAACTATATAAGAACTAGGAAACACTGAGAGAAACAAAAATGTTAAAAGAGTTAAGTTAGGACTTAATAGGAGTATATGACAAGAATAGAACATCGCCCTCTATGTACGATGAAGTGGTGGGGAGCTTTACCAATATTCCCTCCACCACCTTTCCTCAGCTGTTAAAGTGGCAGAACCAATTGACATGTTTTATTGTTTCTTAACTGACGTTCTCCGTAATCTTTTAAAGTCGGTTTGACCAGGGGATTTTCTCAAGGTTTTTAATTTTTGGACGGCATGTAAAACAAGCTACATTTATAATATTCTAGGAATACTTTTGACAATATTTGCTGCGGTCCGATACACCATTATTTTATAGGTTAGAGTTTATTTAACATAAAACCCAATTCCAGGAGCACATTTATATGGCAACTATCTAAACATAATTACGACATTTAGAGTTTCCAAAATTTTCTATACATTTGGAACAGGTAAAATGAACGTTATTAAATCACCCCTGGAATGATTTTGAGTCGACAGTTTAATTAAAACTGGAAGTGACACTATTTTTACTGCCCAAACGCATAATGTCTTAATCACTTGTGGTGGAATAGAGTATAAAAATATATTTATGATATGCGTTTAGACTTTTTCTTTTGAAGAAAGAAAAAGTCGAAGACCCCAAACAGTAAATATATTCCAGCATCAAATCAAAATTTGAGTCGCTTTCTGCTGTTGGCACTCATGAAATTTGGGCAGAAGCGGCAAAATCTGCTAAGCAGAAAAAATTATAGAACCTTCTTAAACTGAAAAATTTGTACAACGATTACACGACTAAATGGTTTATTTAATTGGCACTCTGATATTGCATTTGATGATACTGCAGGAGTGGTATCGCCCTTACAAAAAAAACAGTTAATATTGAAAACTACTGATAGGGAGCGTGGGAGCGTTTCCCCCTTACAAACGGAATAGTGCATACGTAATTTTACTCTTAAAATTACTCTTACAATATACACAAATAATTATTTCTAAATTGATCGTGGTAGCGGGTATTAAAGATTCGACATAGCCGAATATAACATTCTTATTTATTTATGTTGTTTTCTTTATTTATTTCTTTTTGCTTTTGAGGTTGTCTCCGATATCGGTCTACAATTCTTTATAATCATGATTTTTTTTTTTTATTTTTATTTTCATTGGATTCAGATACATGAACTATACTAATCGGCTCAGATTTTGACACACTAAATATATTTAAAGGGAGCTTTTGTAGGGTAAAAAATATCTGTATATAATTAATTTAAATAATTTAAACTAAATCAATTTTATTAATTTAAAAATTAAATTTTCTTAACTTCCAGAAGAAAACAATAGAATTTGGTCATAATTTACTGTGTACAAAAATCTATAATTTTTTTCAAAATGGAACTACATTTGTTGACTCTAAATTTCATGCTCATCGAACTGTACTAAATGATGATAATAAAAGTACTCATAACCAAATAAGACAAGTAAGTACCAAACGAAGCAACAGTAACCACAGAAAATGAAAGAAGGAACGAAATAAAATATAAAAAAAAAATTATGTAAAATGAAAATTCTAAGTAGAGAAAATTGACTTTTCATTTCTTAAATAAACTGTTGCTTCTTACATACATCACTCACACACACACATACATATAAATATGAATACATATGTATGAATGTATAAGTAAAAATGTATAAATAATTTGCCATAAAAATTTTAAAATAAAGAAAAATGTAAAACGCCTCTTCGCCAAGAAGTCCTTCTTTACAGTTACAAACAGACCTACAGATTCTATAGAAGGAACAATAAAAATCATAAGACTTTTCTGCCAAGTAATAATAAGGATAAAATGAATGAATTAAAGTATAAGGAAAATGAACAACAACTACAACAACAACAACAGTTTTCAAGTTTATTACATTTTCATTCAATATTTGTTTTACTTGTTTTTGGAGTTTATTTTTTGAAGAAAAAAAATTGCAAAAATTGTTATGAATGGATGAATGAATGAATGAATGAATGAATGAATGAATGAATATCTATACTTTGGGATTTATGACTTTGGCAAAGAAAAGAGAAAATTTAATGAGTCGTAAGTTAAATGAAATTTGTGTCAGAATTATATTACTTGGTACTGTGTCCTTAAAGGGGGAGAAATTTAGTCCAGAGTTAGTAAATTAATATTATTTATGAAAACTTTTCAAAATCAAACAATTTATGATATAATTCTTTTATTTAATTAATTTATTTGCATTTTAATCAAAAAACAGTTAAAAATATTATTTCATGTATACAATAACGATGTATATCGCATAAAACTCTGTTGTCTGTTTTTACATATCGAATCAAATTTTTAGTTTTAATTAACAATTTTAATGATGTAAAACTTTCATTGAATATAAAGAAAAATTAGACACCAATGTAAATTTAACATTGAGCAATTTTGATTATTAACAATGTCATTCTTTTAAATTTTTGGTCAAATTTCCAATAAGAAATGTAATTACTGGACGGATGTGTTGAATATAAAAGTTGATAATGAGAGAGTGTAGTGATCGGTAAATACCTACTACATCATGAGGAAGACATGAGAAATTTTGGATCGACCCCTGTAGACATTTATTTCATGATTTGTAATTGTATTCAACATTATTATTCAAAGTATATTCGTGATCATATAATTTTATGCCCTACACCATTCTAGGTGGTTGGGGTATTATGCGTTATAACAGAAAGAATGATGTAACATCCACTTTTAACTATACGGTTCGACTCAGAAACTTTTTCCTACTGGCAGTTTTTTTTTAATATTGTTGACATTTTATAAATATCTTCTTTTTTGTCTCAAGGTCGAGAGACCTTGTTGAAATTGATCATATTCGGTCCAATCGATCAGGTAGCTTCCATGCAAATTTCCTTCCGGAATGGTATTTTATGGCCATAAAACCCATAAAAATAAAGCGATTTCAACGAAATTCAACAAAAATAAGTCTTATAGTATTCTAAATCGATAAATTATGCGAATATCGATCCATACATTACTCCTCATAGGTCCCATACAAGCCACTTCCATATATCAAGTTGAAGGGCATTTACGTTGGATTTGTTATAAAAACTGATCAAATTAAGATAAATTTAATCTAAAATCGATGTTAGAAATTATTCGAGGGTCTGTCCATGATTTCATATATCTAAATTATAACCTCCCAGAAAAAAATTCTTAAAAAACGCATAAATTTCACAAAAATGTTAGGATGATAATATTGTACTTTACACAAATTATATGAGGGTCATTCACACATTTTTTGGCAGCTGTCATATACAACCAACATAGTCGGGATTGACCAACTATAATATTTTTAATTATTATTTTTATTATTTTGTTTTCATTAACAAATTAAAAATTTACACGAATTCACTTATCATAGTAGATGATTTTAAAATTTCCATTATATATAAACTTTAGCATGGACATCATTAAGCAATAATATAATTATCACTACCATATTATGGTTACAATAATTTATCACATGGTTTGCAATAAAATCATATAATTTTTTAAAATAAATTGTCCGAATCAACTCATGTAATAAAATAGGATGTATTTATATATGTATGTATGTATGTATGTATGTATGTATGTATGTATGTATGTATGTATGTATGTATGTATATATGTAACGTATAGACTCATAAACGTCTGGGCCAATTTTGATGAAATTTTCACAGAATGATCTAAATATACTCGAAAGTAATATAGGCTATAAAAAATTCTAATAGGACCGGGGGGAGGGGTACCTCGTATACAAAGCAAATATTAATTAACGAATATCTAAAAAAAACTACAATAGCAAGAGTTCTTAAATTGGTCCCAACAACATTCTCAAAGAACTATTTTACTGGACAAAACGAAGGACTGAGAAGACCAGGGGGTGGGGTACCTCCTATAGAAAGCAAATATTGCTTATCGAATACCTAAAGAACTATAAGAGCGAGAGCTCTCTACTGGACAAAACGTTAAAGGAATAGAATGATCAGGAGGAGAAGTACCCCCATACAAAGCTAATTTTAATTACTAATAATTTATTAAAATCGTATGATAATACAACGCTAATCTTTGGACAAAACAAAGTTAGCCGGGTCTGCTAGTTTTAAAGCAACAAATCATAATGTTATGTTTACGATACTGTATGATCACTATAATACTGATTGTTATAACCATGACATATTCATTTTTCTAATTTTTTGCAATTAACTCTCCCCTTAATTTTTTCCCTGAATTGATTACTACAATTCCAACCCACTGTGCAACTTTAAAAAATTATCTACAAGTATCCATAACATTTAAATACTCTTGATTCTAAAAATGAAAATGTAAATTTGAATTGAAAATGTAAACGAAAATGTTTTTCTTCAAATTTTATGTTTGTTGAAGATAAAGATTCTTGAAAACGATAAGTTTGTTTAAAGAAAGTTAATTTATGGATGGTAAATTTTAAATAAATATATACTTTTGACTTTATTTTAAATAATAAAGAGTTCTCTTTAAATTAAGTTTTATCTAAAAAAACAATAAGAAAATTCTTTGAAAGAAAATTTTTGGAAAAATGTAAAAAGAAAAATAAATACTTCAATAAATTGGTTACTTAATCTAAAAACTATAAATCTGAGTAGGGCAAATTAGACTTAAAGTCCTTATGTTATTAAAATATAAAATCCTTATGAAATGTCATAAGAAGAAGATGTACTCAAATTTTGAAAAGTAAGTTTCACTATATTTATTTGTCACTTGTCTACTGCTACACCATTTTGAGAGTTATATAAGGGAGGCGTAAGGTTAAGTGATTCGTATTCGGACACACAGATATATGAGACTCCTATATCATACCAGCAACTACCCGTTCAGTTGCGGTTCATTTCAATAAGGAAATATCTCAGTCCAAATTATAAATCTCTTGTCGTATTGATATTCAACAATTAATGTATAATTTTTGCATTAAGTAGGTAAATTATTCGGACAAAATTTTAAAACTCTTTCGGTAATACTAAGTAGTTCTTCAGATATTCGACAAAACATTTTCGCTTCATATGGGGTAACTCTATGTCCTTACCACTTCAAATTTTTTTAGTAAATCAGTACTTTAAGAAAAAAGTACTTTTATTATATTATTGTTTATGAGATATCGGGAGTTCTCTGTGAAAATTTCAGAAAAGAGAGAAGATTTAAATAAAATATTAATATCACACAGTGTTCTTCTTCTTTTTTGTGTAAAAAAACTTATTAATGACAAATATTTTTGAAAAAAACTTATACTTCGACTTTCATGAGCTTGAAATCTCTTTTCGGAATTATGTTTGGCCGTAGAAATACATAGAAAATGACTAGAAGAATCACAGTTCAGAATGAATTTTTATCTAAAGTTTAAACTTCTTACACAAGTATTCAAAGATTTGTCAACATGTATGATTGATTATTCTTAAAGTTCCAAGTTCAGATTAAACTCACTTTGAAAGGGATTCATATACTTATATGATTATTATTATAACAATATTTTTTTAGAATTTTATAAAGAATCTGGCGCATATTTAAAAAAATGAAGCTAAAGTATGATTTCTAACTTAAAAAAATAAAAATTCAAGGGTAAAAATGGGTTAAAAGTTTCTTCGACTTGTATACATATATAACAGAAAACTTACATATGAAGGTTATATATACATGAAAAATATCCAGGCGGACAAACAGACGGACACACATGGTAGAATCGATGCAGAAATTGATTTCGATCGATATTCAGGTGAACGTAGAACTATTATTTCTGTGTATTACAAAAATCAGTGAAAACGCATAATTTACTAACCTTTCATATTGGTGTAGGGCTTACAAATGTCCTAATTTATATACTTATTTTCTTATGTTGCCATGACCAATAAGTAGAACTACTTTATATTCTCCTTCATTTATTCATGGGTAAAAATAACGATTTATATTATAGATTTCATAGATTTTCTTTTCTTATTATTCCCATTCTTTTCTTTTTTCTTCCACAATAATTTTAACTTTTAAATTAAATGAGATTTTCTTTCATTTTTTTCTGTTCCTTTTCATGTCCATTTATGTATTTTATAAATTTTATATAGAGTTTTATCCCTAAAGCGTAAAATTTAATTGAATGACTTTTTAATGAGTTTAACAAAATTCTTAAAAGATATTTAACCGAAAGGCAAAAACAACTTTAATAAATACGATATGATTATTAATATTATGAATAATATTTTATATAAAATAAACATTAAAGATTATAATTTTAATTAAATCCAGCAAAATACACTTTTCTGCCACACAACGCAAAAACTTGGTAACAGTAGTGTAAAATGTAATTTATATTAATTAGTTTAATTATTTAAATTAAAACGCCAAAAGGATTTTGGAAAAACAAATATACTTAAACTGATTTTAAACAAATTGCATTTAAATAAATAATTTTGCATTTTTATATTTAAATTGTGCAACACGGCGTTTACAGTTATTTATGTTGCATAAATATTTGCCTCTTAGCGGGAGACAAAGACAACAACTACAACAATAAAAATCACAATAAATTTAATGCATCAATGAATATTTGAGATGATGTAACATGACACAACTTCCGGAATTTACACACACTACAAGAGATTAAACACCAACGACAAAAAAAGTAAAATACAATAACACATAAACATACATCTGTATGCATAAAAACAATAGCAACAATAACAAATTATTTTCCACCACATTCTTCTACATACACATACCTACACAAGTGTGCAAATATACATACACTCTATATAAATATTTTTAATACTCATACGCCACATATCACTTTCTCTTCTGTTTGACTTTGACTGAAAATAAAGTAATTTTTACATTTTCAACACAAAAATTTCTTTATTTCTTTCACAACAAAAAAATGTAGGAAGTTTATATTTTACACGAGAAAAAAAGGGAAATTATAAAAATCATTACATGTTTTATTATTCAAGCTTATCTAACAAAACACATATCTAAACGTAAACGAAAACGCAAAAAAAAAAAAAAACTTTACGTAAATCCCTTTTTACAAGCTATTTGAAACAACAACAACAAAAATAACAACTTTAAAATCCAGAACAAAAAAGATAAAAAGTGAAATCAAATCCTGCTCTCTAAAATAACTTTTTTCTTATAGGCACAGTGGGTGAAAAAAATTCTAATTTTCTTTTTTAAATTTAAGTGAAAATTAGGATTTTTATTAATAATTTGATTTTTATAAAAATAAAATTTTTTAATAAACATTTTAAGTTTTTATTAAAAAATTTTGATGAAAAATTTTTAGTGAAAATTTTAATTTTTAGTGAAAAATTGAATTTTTAGTGAAAAATTTGAATTTTTAGTGAAAAATTTGAATTTTTAGTGAAAAATTTGAATTTTTAGTGAAAAATTTGAATTTTTAGTGAAAAATTTAATTTTTAGTGAAAAATTTGAATTTTTAGTGAAAATTTGAATTTTTAGTGAAAATTTGAATTTTTAGTGAAAATTTGAATTTTTAGTGAAAATTTGAATTTTTAGTGAAAAATTGAATTTTTAGTGAAAATTGAATTTTTAGTGAAAAATTGAATTTTTAGTGAAAATTTGAATTTTTAGTGAAAATTTGAATTTTTAGTAAAAAATTGAATTTTTAGTAAAAAATTGAATTTTTAGTGAAAAATTGAATTTTTAGTGAAAAATTGAATTTTTAGTGAAAAATTGAATTTTTAGTGAAAAATTGAATTTTTAGTGAAAAATTTAATTTTTAGTGAAAAATTGAATTTTTAGTGAAAAATTGAATTTTTAGTGAAAAATTGAATTTTTAGTGAAAAATTGAATTTTTAGTGAAAAATTGAATTTTTAGTGAAAAATTGAATTTTTAGTGAAAAATTGAATTTTTAGTGAAAAATTGAATTTTTAGTGAAAAATTGAATTTTTAGTGAAAAATTGAATTTTTAGTGAAAAATTGAATTTTCAGTGAAAAATTGAATTTTTAGTGAAAAATTGAATTTTTAGTGAAAAATTGAATTTTCAGTGAAAAATTGAATTTTTAGTGAAAAATTGAATTTTCAGTGAAAAATTGAATTTTTAGTGAAAAATTGAATTTTCAGTGAAAAATTGAATTTTTAGTGAAAAATTGAATTTTCAGTGAAAAATTGAATTTTTAGTGAAAAATTGAATTTTTAGTGAAAAATTGAATTTTCAGTGAAAAATTGAATTTTTAGTGAAAAATTGAATTTTCAGTGAAAAATTGAATTTTCAGTGAAAAATTGAATTTTTAGTGAAAAATTGAATTTTCAGTGAAAAATTGAATTTTTAGTGAAAAATTGAATTTTTAGTGAAAAATTGAATTTTTAGTGAAAAATTTGAATTTTTAGTGAAAAATTGAATTTTTAGTGAAAAATTGAATTTTTAGTGAAAAATTGAATTTTCAGTGAAAAATTGAATTTTTAGTGAAAAATTGAATTTTCAGTGAAAAATTGAATTTTTAGTGAAAAATTGAATTTTCAGTGAAAAATTGAATTTTTAGTGAAAAATTGAATTTTTAGTGAAAAATTGAATTTTCAGTGAAAAATTGAATTATATAAAGTCCAGAGCCCAAATAAAAATAAGTTCGTTAAAGCTGTATTGTGCTTCCTTTTGTCATTGATAAAGTTTTGCATCTAATTTTCATTACAACTGTTCAAATTTCATATTTGTCCCACTGTTATTTTAAACACTAAATTCCCTTCAAAATACTAAAACGTTACAACATACAGACAAACACATATTCAAACTCATATAGATGAATTTCGGAACAATAAAACTCTGCATAAGTACAAACGATAAAGCATCATTATCTGTACGATTAAGCAGCAGAAACAGATGCTTCATTTCAACATTATTGTGTTTTTTGTGTATCACTAAAGAATTTCTCTGCTTACAACTACAACGACAACATCAACAACTACAACTAAAAAAATTTACAATATATGAAAACAAATACAGAACATTCTTTCGATATCTGGCTGGTGTTTAGATTATGCTAATATGTTAAAGGAAAACCAACCACACCACAACAACAATAACAACTACACCTCCTTCTATATGAATGAATACACATACATATATCTTTTACTAATACTACTACTACGACTTTATGTTACTTGACTGCTTTGTTATAATGCGTATTACAAGCAACATCAACAGTTTTATATAAAATTACAACAAAAATATCATCATCATTGGAATTCACAACTCAATGAAACACCAGGCAGTCAGTCAGTCAGCCAACCATCCAAGTAAAAGTAACTGTAACTGTGATGAGCCGTTAACTGTGACAAAAAGTGTGAATTTGTATGAATGTTGTTAAACTTTTCATACAAATAAAAAAAAACTCTCATATATTTTTTTCTTTTGTATCACACACAGATACAAAATTTCATTTATTCATACAAAATCATCTTTGTACCGTTATTTGTTCGAGTGAGTGTGGATTCATTTGCTAAATATTCACTGTTTAGTATGCATGTGACGTCATGACAATCGATATCATGCAAAATAGCTACAGTTTCCTTTTCTTGTTCTGTATGCTTTTTTTTCTGCTACTTCTATTGTTGTTGTTGTTGTTGTTGTCGTTTTTATTGTGATTATATTTGAGAATGTTGTTGCTGCTTGTACTCGTGTCTCGTATGTATCCATGTCTATGTATCTGTGTACTGCAATGTCTTTGTACTTGAAGATTAATACACCAAGATAACCAAACTGTTAAATAGTGAAATATTTTAAAGTGAGAAATAATAAGATTAGTTCCACTTCCAGTTCCAGCTACAATTTTTGAATAAACTAAGAGTTAATGAAGAAGAAGAAGAGTGTAGAGATTTTAATTTAAATGCAAAAATTCATATTGAAAAAGTAGCAGAAGAAGCTGATAAAGATAAAGTTACTGTATAGGAATTTATCAGCTTTTTAATGCAAATATCAGATTTATTATTTGTTTAAAAATGGTAAAACAGCAGCAGCAGCAATAAAGAGAATGTGTGAGAGAAAAATGAATTAAATAGAAAGAAATGTTTAAGTAGAAAATAAATTAAAAGAACTCGTTGAACGCCTCTGATCAAAGAAATATTCAGAACGATACAAATTTGATACATCTGCATATATAGTTTCTTGTAGGTCCTGTCTCTTATTGTTTAAGAGATATTTTTCCTCTAAAAGTTTTTGTACCATATCGGGTCCACAAATATTTTTAAAAATTAACGAAATTGTGTGATTTTTAATGAATTTTGAAAGGATTAAAAAAACTAATTTCACAGGAAATTTGGTTCAATGTAAATAGAAATATATTAAAGGGATTTATATATACAGGATTTATTTCTATTTCCAAAATCCTGATCAAAAATCTCAAAAATGCTTTTGGTCTATAAACTGCACATTTATTGAAAGTGTGAGAAAAAGCCATTATCTGGATTGATTAAAAATACATTAGAATGTATCAGGTTTTTGAATTCAGGCTTAGAGATTTTAGAACATAAAACTTAAGATCAAATTCAAGGGAAACCTAATTGGTCCTCTAAGAATTTTAGTAACAACATTTAAAGTGAAGTCAAACCTTTCAGAATTTTTCTTTTTGATTTTCTATTTCTTTTGTTTTATGTCTCATAAGACTCTTCAGCAGCAAAGGAACACCCACCAAGATGTATTACGTCAATGCAATCACTGTTGCTAGAAGAGAGCCTACGATCACTACACAGACGAATCGGACAAGCTACATACGAACTGGCGATATTGGGTGAAAAATTACACACAGAGTCTTCAGGTGCGGTTCAGCTGATCAAACAAAATGCACGACGTCGCCAAAATCATTGTTGTCATAAAAGACAGACTCCTATTGATGCGGTGGATGATATTAAAATCTGGATACCGAAAATGAAGACGAAAAATGGAACAATTAAGCGGTCAATCCACAAGAACGTAGCCAAAATAGTTGTTTTTTAATAGACAACTTCCCATCCATCAATTCTCCATGAATCTTGTAAAGACTTGGATGATGGCAAAATCAGGGTAACGGAAATAATTTGAAGAATGATGTCCTTTATTTGGAAACACATCTCTACTATAAGAGTAAATCAACCGAGCTGGTCAAATGTCGGTCTATAACATTAAACTTAATGAGTTTTACATTAAACAGACTGTCGAACTCATTTGACTCAGAATTTGCTTTAAGAATACAAAAGAGTCTCCTTGGAGTATCACTCAGTGTAACAAATGTTGATTTGCTTTCATTCAATACTCTGGTTGATGATTATTAACTAAAATTTACTTAATTTGAATATTTATATTAATTTGTTGTAAATGATGGTAAATTCTTAAAACTTCTTAAAAAGTTGTTGTTTTTTAATTTAATCAGTTGTATTTAATAATTTATTATTTTAAACCTATAAAAAATTCCCTTTTGAATTTCAAATATTTCCAAATTTATTACGATACCGTTAAATATCCTTATAAATAACAGAAATAAATAAAAATCCTTTTAGCTGTTTTTATTTTTAAATTAACATTTATTTAAGAATACACAAACTTACTTACACTGGTATATATTGCTATAAATACACTTGCATGCTTTTAAACAACTTAAAAAAAACAGGGAAAAAGGGATGGAAAATATATAAATCTAATTTCTTTATTGAATTCATTTAAGAACATTATAATAGATCAAGATCAATGTAATACCCTGCACCATAACGGAACTTTGTAAGTTTTCGTAGAGTACATTCTGATTCTGTTGACCTTAAATGGGTGAAATATTATTACAAATATGATATTTAGTAGAGGCTCCGTATCGGATCGATTCATTTGGAGTTTGTATTTAGATTTCAATAGACTTCGTTCCTTTAAATAAAAATATAAACCAAATTTTTTGAAATATCTCTAAAATTGCGACCGAAGTTTGATCATAATGTTACGTGGACAGGTAGCCAATTGAATGATCGTATAGATGGACGGACATAGCTAAATTAAACCATTACGTTTACTTATACGTAAGTTGTAAAAATATTGCCTATTTGGGACCCTATACCTTCATTCGCAGACATACAGTGAGGTTCAAGTATTCAAAGTTATAATGTTACAGACCTTCGTAAGAATTTCTGTTTTTGGTCAAGATAAACAAAAAATAATAAGTGCGTTTTTATTAATATATATCAGTGTATATATGAATTAAACATACTATGGAATATATACGAGGTCAGTTTAATTATTTTCCAAACAATGGCAAACTAGTTTCCAAAGTCTTAAATTTATCCATCTACACAGTTTCATAAATATCGAAATACAAGTGAAACTAGAAACTACGAACAAATAGATTTTGCATACTGTTGTCGAGCACTGATCAAATCTGTAGTTCTCAAAAGATTTCTCAACTTTACTTGCGAGCAAATTCTATCTACTTCACTCGTATACTAAAAACGATTGTTTCGCTTTAATCAAGCTGAGCGAAGCGAGCTTAAAGAAGTGTAGGTGCGCACCTTTGTTTTAAAGCCCATCGACACTATTTTACATTTTTTTCTTTTTCTTCTTCACTCTGCTCAAACTGATGAGAGATCAGCAGTCGGTTATGGTGTACATGTGAAGTACACAGAATTTGTAGTCGAACCTCAAGAGTCAGGAAACTTATATTTTGGGCATCTCTGTTAAGAGGAAACAGTTGCTTTCGCTTGTGATTATATAACCTCATTTCAAACGTTCTTTCGATAAATTCTCATTATTTTTCGACTCTCTCTTTATCTTTAAGAGTTAAAATAAATAATCGCTAACTAACAGTTACTGTTACCTTCAAATGGAACAAGATTGTAAGATTTTCTCGCAGAACATATTTTTAAAGGAATAAATGAATTATAATGGTCTTTTCCCACATTCGTTTTATTAGGTTTTTAAAATTTAAAGATGTCGGGTTATTTCTTTTACTGGTTTTCTAATTAACCACAAAACTTTATTCACTCTGGTTTTTATTTTAAGTTTATTTTGTGCATCTCAAAGTTTACAACAGACTGACTACTTTATGAGCGAGTCGCAACTACTTGTAATAAACAGCGCCATCTAGACTTTTCTACATTATCATGTGATGCATTCAAAAGAAGTAATGAAGAGGGTATATTAATTTGGTGTAACATGTGTAGCACCAAGAAAGATTTTTATTGACGATCATAAATCAATGAAATTAATCAAATAATATTATTTTTGCCCAGGCAGTTCGCTAAAACTATCAAAATCGGTTATTAAACAAATTATTGACCGATATCAGAGACAACGTCAACCGTTGAAATTAATGTTTCTATAAAATTTAAAAACTTTCCTCGTATTCAACTACTTTTAACTTTATTAACATATACAACCACATGTAAATGTTTAAAACTTCTATAATACAATCAATACCTCTTAACATTAACACAAACATACAAACATTTCTTTCGGCATAAGTATGTGTCTATTATTTATATATCGAAATATATGCAATTGAAATACTAAATTTCCTCCATTTGACATTTTTTCTCCTTTAACAATATTTTTTCTATAGAATTTCTTTTAACGTTAAATATGTGTGTATGTGTACATATACAAGTTGTTGGCCTTTTTTTGAACTACAACATCTTCTCGTACTATTTACATTTTAGAGTTCAGTAGAGGCATTAGCGACATCAACAGACTCAGTTAAATCGTAAAACATTAAACAGACAGAATTGAATGCAAAAATATTCATACGCGTTGGAAAAAATATCATCATCTATAACGACATACAAATGCAAATACAATACAATACAATACAATATGTTATATAAATGTATGTGTGTGTGTTGGTTTGTTAAAATACACAGAAAAAGAAGCAGCAACAAAAAAAGGCGATATTTTATGCCTGGTGACATGGAAAAGCCATTATAAAATAGTAATGAAGAAAACAACAACAACAGAGTTGAAAAAATTCTTAAATTAAAAAAAAAATAAAATAAAGAAAAAAGATGAAAATGAATAAAAAAATTATCCAGAAAATATGCACAAGAAAATAAAATGTGAAAAAAGAGGAAAAATAAAAGAAGAGATATAAAACAGTAGAGAAAAATAAATGCAAGAAATTATTGCAGTAGACGGAAGTTAATGAATATGGACAGGAAATGAAGCAATAATTGTAACGGAAAACAGTTTTCGTGCAGATTGTAGGAGAAATAATTATAACAAAAAAACAAACAAAAACAAAAACAAATTACATACAAATGAAAATAGAGCAACAAAAAATGTTATATTGAAGTCATTAAAATTCAATTGAAAAGTTTGTTAAATAATTTTACTTTTACACACGCACACATAATTATACTCTTTATATATGTTTGTACAGTGGCTTCCCGGTTTAACGAATAATATAATGTCAGCCCTTTTTGTTTTATTTTGTAACAAAATCAAATTCTATTTATTTATTTATTTATTTATTTATTTATTTATTTATTTATTTAAAAGAAAATAACAAAAATTATAGATTTTTCATAGAAATCATAAAATAAAAAACATAAATAAACTCAAAAATTAATAAATAATTATTTAGAATATTTTTTTATACTTGTTAGCATTTGCTGCAATTTTTTACCTTCTCCTGAATCTCTTCGAGTACTACTTTTTTAAAGAAAACTTCAACATAATTCTGTTCTTCCCATTTCATAAATTCCTCCAAAGATTCATTATGTCTGTATCATTATCACTAAATAAAACAATCCTTTATATTATTATAGACTAATCGATATAAGATTTAGTAAAATTCAAAATGGAGTACTATTTTATTCAGAGTTGGATTTATAATAAACCAATTCTGTTCAGGTGAAGTGTGTCATGTAAGAAAAGCGAATTAAAAGGTGACTACATCGGAGACCTACCATAGACAAGGAGGTAGGAATATTTTTGGTTTAACCTCAAAGGATTTGAATCCTATAAAGAAGCCTTATGGCATTTTAAAAGGAAAGAATTTGGTTAAATCAAAATCGGAATATGAAGCGATAGTGCGAAAAAGTTGCTTAGGTTTCGAACTATACTGTACATACCAGCCTATTGAGAAAAATACCCATAACAATTGTTATCCTTTTTAAAAAAAATGTTCCTCATGTTTATATATTTTTACTTCTCCTTATTGTTTTTTTTAAATATTCGTTATGTCGAGTCTTAAATTATTTATATTATTCGTTATTTGAGGTACTGAATGAAAAAAGTTTGGTCGTTCGTTAAATCGCTTATTCACTAAACTGAGTATTCGTTAAACTGAGAAACCACTGTATTATTTTAAAAAGAGGAAATTTAGAAAAAAGTAGAAAATAAACATCATGACGTATGAGTGATTTTAATTATTGTTTGCAATGGAGAAAAATAAATCACTCAGTTTTTTCATTTAACAAATAATTAACTTAAAAGAAAAACAATTTAGTATAATTTAATAATTTTCAAATGACTTTTACTCTCTTTCAAATGTTTAAATTAGAATAAGTGAACAATTGCTTCCATAACCATGGAAATATAAGGACCCTTTTAAATGTTATATTTTTCTGAATTTGAAATATCGAAAAAAATATTTTTTTTTTCATTTTTTTCCAAAAAACTGTTAAGTTTCCAAATAGAAAAGCTGGAATTATCATTAAATAATATTAAATAAATAACTTCATATTTACGGACAGCTCTTAAAATGACGGGGTGATAAAATAAAGTAAATTTACTTTTTAATATTTATGGCTTGTAATTTTGGGTATTTCGATAATTCATATATACACTGAGATTTTAAATAAATATCGTTATTCGTTTCATTTTTAATAAAGTTTATTTTCTTTATAAATGTTTTAAGTTCCTCATAAATATTTGACATCAAATGACGTTTCACTTAATTTTATTTAAAAATCATGAATCTTCAAATTTTAACATTTTCAAAGAAACTGAAGAAACAAATATAATTAGACATCCTCTAGTCAAATTTAGTTTATAAAATGTTTTCTAAAGATCTAGACAGGAGTTATAAGACTTAAAACTATCGATAATTAAGAAACAACAATTTGGCGATTAATGGCCGATTTACTTATTGAATACTTTGCACCCCAATAACACAATCCATGAAACCTCTATTGAGGTCGAAATTTCCAAAGATATAATGCTAATCTCCTTTGCTATCATTTTATTAAATTTCAGGACCATTTCAAATCCATTCAGCCAATTAAAAGTGACAGATTTACTTTCAAAAAAAAAAAAAAAAAAAAAAAAAAAAAAAACAGTGCGGTAAAAATAATTTATAGAACTAAAAACTTTAGAAAATGGTTTCTGAAAAATGGAAATGTGGAATTTCCTCACATTAGGAATTATTTGGCTAAATATTTTTCATGTACCTTCTTCCTTCAGTATCGCATATCTCTATATTTTCAACAAATTTGGAATGGAAACAGAGTTTTACAGAAGTCACATTCTCATTAAACTGATTTCATTCAAAAGACAAGTTAATATTACATCAGAAGAAAGGAGTGAGATTGAAAAGTTCTTAAAACACTTTTTTTATTAAATCCGTTAACCCAAATATTAATTAGTTTCTTTTTTATCAAATTACTTTTGTAAAACATGTCAGTCATTATTATTTGAATGTCAAACCAATGGATATATTCTTAATCTGATTTAAATAAGTGGCCAGAAAAAGGTGCGTACTAAAATTATTAAATATTTTCATAAGCTTTAACTTGATCGTACAAAAAGTTGCCCAAGCATTCACAGGTCTGCCGTCGATAAAAAACCTGGTTCAATTAGAAGGAACAATCCACATGATGTTTCTAAAGCCAAAATAATACAAAAAATTTTCCAAAGTGCTCCCAGCAGTTTTAAAAACATACAAGGCTCAAAAAGTTCTTGACAGGAATGCTCCTAAAAATTTAAAGACCAAAAACAGAGCACGAAAATTGAAATCAAGTTTTCTAAAAAAAGTATTTTTGCTGCACTCTACATGATGAAACGATTGTTCTGGGAGTTTTTTGAAGTTCCAGGTAAAAAATTTGATGTTGAAGTCAATTTGGGATCCAAGATTTTTAAAAAAAGTTCTTGGCATGGCAAGCAATATGCAGTTGCCGAAAATCATTTGTTACATTCGGCTCTATAAGTACCGAAATTTATACCAAAGCATGTTTACAAAAAAAGAATGTTTCCATTCATAAGATTTCATAATGTATCTCTTATTTTTGGCCTGACTTGGCATCTTGTCATTATGATAAACAAGCTCTTGAGTGTTACAAGTACACTAATTTGTAATTTGCATCTCAAAGTTTACAACAGACTGACTACCTTATGTCCAAGTCGCAGCTACTTGTAACAAACAGCGCCATCTAGATTTTTCTACATTATCATGTGATGCTTTTATACCCTCCATCAAAACAAGTAATGAAGAAAAATTATTACAATAATTTGTACCAAAAGAGGCAAATCATCCAAACAGACCGGCTAAGGGGTTAAGGTTAGCTCTTGTTTAAAAAAAAAAATTAAAAAGCACGTAAAAGATGTCCAAAATCGTGTTAGATTTTAAACGGAAATGGACTACCAGTTGAGACAAAGTCATGGAGAGCACTATAAAAACGTAAGTGGAAGAGTTTGCGGAAAAAGGTTTAAAATTATTCACTAGAGATAAAAGCTATAATTGTTTGTAAATTGTTATAATAATTACAATCAAATAAATAAAACTGTACGTTTATTGGTTCTGTTATTGTAAACATAGATGTATGTTAAGAATTTTTCGATCTTACTCCTTAATATCAATTGTGGTGGAGAGTATTAAAGATTCGGCACAGCCGATTATGACATTCTATCTAGTATTATTGGTTTATTTTAAACTATTTAAATTTCTATCTGCCGGACGAAGCGTTCAATTTTGTTTTTGTTCTTTTATGTTTTTGTTCTTTTTCGAAAATCATATGGTGAATATATTTAGCAATAACATAAATCTTAAGTTCCCTTAATTTTCTTTTATGCAACGATTTTAACCAAAATTGCATTTTTTTCTTTACCACAGTTTTAGTTTTGCTTTTGAAACGATTCTTTGAAAAGTTTTTAGACACGTTGATTGATGTCCACTTGATAGATTTACAGTTATTGTTACAAGTTTATTTTGCATTTTATTTTTGACGGATAAAGAATCCTTGTAAGTTTAAAATTATATTAAAGTGAAATATTTAAAAATCGTATTTCTAAGAATTTTTATAAAGTTATAAAGACTTAAAATTAAAAAATAAAAATATTATTATTATTTCTCCTTATTTAAGTATTTTTTTCATAAAAATAAAACAATTTCAATTGCCAAAATACAAAACAACTCTTGTAGAAATATTGAAAACGTAAGCAACAATTTCATGTGAACCACAACAACAGCAACAACTCTTCCCTTAAAAGAAAATAGTTTGCAAAAAAAGTTCACGTTTTCTCAATTGTGGCGAATAAAAAATGGAAATAAATAATTTTATATGATAAACGATTTGAACAATCATAACTTCAAATATACAAAAGAAATATAAAATTCAGCAATTTTACGCACAACCACACAGATGTTTATGCTTTGTGTTCGTTCTATGAAGAGAAGAGTAAATAAAAGGAGATACAAAACAAAGAAAACAGTAAAAATGGAAGGAAAAATAAAGTTATTACAACATTAAAATTCAAATATTTTACATGACAAACAAACATAAAACGCATTTATTTCATCATATTTGTATGAATCTATTTGAGAAGAACATCGCACAGTGGGAAAAATCAAAAAAATTGATTTTTTTTTTTGGACTTTGGTCTATGGAGTTTATATTTAATGAGGGTATGAGAAAATATATTACCGAATTATTAGAAATACATTTGAGGTTTAAAAAACTTATTTTATTTTAAAATTTGGATTTATGAGATATTGGAACATACGGTGTTGCATATTCCTATAAACGCATTTAATTTTTATACCCTTCACCTGACTAGATCAGAAGAGTATATATAAGTTTGTCATTCCGTTTGTAATTTCCACAATTTTCGCTTTAGACCCTCAAGAACATATATATTCTAGATCGGTATGAAAAAAGAATTTGATTGAGCTATGTCCATCCGTCCGTGTGTCAGTTGAAATCAAGTTTATGATGCCGTCCTATAGTTAACATATATGATATGTATATCAAACGATTGAAAATGCTTTCGAGAATTTCCAGGGAAATTGGTTCATAAATGTCTCAGATTTTAGCAAAATACTGAAGGGGTCTCAAACTTTTTTCGTTTTTTTATATATTTTTTTTAAATCCACAACAGATAAAGATAAATTTTTAAATTTTTTCACAGACAGACTTCAACAAATACGCTAAAGACAAATCGATGAATCGGATTATTAGTTCCTGAGTTATAGACAAAAACATAATTTCCCATATATTGAACCACCTATGAGAATAATGGCCTTGGTTATGACACTGATTGATTACAATTTTTTTCCAAATTTAATCCTTTTCATTTTTCAAAATCGGTTCATAGACCACCGAGATATGGTCAAATCTTTCTTTAAAAATTTAATATCATGTGGTTGTTGTTGTTGTTTATAACTTAGGAAAACAATAACTAGAAACCTAATTTAATGCTAAAAAACTAATTTATTTACTATTGGGATAGAAATATTTTTGTAGATTATTCTTGTGAAGACATAAACTCGATTGCTTTTGACGTTACAAAAGAATGAAAAAGTTAATATATTCTCCTCAACACTTATGGTGGTGAAGGGTATTTTAATTCGGTCATGATCGACCAAATAGTTTTGGATGTTTTTTTTTTAACTTAAGATCTTGCAAAATTCTAAATATTCAAAATTCCAATAAAAACAAAAAAACAATAAGAGATTAAATATAAATAAATATCGGATTAAATATAAATCCAATAAGACAACACATTTTACAGATTTATTTGCAAAAAAGTCTATTCTTGCCCACTGTGCATTGTGAAACAAGAAAATAATAGAACAATGACAAGTAACAATTCCTCCTCCTCTTGCACAGTTTAATAAAGGAAAAATTATGAAAAATTGTTAAAGTAAAAATAAGACAACAATTTCAGAAATAAGAAAATCGTGTATGAACATTTTCTGTTACATACGAATATAATGACAAACAATTTTTCATTTCTCCCAAAAATAGTGTTAAGGGACAAATCTAACATTAAAATCTAGGGTATTTGCTGTAAGAAAGCAATATTTTCCAATAATTAAAATTAAAATGGAAAAAATGTGTAAGAAAAATATTTATTTTATTTATACTGTGTAAAAAATCAAAATTTTTTTTAATTATGGTTTTTTTTTCTGAACGTACAAATTATGTAACAAATTTTGATGAAATTATTATTATTATTATTTTTTTTTTTTTTTTTTTTGAAAAAAAAATAGATTTTTAAGTAAAAAAATAAATTTTTCTGAAAAATTTAATTTTTTGTAAAAAATTTAATTTTAATAATAAAAAATGAATTTATAGTAAAAAATTGATTTTTTAATTTCTGTTTTTAAAAACATTTAATTTTAGCGAAAAACTTAATTTTAAAAAATTTAATTTTAGAAAAAATTTTTAATAAAAGACTAATTTTTTATGAAGAATCGATTTTTTCGGCAAAAAATTTAATTTTTAGTAAAAAGTAAATTGAAAATAACAAAACTTGAATTTTAAAGAAAATTGTAATTTGGAAATTTTAGTGAAACATTGAAATTTATAAAAAAAAAATAAAATTGTATTTTTGAGAAAATTTGTGTAAATTATAAAAATTGAAATTTTCAATAAAATTTGAATTTTTATTGAAAATTAAAATATTTGGGAAAATTGGAATTTTTAATAAATGTTTAATAAAATATTTTAATGCAAATTTTAGTTTTGTAATTAAAATATTGTTCTTTAAGTGAAAATTGGAAAAATGAATTTTTAGTGTAAATTGAAATCTTTATAAAAAAAATGAATTTTAAATCTAAAAATTTAAAAATTCAAATTGATTTTTTGTGAAAATTTAATAAAACCTTTAACTAATAATAATTAGAATTGTAATTACCGTAATGCATACATTTTTATTCCTTTTCGTCCATCTTATTTTTCACATTGCAAACATTAAATTCTATATCCTTGCAAACGATTTATGACATAAAGTATTTGAAAATAATAACTTCGAAATTTTACAATAATATTTAATGGTTATTTCCGGTCATTAATTCTAACAAATAACATCAATATGTTAGAAAATAACAATAAAATATGAACTAATTTTTATTATTTTACAAATAAAATATTCAATTTTTTTATAAACTACACAATTTCAAGTTCCATAAATTTTTAGAATTTTAAATTTTATTTTATTAAAAAAAATATACCAAACATTTTTAATAAAAAATAATTATTTATCATTAAAACACTAACAGTTTTACCTTTTTTTATTGCGAAAATTTGTGTTCCGTATTTATCTACTTTTTTAAACTTCTGACTTTTTTATACGATTCTAAATAAATGTCCATAATGCACTTTTGTTAAACGTTTACTCTACGTTAAAATAGTCATTGCAATAATCATAAACGGATATAAAACATTAACACATTGTAGCGTCAATAAAATATAAACAGAATGTGGCTAAAATTCTATGGACATAAAATAAATCCCAAACTAATGAATGCAATAAATAAATTTGTTCCAAATATGATTTAAAAAGAAATATATTATATAACTATTAAAGACCAATTAGGTAAAGTATTCAATATAAATTGACCATTATCTGTTTGAGTGCATTTATAGCCACAACATAAAATTTAACATTGTCACGTAAAATATTGAGAAAGGAGTAAAATGAGAAAACTTAAGTGTAATAACAATAGAATATTATATACTTGGATATGTATTACTTAAATAACTATATAAACAAATAAAATATGTATAAATTTTTATGATATGAAAACCCAAAATCTTCTTAAAAAACATTTTATTTATTTTCTAACATAAGATATAAACAAATTCCGATAGGACCTGGAAAAGGGGCAAGAGTTCTTAAATTTGGCCACAATTACTTTCTCAAGGAAACTGGTTTACAGGTCGAATCGTAGAACGGATAGGATCAGGGGGAGAAGTATCCCCAATACAATATTGAAATATTGTTTATAAAAATATCATAATTTTTTATACATGTCGTGATTTGTGAAATTCTTCAAGTGAATTTTAGTGCAGCAAAGTGTACCGGGTAAAACCTAGTATTTAATTATATTTAAACAATTAACGTTTTCTTAAATCAATTAATTTAAATTAAAATTCTTTTTAATATATTTCCGACCAAAATCTAAAGAATTTTGCTCGTTAAAAGAAAATTATACATTAACTAGCGAATTCACAAACCACCACAGAAAGTTTAGAACACAACCAATTATATTTCCCTTAGCAATCGCACATAGAAAGAGGTTGAATTGTATTTCAGGTAAATGTTATTTAACATTTTAGTACCAAAATAACAGAAAGTTTATTATTTTATTTCCCCCAAAAAAAGAAATTAATATTATCGCATATTGACTGTTTCCTTTTCCGTTTACGGTGTAGAATAGATTAAATCGAGGGGTCTGACATTATAAAACACTTCCTTTCATTTGAGTAAATTCTTATTTTAAAAAATTTTGTATAGAAAAATTTTCAAAGTAAATGGATCAATAAATTTAAGGAGTAACAGACACAGAGACTGTTCTTGTAAAATATAAAAATTAAATTGAAGTCTTCGCTAGAAAATTATTTTTTAATTAAAATTTATTTCCTTACAAAAAATAATTATTGAAATGTATTTGAACGAAGAAATTTAACTTCTATAAAAGAAATGATTTTTTTTATTTTTTTTTTTTAATTTTGACTAATTTTATGAAAAAAGAATCCCATTAAATGTAAAAATTAAAATATCTTTATTTATAAACTTATTTCTAAATAAAAAATTAAATGCAAAATTAAATTTTAAATAAAATTAAAAGAAATATTTTATATCAGAAAATTAAGGTTAAAGTTTTACTGAAAATTCATATTAATCATTATTGAAAAAAATTAATTGTATTGTTCAGAGAAAAGTTCAGCAAAAAGTTTTATTAAAAAAATTAAAAAATTTAAGTTTTTAGTGAAAAAATTCAATTTTTAGTAAAAATTTTAATTTTTCGTAAAAATTTTATTTTTTAAGTGAAAATTTTTTTGTTTTTAATGAATATTTAATTTTCTTTTGAAAAATGGCCAAAATTAAGTTAAAAGTTTAGATTTTAATTAAATTTTTAATGAAAAATTCAATTTTTAGTGAAAAATTAAATTTTTAATGAAAAATTAATTTTTAGTGAAAAATTCAATTTTTAGTGAAAAATTCAATTTTTAGTGAAAAATTCAATTTAAAATGAAAAATTAAATTTTTAATGAAAAAATAAATTTTTAGTGAAAAATTAAATTTTTAATGAAAAATTCAATTTTTAGTGAAAAATTAAATTTTTAATGAAAAACTTAATTTTTAGTGAAAAAATAAATTTTTAGTGAAAAATTAAATTTTTAGTGAAAAATTTAATTTTTAGTGAAAAATTTAATTTTTAGTGAAAAATTTAATTTTTAGTGAAAAATTAAATTTTTAGTGAAAAATTAAATTTTTAGTGAAAAATTAAATTTTTAGTGAAAAATTTAATTTTTAGTGAAAAATTTAATTTTTAGTGAAAAATTAAATTTTTAGTGAAAAATTTAATTTTTAGTGAAAAATTTAATTTTTAGTGAAAAATTTAATTTTTAGTGAAAAATTTAATTTTTAGTGAAAAATTTAATTTTTAGTGAAAAATTCAATTTTTAGTGAAAAATTTAATTTTTAGTGAAAAATTCAATTTTTAGTGAAAAATTTAATTTTTAGTGAAAAATTCAATTTTTAGTGAAAAATTTAATTTTTAGTGAAAAATTCAATTTTTAGTGAAAAATTCAATTTTTAGTGAAAAATTCAATTTTTAGTGAAAAATTCAATTTTTAGTGAAAAATTCAATTTTTAGTGAAAAATTCAATTTTAGTGAACAATTCAATTTTTAGTGAAAAATTTAATTTTTAGTGAAAAATTCAATTTTAAGTGAAAAATTCAATTTTAAGTGAAAAATTCAATTTTTAGTGAAAAATTCAATTTTTAGTGAAAAATTCAATTTTTAGTAAAAAAAATAATTTTTAGAGAAAACATTTATTTTTTAGAGAAAAATTTTATTTTTTAATAAAGAATAAAATTTTTGGCAAAAAAATAAATTAAAAAAAATTTCATATGAAAATTTCAATTTCTTGTAATAAATTTTATTTTTATTTAAATCTTTTGTACAGTTACAAAATGGAGCGTTAATAAAAAAATATAATTTTTTTATTTCCTTTTCCCTTTTAATTCAATTAATTTTAGATAAATAAATTTACACCTGTTTAAGTTTATCAAAAGCTTTATCTAATTTTTTCTTTTCGTCAAATTTTTAGGACTAAAAGCTTTCAATAATTTTACCTCTTTTATTTTCCTATTCCTATGTATCACTACACTAACATAAAACAAATGCACACATACAAACGCACAAATAGAAAGCAAGAAACAACGCAGTAAATTCCTACAAGAAATTTCGGTTCTAAAGAGTTTAAGAGAATTCAAATGTTCTAAAAAGTTGTCAACTGGACAAAAAACGAATAAATGCGCATGTGCAAACATTTGCAGCCGTTGATGATAAAAATACATGTAAGTAAAAGCAAATTGAAATGTAACAGTGGGTATAACTCGACTAACAATATCTTCATTTGGGAATTATGAAATTTTAGTGACAGAATCTAATAGAAATTAATTTTATTTTTGTTAAAAATTAACACTTTTGAATGCTAATTTAACAAAATGTATGTGATTCTATAATTTGATTTTATTTAAATTAATTTTTATCAAATCAATAATTTACAAAAAATATAAATTTGCGTTTTCTTTATATCATCTTCCTCTTTTTTATTATTGTTTTTTTAATTTGCTTTGCATATTTTTATCTAACACTACTAAAACACAAGCAAATGAAAACAACGATAAATGAAAACAACGAAGGGCGCACAAAAAAATCCAATTTTACATATACATTTTTTCACATTTCTAATTGACTTCTTGAAGAAATTTTTACACAGAAATATTAAAAAACACCTTAATTATATTTTTAAGAAAAAAATCTTAAATTTTCTCATTTATTTCCATAATAAAATTATACAACACACTTCCTATTATTAACCGAACTAAATATACTAAATACCAAAGTGTTTAAGAGAGTTTAAATGTTCTAAAAAACTGTCAACTGGTGAAAGACAATTTAATGCGCATGTGCAAAATGTTGCAGCAACAATTAATAAAGTTTCAGTGAGTATATAACGACTGCACATAAATCCTACACCACATTTTTTGCTTGATCTCAGAAGTATGAAATATTAATAACTGACCTTTTAGATATTATTTTTTTATATAAGACTGTAAACAACCCTCTTTTAGGTAAAAATTTTTAATTAATTAATTAAATAAAAGTCCATTTATAAAATCATGTAAACTTACGTTTTTATAACTTCCTTTTCCACTCATTTTTATTTAATTTTTTATGCTCATGATTATTCGCAATTTTAATCAGAAAAAAACTTATTTTTTTGGAACTTTTTTAAGACACTTTTTTATTTCTATATTTTTACATTTTTTAATTTATTTTTCTACTTTTTTCATTTATTATTACATTTTTTAACACTAAAAAATATTTGAAAGAAACTTATTTTTCTATTTTAGAAACATTTTTCAATGCTTTTTATTTTATTTTATTTTATTTTATTTTATTTTATACACAATGATGAAGCCCTTTTTTTTACATTACACAAACATCCATATATATAAACACTTGTTAACAACGAAAAACGAACGACGACACAAAAAGGAAACAACGACCGGCGCAGAAAAAATGCAACAAATTGCCACAACTTTACACACGATTTTCTTTTATTTCTAAATAACTTTTTAAAGAAATTTTTACACAAAAATATTAAGAAACATTTTAATTATATTTTCATGTAAAATTATTAACATTTTCTTAATTATTTCCCTAAAAAATTAACAATTTACGAGAACACTTCCTATTAACAACCGAACCGTAAGAAATTTGCGGGAAAACGAATTTAAGAGAAATTTGTTGTTCTAAAAAGCTGTCAACTAGAAAAAAACAATTGAATGCGCAAGAAACTGTTTATGAAAACATGGAACAAAGAAGAAAAGATTATGAATTGCACAGCTTCCTTATTTCTTCATGACGACACAGCAGAAGACTGGATGATTTTATTTTACAGTAAGTATAACTCGACTACTCAATATCCTACACCATAATATATTAATTAATGATCTTGTATAAGTTTCCTGAGCCTAATGAAATGATAACCAAAAAATATGTAGACTTAAAATTTTATTGCTTCCTTTTACGCTGAGCTTCGTTTGCATATTTTTAATTTATTTTTTCAACTTTAATACATTTTTTGAAAATAAAACTATATTTTTTACTCAGAAGAAGAACTTTTTTAATTTAAACTTTATGATAAACTTTCATTTTCTACTTTTTACTTTTTCCTCTTCATTTTACTTCAATACAGACACAAACATATACAGAAACACTTGTTAACTACAAGAAACGAACGACGACAGAAAAATAAAACAACGACCGGCGCAGAAAAATTTAACAATTTGTGACAACTTTATACACGATTTTCTTTTATTTTTTATTAACTTTTTAAAGAAATTTTTACACACAAATATAACGAAACATTTCAATTATCTTTGTATGTAAAATTATTAACATTTTCTTAACTATTTCGCTAAATAAATTATAATTTCCGAATGAACTTTCTTTTAACAACCGAACCGTAAGAAATTTGCGCGTAAATTAATTTTTTGGGTACTGAAGAGTTTAACAGAATTTGAATGTTCTAAAAAGCTGTCAATAAAACAGAAAACATTTGATTGCGCATGCTCCATTTCTTCTACACTGTTTTTAGATAAAACAAAGTAAAAAAAAACAATAGATTGCGCAGGTCATTATTATTTGTGTGACGTCGCAGGAATTGCGTTCATGCAGTTGTATTTTCTACAAAAATAGCAGTACAAAAAATTCTATATCATTTGCATGTGTTCGTGTGATTTTGCTTATGTTTATTTGCTAAATTGGCGTAGATGCACAGAAGAACAAAAAATTTACAGCGTAAACTCGCATCAATATTTTCATTAAAAATAATGAATTATAAAGTGAAATTTTAAAAATATTTAAACATTAATTTTATACTTTCTTTTTCATATTTTTTTATATATTTCATTTCACATACAATTTCTTTCTTACTCCTGAACTTTATTAGAAACGCTTTTTATTTACTTATTTAAAAAGCTATTCGCTACTACTTATTTCTATTCAATACTAAACAAAAACTCAAACCTATAAAAAGCGAAAAACGACCACACCAAAAGGAAACAACCGACGTATAAAAATGCAACAATTTGCCACAACTTTACACACGATTTTCTATTATTTCTAAATAACTTTTTAAAGAAATTTTTACACAAAAATATTAAAAAACATTTCAGTTATATTTTTATGTGAAATAATTTACATTTTCTTAACTATTTCGCTAAATAAATTATAATTTCCGAAGAGATTTCCTTTTAACAACCGAACCATAAAAAATTCCGCGTAAACTAATTTTTTGATACTAAAGAATTTAAGAGAGATTAATTGTTCTAAAAAGCTGTCAATTAGAGATAAACAATTGAATGCGCATGTGCAGAAGTAAAAGCAAAAGAATTCACTGAGTATAGATCGACAAGACGAAATCCTACAGCAAAATTTTTACTTTATATGGAAATTATGAAATATTAATGACTGACCCTCATAGAATTTAGTTTTATTATTTGTGATTATAAACAACTCTCTCTCTCTTGATTAAAATTTTATTATTATTAAATAAAATTCCATTTAAATCAATATGTAGACTTGCAATTTTATAACTTCATTTTCCGCTAATTTTAATATTTCGCAATTTTACTTCAAAAAAAACTTATTTTATTTATTATTTTAGATATAAATTTAAAAATGCATTTTTTGCATAATTACAAAACCTTTTTCTTTGTTTATTACATAAATTTATTAAACACTAACATACATGTTTATACATGTATAAACACTTGTTAACTACGAATAACGAACGACGACACAAAAAGGAAACAACATAGAAAAATGCAACAACTTGACACAATTTTACACATGATTTTCTCGTATTTCTAAATAACTTTTTAAAGAAATTTCTACACAAAAATATTAAGAAACATTTTATTTATATTTTTATGTAAAATTATTTCGATTTCCACAATTATTTCCCTAAAAAATTAACAATTTCCGAGAACACTTCCTATTTACAACCGAACCGTAAGAAATTTGCGCGTAAACTAAATATTTTAGTACCGAAGCGTTTAAACGAGAATTTGATGTTCTAAAAAGCTATCAATTTGAAAAATTATAAGAATAAATGAAACAAAAAAAAGATAAATTGAATGTTAAGTAAGAAAAGAAAGTCGTTAGAAAGTGTTAAGTAAAAAAAGCCCTTCAAATATGGTTCGATATTATGCTTTTGTTTAGAAGTATGTAAGTCACAGAAGATGTAATGCTAATACCACTTTAAAGACTAAGAACATTTTACGAGTCGATTTAACGATGTCTATCTGTATATTGTCCATGTAAACTTTATAAAGAATCCACCGGTCACTGTTTTAGAAATATCTAAACACAAATTGCATGTGCACCATATTGACAGGATGCAAAGTAAGACAACCTTTTTTGTGAAAATTCCTTAGTGCTAATTTCACTATTTATAAAATCCGTTGTAACATTTTCACTGTTAGCGGCAACTGCAGGTTGCTTGACATGCCAAGAACATTTTGTAAAATTTTGATTACTTTTGGGTCATAAACATTTCCTGAACATTCTGTGAAGCATTAACAACATAAAATGTTTGAATAGGAAGTTTCGAAAAATGTGTTTTACTTCAATTCCGTGTTATTTTTCTGGCCTCTAAATTTTTAGCAGCGTTCCTGACAGGAGCTTTTTGAGCCTTAACTTTTCATATCAAATAGTCCAAACACAAAGCTTATCGGACTGCATTTTTACCTTTGAAACGCACATTTTCTGATCACTCATTTTAATCAGATTAAAAATAAATCCATTCATTTGTGCCGAGTCACATACGGCCAAAGATTGTCAACCCAGCGACAGTTGTATCAAACGAAAGTTCTTTTCCAAGAAAGAATTATCGAATAAAAATACTTTTCCAAGTTTATCTTATAAAATTCTTTAGCTTAATTTATTGAGTACAAAAATTGACTTTGATAAAAATTACTTTTTAAAAGTTTGATTCTTTATATTATATTATATATCTAATCACTCCAATCTCTCTTCCTAGAATTATTAAAAAAAAACAATGAGATCATTTTAAAACATTATACATTGTTTTTTTTTCCTTCTTGTATTTAATTATTTGTTTTGTTAATTTTATAAATTATTATTTTTTATTTTATTAATTAAATATTTTTATTATTATCATCTCAATGTACGAAAGGAGGTTGTTGTTCTTGAAGTTTTTGTTTTTTTTAAGAAAATAAAAAAAAGATTAATTATTTAATTTAAAAGTAAAAAGAATCCTTAAAACAATACTGACTTATATTTCAACAACTGCCCAAGTATTGTAAGGACTTTAAGTGTTAATTTGTTTGGTTTAGGTTGTATTTTGGTACAAGAACTACGTACGCATATAAAATATATATATTTTTTTGTTTGTTTATCCATTTTTCTTTCAAAATTTTAAAGATTTTAATATATATTTTTTGGGGAAAAACCCAATTTAAATACAAAAGCGAGTTAAATATATCTGATGTAAAAGTAAATTTTGTTTTCGTTTAAAAAAACCAGTAAGAATGCAATATTCGACTATGCCGAATCCTCAATACCCTTCACCACAAATGCGTGTGAAATAAGTACGTTATGTACATTACATACATACATACATACATACATACATACATACATACATACATACATACATACATACATACATGCATACATACATATAAAGAATTGTTTATTATATATAACACGAAACACTTAATGTGTCATAAAATTCTTCTAAACCGATTTTGATAAGTTTTGGAATATATATCTTGATATTATGGCATATTATGGCTTAACTCATTCTTGGAATACTTGGAATTATTTCCATATTCTTCTTTTGGAAAATAAAGCAAAAACGAAATCACTTTCAGTTTCAAAAGTAGAATTGATAATTTTATGGGTTTTAAGTAAATAAAATTATAAAAAATATTGTTCACAAAATAAATTTAAATTATTTTGATATTTTTTTTTTTTTAACTTTTTACAAATCGAATTGTTCTTTAAGTAGTTTTCTGAATAAGCGGAATCGAACGAAATCCAAAGAAGCTAAAACAAAATTGGAAATACGTAATTGAAACCATTCCGAACAAAATGTGTGACAAAAGATTTTCGAACGATTGTTTCAGATATCGGTATATATCTTTTTATTTGATAGATTCAAAAAGTAAACCTTTTAGTACTATAACAAATATTCAGGCTAAATTTCATTGACCTCCGTCAATCTGTTGCTTGTCAACAACAGAAAGATTGCACTCGGAATGACAATGTTATAATACCCTCTCATCACCACTTGTGATGGTGGAGGGTGTGAAAATAAGGAAAAAAGGATGGTTGATTGTTGTGTAATTTATAAAAATATTATATTTATTTTTAAAAACAAAATATAGAAAAAAAATAATAAATGAATACTCAAAAGTGCCATTAAAATAGCACATATTTGTTGTTGTTTATAATTTATGTGTGAAAACAAAACAATATTATTAATAAAATGTATGCAGTTTTGTTTTTCTAATTGTTGTTTTTAATAATTTATTTGAAATTTAAAATTTCAATAGTTTTTTTTTTTTAATTTAATTTAATAAATTGAAAAAATATATAAAGTTTATTTTTTAATTTGCATTTTGCTAAAGCTTTAATGGCACAAAATTATAATTAAATTAGATTTTTGTATTTTGCAGAAAAAAAATATAATTTTATGAATATAAATAAATTAAAAAGAATTGTAAATTGTACATTAAATTAAGTTATTAAAAAGAATAATACAAAAATTGTTGTTATAATTTTTTTTTATTTCTTATTATTTTTATACCTTCAAAACGCATTATTTAGCAATAAATTTTTTTATTATTATTTTTCTTTTTTTTTTTGTTATAATAAATTGTAATTGTTTTCACATTTTCTTTAGGTTTTATCATTTAGTGTTGTTGTTTTACGTTTTTCTTGCTTTCATAACACAAAGTCACAAAAGTTTACAAATAATTATTAATAATTCTGAAATTAAATGTTCAATTTTTATTTTTATACTAAAATATTTCATGTGAAAAATCTCTTTAAAAAGAGTGAAATTAAGAAAATCGCAATATTATAAAAAAAATTGGAATCAAGTCGATTTTTACTTTAAAGCTAAATTTTGGCAGTCATGACTCCAGTTTCTTATTTAATTGAAAGAAAAACATACATTGTCCCTAGTCTAGTTGTTAATCGCAAGTAAAAAAAGCGTTTTCGGAAACAAAAATTATTTTGAACATTTTTGAATTAAAATTTATTTTAAATTTAAAAAATAATTTTAAATATCTCTTTTTTACTTCTAAAAATAACTAACAATTAATTATAAAGTATAATTTTATCTGAATTTTATCCTTGAAATTTGAAATGAGCATTTCTGTATAAAGAAACATAAATAATAAAAAAAAAGATAATTTTTAATAATTTGTTTAAATTAATGTTCCTATAAAAAAAATAATAATACATTTTTTTTTTTTTTTTTTTTTTTTGCTCGACAAATTATTTGTAGACTTTTGTGCCAGAGTGTACAAATAATGATCATTTTAATATTATTTTTTAACGTTTCTAAATATTATTTAATTTTTTAAGTAGTTTCCTTTTACATTATATTATTAAATTGTGTATATGTGTGGTGTGTGTGTGTTGGATGAGTTTATGTGTGTTTGAATAAATGAGAATGTTTTTTCTTTGTTTTTGTTCTTGTGTGATTTTGTGATTGAATGAAGAATGGATTTATTTTGTTGTGGTAGAAGAATTTCTGCTGTGTACTGGAGAGGAGGATTTTTATTTATTTATTTGATTTATTTGTTTTATTTAAATTTTATGCTGAAATAGATTTTAAAATTTATTGAGAGGATAGAGGAATTGAATTTAATTACTTATGCCTCGCTTTCGCCTTCTTTTAATTGGTAATTTTTAATTAATTATAAACTATTTTTGTAATTTATTTTTTATGATTTTTTTTCAACTTTTTATTTAATATTTTCTTTTTCTTAATTTTAAATAATGTTTTATTTTAATTAACTGCTTTTTATAATTATTATTTTATTTTGTATTTGTGTGGTTTTTCCTTTATTTTTCAAAGTTGAGCCTTTTTTTAGAACAAATGAAAAAAATGCTTTAGAGGCTCATCTATGCTTGGCTCCTTCCACATTTGACTTGTCAAATGCTTTATGTCCTTTCTTGTTCTTGTTCTTCGAATGCCTTAGGCGGCTTCTTTCTTATCAAATCGCCTCATAATCCTTTTTTCGTATAAATATTATTTTAAGGGGTGGTTTTGGGGGAAGAGGAGGATTGTATGTGTGGGTTGTAATTAGAAAAAAAATCGTAATTTTGGGAGACTTATTTTAAATATCTTTCTTAAAATTACTTTTTTTTTGTTTTTTATTTAAATTTAAAATTTTCTCTATTTTATTAGAAGTATGGGTTTTTTCATTTTTTGTTCTTTTTTTATCATTTTTTCTAAATTA